>NW_021025588.1:21738-76214 GCF_004153795.1 Camellia sinensis | reverse complement strand
GTCTGTTTCTGATTTTTCGGATTGCCGTTGGCCGTGTGCCTCGGTCGGGATCCGCCTTAACCACCTCCGTTTGCTTCCATTTTTGGCATGCATCACTCATTTACCGCCTTTCGAAACACTGTGGTCCGAGAGACCAACTTTCGTGGTTGAACACACTTCCGGTGCCTAACAGTCAGTTTCGGGCCTCGGGCTCCGCGTTCTCGGCCCACCGAACCTTTCATTTGCATCGGTTTTGTTACATTTTTTGCAGGGACCTCTGTACTTCATTGGTTAAGAAAGGTCGTAGAAGGACGCGTGGGAGGCCAGTAATTGTTCTGTCAGCAACTTTATCCCTTCATCGCCATCCGATCGCCCGATTTTCTTCACTTCAAAGCCAATGATTGACCATCCTTGGCGGCCATTTTCTCTGCACCCTAAACCCCATATTTGTGATGTACACATCTGGAACAAGGCCACCCAATAATTGTGGACCGGCAGTTATTGTTGTTGAACCTTTTGAACCCTTGAAAGTGGGTTGTTCTCTCCCTGGTTCGCTATTTCCAGTGTTTAACTCACAGGGTTGTCGTTGTGCACACACATCAGAGGCACTTTATTTGATTATGGCCGGCCACTTAATTCTCATTGAACCTTTTGACCCCTTGGCCCGGCTCGGCATGGGAGGTAGCCGGCGGCACCATAAACTAGCATAACCATGCCGCCATGCTCCTTGCATCAAGTACGAGTTAGATATGCATTTCTCTTTTCCCCCAGATTGTGTATCGGGGGGTGCATTTTTTGAGGAAACTGGATTGTTTTCCCTCCATCTTCCCCCTCCCTTTTTCCCCCTTGTTTTTTTTGTCATAAACAGGAGACCCCAGCTCTGTTATTAGGTTACAAATTTCCTTTGAGCTCCCTTGTTGTATCTCTCTCCCTCTATACCTCCAAAGCTCCAAAACTCTCAAGTTCTTTACACCCCTCTCTACACACCACCTAGGCACCATACCTCCAACCTCCATTTCCAGTAGCTTGAGGTTTGTTCTCCAAAGCTAAAGAGCCATAAACTCAAGCCAAGAGTTGCCAAAAGATTGGTCTACAAGGGTAAGCCCATTTCCCCCTTTTTTGGCTATTTTGCCTTATGCTTTCTTAGCCATACTGCTTGCCTGTTTTGGGTCCTCCGACCCTAAACTGGAACTATGGCTTATTTTGAGTATTTTTCATGTTTTTTAAGGGTAATTTACCTGTTTCGAGGTCTCCTTCGCTTGCACTTGCTTCATTATCTCCCTTGTATGCCATCTTCTGTATATATTTTTGGCCTATGTATTAAACTGTTTTGAAGTTCTGTCATAACTGAAAAGTGCTTATTTTTGAGCCCTTCTTCAACATTTGTGAAGGGCTCATTGCTGTATGAGGCCTTTAATTCTATACTTGCCTTTATATCTTCATCTTTTAGGCCCATATTTTTGCATGATTTGTTAGCCTCCTTTTGCTTCCCTATTTTGGCTCTGTGTCGACTATAAGTGGCCTTATTTTGACTCCCTCTTCAATGTTTCATTAATGGGTTCTTTCCCACTATTTGAGATCCTTTATATACTTTGTTAATTCTCTCTTTTTGGCCTATTTTGCGTAGTTATTTTTAGGCTTGCATGCAACTGTTTTGGGTCCTGGGCCATCAATCTGTAAAGTGAAATATTTGGCCCCTACTTCAACATTGTGAAGGGCCCCTCTTGTGTTATCGAGGCCGCAGCAACACCATTGCTCTTTGTCCCTCTTTTGGCCCATTTCTTGCATAGAGAGCTTAGCCATACCTGTGTGATTTTTGGGTTTGTTGTAAACTGTAAAAAGGTCCTATTTTTTGGGCCCCTCTTCAAAATTGTTGAAGGGCCCTCATCATGTTTGGGGCCAGAAGCCTGTTGACTTGCTTCTTTATCTCACATTTAGGGCCATTTTTGCGCATCGCGTTAGCCCTAATTGTGTTTGCTATCTGCCTTGCTAAAAACTTGTAAAAATGTTTTTTTGGCGGCTAGCCTTGAATCTATCTTCAATACTTCATGTGCAAATAAGCCATGGCTTGATTGTAGCTACAAGTCATTTTCATGCTTTCTTATCTTGTATTTTCCGGACCTTCCTTGCATCGGTAGTGCCTCTCGGTTTTCATGATTAGGGGCTGTTTTGCGTGCAATTTCAGTGATGAAATTTGACATGCTGGCATATCATATTTCATACCTGCATGTCTTGTTAGAAGTGCAATTCGCTGCCTTAGGATCGGTCCACTCGGTTTGCGTGCATGCGTGCACGCATCTCGAGTTGTCTCATTTTCATCGGTTGCTCCTATGTAGTGTGGCTGCAGGTCCACTGTGTTAGTGTAGCTCCATTATCGCATATGTGTATGGCCATGTCATTCCATAGCGCTCCGGTGTATGCTAGGTTGTATGTTAGCGCATTGTTATGCCAATTGTTCATCTCGTGCATCGTGTATGCCATTTCAATAGCATTTGTATGGCTAGGTTGTATATAGTTGCATTCATGCAATGTCATGCATAGGCATCGTGCTTGGCGCGATAGGGTTAGCCCAAGCATTGCGGAAACGAGGTACGTTTCGTTACTCCGAAGTGACGAACGGTCTCAATTTCCCGGTACGCCGACACTCCGGATTATCCATGATGCAGTATTAGGCCTTGTTGTGTTTATTCATGTGCATTCATTTCTATATTGAGCTAATGCCAAACTCGAACCCTCGGCCATCATGCATCCGATAGCTGATTGATTGGTGCACGAGAGATCAGGCATGCATACATTTGTGAAAAATACATTGCTATTGCCCGCTTTCGCTGCCTCTCTGTTTGCAGCAATCAAGAATTAGCAACCTTCCCGGAGCTTGGCGCACTTTTCCAAGAAGTAATTATAAAAACAGAGGCTAATTGGGGCCACTGTGGATTTCCGCGACAAGCAGCTCAGACTGCATATACCATCATCCTGAAGAGAGTCAAAGCGCAGTCCCTGGCTTGCCAAGCCAGTTTATTATTTTTTCTTAGTTAATTTGAAATTAATTAGGGAACTGTAATTATTTGGACTAATATTCATTTGGACCGTACTATTTTATTCGGACCCTGCGCCAGAGGGCAAACCTGTAATAGGTGATGCGTAGGTGTGTTGAATATGTCTTTCACCGCCAGTTTTTCCTTTTATTTTCGCTTATGAATGGTTAGGATTAGGCGCATACTTCAATTGATACAGCATGATAGCATGTTGCCATTCATTCATACTCGCTGTTTTGCATGCACGGGCCCTCGGCGCATCATACTAACTGCATTTGTATCTCATTTTCAAAGTTGTAACTTGTTAGCGTGTTGTCTCATATGCCATGTTCTAGAATAGCCGAGCCTGCTATATAGTTGCATTTTGCATGTGTTGCATTAGGCATTTGCTGTATATTAGGATCATGCATGGATTTCTAAATTAGTTTCTGTTTTGGCTTGGAGTACTCGGTGAGTTTTAATCTTTAGCATCCTATGCATGCGTGTGATGCTACATGCAATAGCATGCTTTAACCATAGACTATTTCGCTTATGTGATGATAACTGCTGAATGCCTTGTGGCGTAAGGTTGGGTTATTTGCGATTGGCAAATCATCAACTGTAGAGTGTTAAGCGCCAACTAGATTAGTGGCAACCACTTTTTAAGCCCCCGAGGAGTGGAAATTCCACGTCTTAAGCCTACTTGCGCAGTAGCATATCAAACCATTTTCAAACAAACAAACATGAAATGTTTGTTCCAATTTCTAGGCGACCCAGTCATATAACTTTGTATGAGCTGGGCATCACATAGTAATTAGGCTAATAACCGAATTAAGAACACATAAAGTTTTACCAAAACTAGATACATGGTTAGTAGAGCCGTATCATTTGACTCGGATGATCGGGCGAGCGGGGGTGCTCACGAAGTGACCTTCCCTAGTCGTACCCAAGTTCCCGAGCCGAGGCAACTTTGGTGATGACGGACACGTGGCCTTAGGCAAACGAGTCAGGGTTTCCTAAATTTCTCCAAAATAAAACATTTAGGTGGCGACTCTGTATCTGGCAAAGCAGTCCATGTTTGGCACTTCTTTCAAAAAAATTTGTTTTCTCAAAAACGATTTGCTGGATTTGGACTCTTTGGTTCAGACTTAGAACCGTGACAATTTGAGAGTCCTGAGCTGTAGTAACCCCAAATGAACAGAACGGGACTCACCCTCCCGGGGCGTTCGGGGACGTCTACAGGTTGTTAAACAATTTTTGGATGAGGTTATAGTCATGTTTATTGATGATATTCCAATTTATTCCAAAATTAAGGGAGAGCATGAGAGTCATTTGAGAACTGCTTTACAGATTTTGAGAGAAAAGAAGTTATATGCCAAGTTGTCTAAATGTGAATTCTGGCTTGACAGTGTAGCATTTTTGGGACATGTGATCAACAAAGATGGTGTATTAGTAGACCCACAGAAAATTAAAGCCATTGTCGACTGGACAAGACCAACCAACGTGTTAGAAGTTAGAAGTTTTCTGGGGCTTGTTGATTACTACAGAAGATTTGTGAAAGATTTCTCAAAACTTGTCATGCCATTGACACAGTTGACCCAGAAAAATGTACCATTTGATTGGAATGATCTACGGGAGTCAACCTTCCAAGAATTGAAAACTAGACTGGCAACTGCACCAATTCTGACCTTGCCTAACGGAACTGATAGGTTTCAAATTTTCAGGGATGCTTTTTACAAGGGTTTGGGGGTGCGTGTTAATGCAAAATGGGAAAGTGATTGCTTATGCCTCTCAACAACTCCGCCTGCATGAAAAGAATTACCCGACTCATGATCTTGAATTGGCAGCAGTGGTGTTTGCGTTGAAAATTTGGCGTCATTACCTGTATGGAGTAACTTGTGAGATATATACAGATCATAAAAGCTTAAAATATTTCTTCACCCAAAAAGAACTGAACATGAGACAGAGGTGATGGCTCAAACTAATTAAAGATTATGACTTGCAAATTCTATACCATTTGGGAAAAGCAAATACAGTGGCAGACGCTTTGAGCCGAAAATTAGTTAGAACCTTGTCATATTTGCTTACTGATCAGAAATAGTTAATAGCTGACTTGAAGAAGAATGAAATTGAGATAGTCTTGCGTGAACAAGGCATGATTCTAGCCGTCATCTCTGTCTAGCCTGCTATCATAGAAGAAATTAGAGAGAAATAACATGAAGATAAGTTTTTAAAGAAAATTATTGATGAGATTGACTCAAAACCAAGGCCAGGATTTGTGTTTGAGAATAATGTGTTGAAATTCCAGAATAGACTGTGTACCAGATTGTTTTGACTTGAGGAAACGTGTTATGACTGAAGCCCACAATTCTAAATTTGCTATGCATGTAGGGAATACGAAGATGTACCATGATTTGAAATAGAATTTCTGGTGGCCTGGAATGAAGAAAAGCATTGCTGATTTTGTGGGTAGATGTTTGCATTGCCATTGGGTTGCTACAGCCACTTCCAATATCGGAATGAAAATGAGAGCAGATTACCATGGATTTCATTGTTGGACTGCCTCGCTTTTCTTGAGGTATGGACTCTATTTGGATCATTGTTGATCCTGTAACTAAATCTGCACACTTTTTAACTGTCAAATCTTTGTATAATGCGGATAAGTTATCTAACTTGTATGTCAATGAGATTATGAAATTACATGGAGTTCCAGTGTCCATAGTATCTGACAGAGATCCTAAGTTCACTTGAAGATTCTGGTAGAGTCTACAGCAAGCTTTGGGAATTAAGTTGAGACTGAGCAGTGCTTATCATCCGCTGACAGACGACCAATCTGAACGGACCATTCAAGCATTGAAGGACATGTTACAGATGTGTGTGTTAGACTTTCAAGGCCAGTGGGAGACCTACTTACCATTGGCTGAATTTGTGTATAATAATAGCTACCATTCGAGTATCGGTATGGTCCCTTATGAAGCTTTGTACGGTAGGAAATGCCATTCTCCGATCTGAGGGGCTAAAGTAGGTGACAGACCTTTGTTGGGACCGGAACTTGTTCAAGAAACAACGGAAAATGTGAAATTGATTCAATAAAGACTGAAAAATGCACAAAGCCGTCAAAAGACGGATGTCCGAAGAAGAGATAGGGAATATGAAGTTGGGGATCACGTGTTTATCAAAGTAACTCTAATGAAAGGCCAAACGCGATTCGGAGTGAAAGGCAAATTGGCATCGAGATATGTTGGACCATACGAAATCCTTGAGAAGATCAACCTAGTGACATATCGGATAGCTTTACTGCCGGTAATGGGACATATGCATAATGTTTTCCACGTCTCTATGCTTCGGGACTATCTACGAGATCCGTTACATGTCATTGAACCAATACATATGCTTTTGAAAGATGACTACACTTATGAGGAGAGGCCAATACAGATTGTTAATCGCCGAATCAAAAGACTAAGGAACAAATAAATCCCATTGGTGAAGGTTGATTGGCAAAACCATGGAAGGACTTATACAACTTGGGAGACCGAGGAAGATATGGTGAAGAGATACCTAGATTTGTTCCATCTAGATCAGTCATTCTTCCAAAACGAAGGTAATTCGAGTTTGGAGGACCAAACTCTTTAAGGGTGGAAGACTGTAACAACCCTGACTTATGATTAGCTGATTAACCATGATTAATTATGCCTAATAAGTGATTAAGGTGAAATCTTGAATTAATTACATGTGCATTGCATTATTTGTGTTTATGTCTGCGCTAGGAATATCTGTTTCTGTTTCTGATTTGTTTTGAGAATTGAAGGCCTTATCGGTATCCGATCACGAAATCGACTTGGTATATGTGTTAGTTGGAATTTTTAGAACATTGTGGTAGGTTCAATTGAAATTTGATTTGGAGCGAAATAATTAGAATAATTAATGCTCAATTAAGCCTAATTAATAAATTCCTTAATCCAAGCCTATATAAGGCCAAAATAGCCTCTAGAAGTCAATTTTGATTATCTTTGTACTCACCAAACGTGGGAGAGAGAGAGAGAGAAGAGGAGTTTGAGCTCAAATTAAGAGGATTGCTAGAGAACTTAGAGATTTTGGCTTGGAACTTCCAACAATTGATCATTTAGAGCATCATTGACAAGCCTAAGTAAGAATTCAACCTTTAGGTTGTACAATTATGATGTGTAGGACATGAACTCTAGAGAATTAAGTTGAATAATGGAAGAATTCAGCTAGAAATGAAGAAAATTGAGCCATTCATGCATGCATGCATATATCATAGCATTTTGAGTTTGTTTCTAAAGAATTTCCACATGCATGTGTCTATTTTGACTTGGTGTTGAGAATTCATCACATTTCTTACTATTTGACCTTAATTGATCATGTTTTGAAAAGCTTTGAAGTCAAGAAATACTTACATGTTATGTTTTTTAAGACTTGAGTGTTGATTTGCACAATTGGCAAACTTTTGGGCTTTGATTTTGTGAAACAATTTTGAATTCCCAATGTTTTCCAAGTTCATACACATATCTTTAAGTTTTTGGCCCAAAAAGATGAGTTTTGATGCATTGAATTCGAGTTTTGTAGCTTGGATGTGAATCTGAAAATTCTAGAATTTGCCCTCTCCGCTCGAGTTGCGCTCGAGCGACCACTCTGTGATATTGCACTTCCGGTCGAGCAACAAGAAGTTCGCTCGAGCGTGAAATGCAAGCTCCCAAAAATTTATATGTTTTGTAGATCGCTTGAGCAACAGGAGTTGCGCTTGAGCGAGGACCTAAGTCTCACGCTCGAGCGACTGTCGAGCGTGAAAATCACACAACCAGTACTTTTACAAACCGTTTGAGCGAAATAATGTACGCTCAAGCGACCACTCACATTTTGTATGTCCGCTCGAGTGAAGAAAGTTACGCTCGAGTGGGACCCCTGTTTTTAGCAAGTTTTGTTGAATGTGTTCAAGTGTATTTTAGTATCCTCATTGTTTCCTAGGCATTCGTAGGCCAAGATTAAGACACGATAATGCGGATAAGACTTAGAAACACACTAAGAACGAAACAAAATGATTGTAATGAATCCTGGGCGCGTGTTTCAATGTGTACATGTTATGTGTTTTTTGTAGGTCACACGTTGTAAGCTATCTGATCTGTCTACTTCATTTGTTCTGCAATTGGAGCCATCTGTGAGTAATAACTTTATAAAGCTATGTTCAATTATTAGTATTTTCTGAATGATATAAGATGACCTGTTTTTTGAAATATTATTTTTTGCATGAATGAATGGTTGTCTAATATTTTTGAAATGTATTCGTGGCATTTTTAGTTTCAGATGACATCTGTTATCTGTTCTGTTACGTCCCAATTATGGGTCAACTGCACGTCTCATGAGCTAAATATTATGGATCTTTCTGAATGCGTTCATTTATGGGTCAACTGTACGTCTCATGAGCCAACTATACCGTCTCCGTGCACATGAGTCAACTATATGCCTTTATGGCCGTCCCTTTATGGTTCAACTGTTTCTGTTAATGCTAAGGGATATACATGTATGATTAACTGTAAATTTTGATTCTGATTATGAGTTTGATTTTGAATCTGTTTTTGTTATGAACTTTGATTTCTAAACATGATTATGAATCTATTTCTAATAGCTACTGAATTCTGTTTTCTGTAACTATTATGGACAACATTCATTAAAATCCTTTACTCTGTTATTATTTACTAGGTTCCAGCTCACTGTAATTATTTATGTATGTAGGTGACTGTAGCTCGGCTTTTCTGCGCCCCTCTCGGAACTTCGAATGTAAGCCCTATAGTATCGGACTTGTGCGGTTCTGAATCTAATCTCACAAGTGCAATATGAAATTGATAAACACCAAAGAGTCCATCTGGCAAATCTTTTGGAAAATTGATTTTGAATCAAATTGCCAAAAATGGACTGCTTTGCCAGATACAGAGTCGTCACCTAAATATTTTGGAAAATTTAGGAAACTTATGACTCGTGCCAAAGGCCACGTGTCCGTCATTACCAAAATTGTTTCGGCTCGGGAACTTAGGTATGAGAGGGGAAGGTCGTGAATACATTTGAGCACCCCCGCTCGCCCGATCAAAGGTCGTCCTCTACTAATCATGATATGATTTTTATCAACATATGCTCTTGTTCCAGTTATTAGGCTAGTATTACTATGTGATGCGCACACACACAAGTATAGACTATCTCGCAAGAATTAGAATACTTGAATCATGTTTGTTTTGAAAATTGTTTTGAAATATGTACTACTTGAAAAAGTGACTGCATATGAACATTTACTCAAATTATTTCAATTCAAGCAACAAGCCTTCATCCACAGGCATTTAAACAGTTTAGCATTTAAGTACTTAGCCTCATGGCAAGCATGCTAGACATGGTAACATCAACATTCATGCAATTATGCTAAAGTGAGTAAAGGCTCACCTAGTACTCCAAGCCAAAAGAGAAATGAGTTAGAAAAATGCATTGTTCCTAACTATGCGATATGACTAATGTAACACATGCGATATGCAATTAAATAGGCTCGGTTACTTAACATGGCATATGAATCAATTAAATAACATGCGGTCTAAGAACGTATTCAAAGAAGTATTTAAACTAATAATGTAGTTAGAATGATGAACCGAGCCACGGCGCGTGCAATACAAATGGATACAAACATGAAGTATGCTAAACAAAATGCGATGTCCCTAAACTAATAAGTTAGTAAATAAAATCGAGAAAGACGTGGAGTTGGAAGACATACACATTATTACAACATTATGCTCTCATGAAGGAGAGTCTGAATGAACTAAAGCTAAGCTAATTAACTATTACAAAATAAAATGAATTAACTAACTACTCTAGTTAACTAATTATTACAACACGAAATTGAATAACTAGTTAAACTAACTAATTAAATACAAAACTTTACAAGATTAATTAGCTACGACTAATTAATTGCAGCAAATATTTAATCTAAATATTTTAATGTAGGTAGGCTCGGTATGCGAAGAATGCTCATGCGCGTGCTCGGTTTCCACTGGAAAAGCCGCTGCTTTGCTTCCAGAGAGCCTCTATTGCACAATAGAACACCAATACTGCTGCCCACTTCCAGAATAACTTTGCTTTGCTTGAAGAACACACTGCCAAATTTTGCATCAGTGGTCGGCTGGCCAGTGATGAAGGTTGCCGGCCACCAGTGATGGCCGGCGAGCCATCAAAGATGGTCTGTCGGCCATGGAAAGTGGCTTGCCAACCACTGCTGTCTAGTTATCCTTGCTGCAATAGAGGACAAACAGAGCATATACAGGGTATTTCAAGGGTTTGTTTGCACCACTCACCCCTCATTTTCATGAACAAATCAAAGGAGTAGCAAATTTGGTTCATAAACCATCAATAGATGCAATTTCATTTTATGATGGCTTATGAAACCAAGTGTGCAAGTTCAATAAAAGCAATGAAATGAGACTCTCAAAACCACCTCCCGATCATGGAAGATCAAGGAAAGTGATGACCTTGGAGCCTTGAATCATTTCATCACTCATGAGTATGAAATGGTTCAAGTTTCCATGTGTTCGATTAATCGTCCGATTGAACACAACCAAATTGTTATCTTGCACCATTTTTAGCCTTAAGTTTTAATTACTCCATTTTAATTACCTTTCAATTCTTTAATCAATTGAGTCCAATGGTGAGTTTAAGTCCTCTAAATGGAAAGAAGGCTCAAACCAAAAGTTGCTTTAGGCATGGAAGAAACATCATACCGTTGGTAATAAACCCCCTAAGAGATTAAACCATTAAGCATGACACCTCAATCTCATGCTTTAAACAAACAAGTAGTTTGAACCACTTTCAAAGCAAAACAAAAAGCTAAGAAAGGAGGGAGGTTGCAGAGATTAGTGCTGAAAATGAGTGAGAAAAGCATAAATAAATGCTATCAACTCAAATAAGATGGTGTCTAAGGCCTAAAACACAAAGTTCATGAAGACTATAACACTACAAGCATGCAAAACAAAGCTCAAATGCAACTAACAGCCCAAAATAGTACTAAAATAGGTCTAATATAATCCTAAAATATGCTGGAATTGAGCTAAAAAAGTCTAAATTAACATGCTAAAACATGACACAAACTAGGCTAGTAAGCAAGACACAAGGAGGGGAGGCTAACCCCTTCAAATTTGGACTTGAAAACATGATTTTGACCACTGAAATAACTCTGAAAATCAGTGTTTAAAAGCTCAGAAAAAAGATAGTAAAAGGGTGGGAAACACAAGGGCAAAGGCCTCCAAAACAAGGCACAAAGAATGGTGAACCACCCCTCAACCTTTAATGGCCTTAGGACCCAAGTTTTAGCCCAAAAATAGATAAGTTTTACTGCCCAAAATCAGTTGCAAAACAGCAAAAATAATAGTAGATAAGGCAAGCTAATAGACAAAGCTTTATACATTTGAAGGGAAAAACACTTCCAAGCACTAAAACAAGGCAAACCACACCCTCTAGAGCTCAAACCAAGATCAAAAACACCTCAGTTCAAATATGGAGAGATTTGGTTAAGGGTGTATAGGCAAAGGTTGAGAGTGTATAGGCTGAAGTGTAGAAATTTGCTAGAGAGACAGAGAATTGTAGAGAGAGAAGAAAAATTTTGATCTCAAAATTTTCTAACCTCAACACATGAGAGAAAGGTCTCCTATATATAGAGAACATGAATTCTCTACAAGGATATCCAGCCCTATACGTGGGTGCAGATGCATGCATCTGTGCAAACAGCTAGCATAAAATATCTACAAAAGAAACTGGTAGCCGGTCGGCTATTAGTGGTGGCCGGCAAGCCACATCAGTAGCCCAAAAGTGATGGCCGGCAGCCCATAAGGGTGGCCGGCAGGCCACCAGAAGCTGCAGGCTAGAAGGACCAAGGCCTGGTCCAAGAATGAGACAACAAGGTTGCAGGGTTTGAAAGGCTCAAAGCTGTGGTATTCCGCTGAGGACTTCGAGCACTGGACGAGCATACACATTCATCATCGGGTGTGCATGTAATGGTGTTCAAGTCGTAAGGGCCATCAAAAATGGGGTGTTTACAGTGACAAGGCGCGAGATCATCCTGGGGAGGTTCCCATGTATAGAAGTCAAGTTTTGTGACCATGTTCAGAGTTATTTTGTGTTTCATGTTAAGAACATTTATGTTTTTGTCCTGTTTGTTTATTTGTATTTTGGGGCTAAGCCCTTTTTGATGATGTTTGCACAGTGTTGCAAGACTTATGTGGACATGACATCTTATGTATATATATTATAAGGTTTCAAATTTTTGTCCCATGTATGTCTGCACAGCTTTACGGACTATGTATATTTTGTATATTTGCTTCCTCAGCCCCTAAGTATATGTCATTCTGTTAAGAGGCCTTTGGTGATCCAAAGATTACTGACCGGTTACGACGCTAAACTTATAGGGGTGGGTTTGGGTTGTGACAGTATGCATATAGCAGGCATAGGTTTCGGCCACATTGGAATATTTTCAAGGGAGTGATGAAACCATTCTACTTCTTCCTCAGCTTTATCTAATACTATAAACTCTGATTCTATAGTAGACGATTCCATAGTAGACCTAGCAATACAAGTTTGTTTGGAAGATTTCAAAGATACAGTCGCACCACCAAGAGTAAAGACATACCTACTAGTGGAATTTGAGTCTTTAGTATCCGATATCCAGTTTGCATCACAGTATCCTTCAAGTACCGTTGGATATATAGGATAGTTTAGCCCAATGTTACCAGTAAATCTAAGATATCTTAGAACCCTTCTAATAGCTTTCTAGTGTTCTACTCTTGGATTACTTGTATATCTACTTAATTTACTTACTGCATAAGCTATATCTGGGTGAGTACAGTTTATCAAGTACATTAAGCTTCCAATAATTTGGGCATACTCTAACTGAGAAATACTTTCCTGTATATTCTTAGAAAGAAACAAATTAACTTTCACAGGTATTCTAGCAAGATGATTATCATCTTTGTTAAGCTTCAAGTTTTGTCTCAATGTAATATGACAGAGCATATCCTTCTAGTGTTTTGGTAATTTTCATACTAAGAATTATATCAACAATCCCCATGTCTTTCATGTCAAATGTTCATTCAACATTTTTTTGGTAGTTTTTATCATATCTTTATTGCTAACTATGATGAGCATATCATCAACATAAAGACATACTATAGCATAACCTTTGTTTATGTTTTTAACATAAACACATTTGTCACATTCATTAATTTTAAATTCATTTGACATCATTGCCTTGTCAAATTTCTCATTCCATTGTTTTGGCGCTTGTTTTAAACCATATAATGATTTAACTAATTTACACACTTTCTTTTCTTTTCCCAGAACAGAAAATCTTTCTTATTGTTCCATATAGATTTCTTCATTTAACTTACCATTTAAGAAAGCTGTTTTTATATTCATTTGATAATTAAAGTTTGTATAAAGATGCAATGGCAATTAGCATTATAATGGATGTTATTTTAGTAACTGGTGAGTATGTATCAAAGTAATAAAGACCTTCTTTTTGTCTAAATCCTTTGACCATAAGTCTTGCCTTGTATTTGTCAATTGATCCATCCTCTTTCATTTTTCTTTTGAAAATCCATTTGTACCCAAAAGGTTTACAACCTGGTGGTAGATCCACCAATTCCCAAGTGTGATTTTGCAGGATGGATTCATCTTCACTATTTACTTGCTCTTGTACTTGATCTTTTTCTTGATCATGACTAGTAATAACATCATAAGATTTTTTGTTAGGACTAGTCTCTTGTCCAATTTTATTAGGAAACACATATTCAAAGAACAATACATTCCTAGATTCAATAGTAGTATTTATATGCATTTCTGAGTGTTTTGACTTATGAATCAAAAATCGATATGCATTACTATTCTTAGCATAATCGATGAATATGCAAGCAATGGTAATAGTGATCCCGGTTTTTACCCGGCTCTTGTGATATTCCGGGCTTGGGTTTAATACTTTCATATTGTTTTCTATCTCTTTCTTCCCTTGTATACCTTTGAAATTGGTCTTTGGGTTGTTGTGGTTGTATTTGGAATAGGTTTGTTATTTAATTTTCAAACTTTGTGTTGCCCAAATTTTTGAGCGGGCTATATAAATTTTGGTCCTCCGCTTGAGCGGCCTTTCTTGTGCTCAAACGGGAGTTACAAACCTTCAGTACTTAGCACGTCTACAAAAGTACTGGAGGGGTGTCTTTTACGCTCGAGCGGCTTTTCCTACGCTCGAGTGGGTGGGCACTTGAGCGTCCTTTCTCGAACTCGAGCGATTGGTCTGTTGTTTGCAAAATTCTGGAGGTGTGTATTATGCGCTCGAGCGGGCCTCTTTTTGCGCTCGAGCGGAACAAATCTTTGTGTCTAACGCTCGAGCATGAAACCCTCCACTCGAACGGACTGTGCCTATATCAGATCGCGAAAACACTTTTTACATCATTTTTTCATATCTTTTCAGCCAAAACCCTAATGTTGAGAGCCTTTCTCTCTCTAAAATACTTTCTCTCTCTGTATTTTGGTCTAGATCCTTTGATCTCTCCATCCTACTCCCTTTGATAAAGAGGTGGAACTTCTCAAAATCTTCTCTTTGAACCGATTAGAGTTGGATTTCGACACTTTTGGGGTTTCTCTCTTGCTTGGCTCATCTTCTCTCCTTGAGGGGGATATTCTATACTTTAGTATGAGTTTTAACCTAGTTATTTGTTGTTATGTATAAATGGTGGAAATTTTGGGAGTTTTTGAGTAAACTTAGGGTTTGGTCTCAAATTGAAAGAGGGGTTTCTATGTGAGGTTATATAATTGATCATGGGGTTTGGTTTTGAAGTTACCTTGCGTTAAAATAGTTGATTTTAACCTATGGATCAATATTAGAAGAATGAGAAGTTTTGCCCTAATTTATCTTGAATAATTATTTTGTAAAAATAATGAAATTGGTACGAACAATGTGAAATTAAGAGGATGTATGTATGAATGGTGTAGTTGGATTTATTGAATCACTCATCTATGAAAATTTGAGGAATTATCTGTTTTAAAGATTGTATATCTGTTTAGAAATATCTGTCTTGGGCTGTCAATAGAAGATAGCTATGATTGTTGTAGAAATTGTATGAGGATTAGGTGAATTGAAACTAATCATTTAAATTGAGTCATTGAATATAGCAGTATGATAAGGCATTGAATATGCATAGTTGATAGTCATTGAATATGACGATGCTTTTAGATACATTGTATAAGTATGACATTTTGGAAGGAGATAGGGGATGGATTCTATTGAAAATTAAGTTGGCCGAAGTGTCTAGGGTGAAAGTCCCGAAATCTTATATACACATGGGTGCCGATCCCGCGGACGAAATTTTCGTAAGATGGTAAGATTTGAAATGTTTATGTGATAGTTATGTTGATTGAAAATCACTGAGTTGCAGTCTTAGTTGGGTTATTCTGAAAATTATAAACGTGGCCTATGAGTTATTTTGAAATGAACTAACGTGGAATGAATAAATGAAAATGAATTGAGATGTGTATATCGGTACTGAATGGTCATGAGAAGAATGTGCGGAAATGTTTTTCTGGCACTTATATGTTAGTTAAACTTCATACATTGTATTAGACTGTTTCTACTGGGCTTTGACTCACCCTACTTGGGAAACCATTTTCAGGTACCGGTGACATACTTCCTCCAAGGACGTAGCCTGGGAGGACTTAGGAGCTGGAGACTCTATTTTGTTATTTTGTGTTTAAATGTTTATTCAAGCCAAGGGCTTTACATGTATAGAGCTTAGGACTTTCTTTTATTGTAACCAAGTGATATCTTGGAAAGATGTAAGTTCGTAGGGCATTCATTTTGTTGTTATTAACTAATGTTACATACTATAGATTCAAGATGAACATTTATGAATATATAATGCATGTAATACCTTTTGTAATATAAACTCTGATGAATGAAAGTATATCCATTCTATTATGCACTCTTCTCTTATGAATTGGATTTATTTGTATTATTTTGGGGCCATTACAACTTGGTATCAGAGCGTACCGGGTTTGAATACTTTGGGTACGTGGGAAGTGGTTTATACCACAATGGGTTTGTCTCACTGGTAGAGACATTTGTGTACACTGTGTGCTTATGTGATAACATACTTATATGATTATATGGGTATGGGATTTAGTTCTAAGATGTTGATTAGGTCTACGGGTTTCTGGAAGTCCTATTAGAAGAGCACTTGATCACTGTTGTTTCTAATTGGAACTCTAGCAACGCCGCGGGACGGTCATTATCTAGGAAGGAAATTCGTATGTGTTTACGTGATTACATGCTTATATGGAGTGAATTACTATTGTCCACCGTATTATGACGTAAGTGAATTAGCTTCGGCACATTTGTAGATGTGCTAATCCTTTTGTTACCTTTATTAGGATGTCAGGACGTGGACGTGGAGTTGGTAGACATGGTAGGGCTAGAAGGCACGAGATGACTATACCGGATGAAATTCCGGCACAAGAAGAAGGAGTTAGTTAGGCCAACGTGGCCGAGCCAGTGGGTCAACAGGCCATGGGTGCCTTAGCCTGCGAAATGGCCGGAGTATTGAGAAAATCCATGGACATTCTTCGAGCTGAGAATCAAGTCCAGGCCCAAGTAGTTGAAGCAGGGCCATCTTTCTTGAAGAGGGAGATGATTATGGAATCCGTGATATGTGTATTCTGTAATTTGCCATCAGGATTTCTTGTAAGAAATGATTGGATGATATAAGGGACCTCACCCACATCACGTGTCTACTTACACAAAAAAAAAGAAAAAAAAAGAAAAGGGAGGTAGCTATTGACTACGTCGAAGTCAAACTAAATAATTGGTAAATAGATAAGCTACCGCAAGAATTCAAATCCTGCCTTGTATATTAAGTGACTTAAGATTGAGAAATCATTTCTGTGACATATTTCTGTGTACCTATGCAAATGTTAGATATTGTGACATTGTCCTATATCGCCTATAAGAAGTTATGATATGAACTGTTCTGCACGATATCGTGGATTTTGGTGAAAAAAAAAAAAAAATGGACATGGGAATAATCCATTTTGCTAACGGGTTAGCGATACGTATTGGGCATTTACCATTTCTTGCATGTTCAGACAACTTTGTACAATACTCACTACGTGATTACAAATTGATTTATGGCTATTGAATTAATCTTACCAAGAATTACGAACTTTGATGTTACGAGATCGAATTACTCCTTTGTTATACTATTGCATATGTTGTTTGATAACATGGAACCTGGAAGGATGTGATTCTTATGGTTACTGTATCCTTAATGAGATTTATACTCCTATGAATGGATTTGATAGAATCTATGTACGCAAAATAACTGAAAACTCTATTTATGTTAACTGATTGAGCCAGATGACTGGTCTCTAATTCTGTATGACCGTTTGCTGACCCACTATAAGTATATGACAAGAAAAAGAGCTAGCTAAGGAAAATGTTATCCCTTACGGTTATGAATGATTAGTCAAGTATGCCTTTGAATTCGATCTTTGGTCTTGTTTGATAGTTGTATTTATTATTCAAATTTGAACTTATGATGGCATAATCAGGTGTCTATATTGGGGATTCTCCTTCCCATCATTCAGATCTTGTCAAGAACTAGTATATATGGTCTTGAATCCACATAACGATATGATTTTGATATGTTTTCGTAAATGGAATATGACTTGAATCTTGTCATTGTATTGGTGACTATTGGAATGGAATATATCGTGTCAAGTACACAATGTGTTTCATGTCTCTATGCTTCGAGGGTATCTTGCGGATTCGTCTCATGTTATTGATTAACACCAAATTGAGCTACATGATAAGTTAACTTATGAGGAAAAACCAATCCGCATTTTGGACCAACAAGTGAAACAATTACGAAACCGAGAAATTCCAATGGTAAAAGTGGAATGGCAGGAACGTTACGGAACCAACGCAACTTGGGAAAGAGAGGAGGAAATGCAACATCAGTATCCGCATTTGTTTCTACCCTAAGGTAATACAAGTTTGAGGACCAAACTTATTTAAGGGGGGGAGAGTGTCATGACCCGACCCTCGTACATGTTCTCTGTTATGTTTTCGGATCCTCTTTTATGATTTCGAATGCTTATTGTGAAATCCTATGAGGAATTAAAGTTAAGTAAGTGAACCATATGTTTAAGGATGTCTATCTGTTCAACAAGAAAAGTATCTGTTACATTAGAAGGTTTGAAGCAGAAATTGGAGGCCTTAAGGGCTTAATTATTTGAAAATGATTTCATATACGTGATCAGCATAATTTTTATGTAATATTAGGCAGTTTTGTGAAATTTCAATTTCAGATGTTTAAACGATTGATTTTCGTCTTTATTCAATCTATATATATATATGCCTATGAGAAGCCTCAAGACTTAGACATTTCATCTAACATATGTCTTGGGAGAAAAGGAAGAAAGGCTAAGATCAAGGGAGAGTAGAGAGAAATTGAAGCCAAGGTCAGTTGGATTTCCCTAACCCAATCCTCTCCCTCAATTTTGAAATAGGAAGCTTTTGATGTTGTATAAAATCTTGGATGTGTGTGTGTGTGTGTGTGTGTGTGTGTGTGTTGAAGACTTGGCTTGATAATTCTACTATATGTGTATTTTGGACCCAATTCAAGTTATCTACCCATGCTTATGCCATGTTTTTGTATGTCTATACATGTGTGTGTGAAGTTGTGAAGTTAAGAGCCTCAAGAATGAAATTATGTTAATGAGCTTCAATTATGCCATGTTCTTGTCCAAGTCAATTAAGTGGTGTTCATGAGTTTAATAGGTTGTGTGTTGTACCTTGATTTACATGCTTTTTGAACCATGAATGAACCATGAATAAGCCATAAAAAGCCCCAAGTTAAACCCCTTAAAAATGCACCAAGGGTTGAAATATTGCAGAATTTCGGATTGGGAAAATGCAGAATCGCCGCACGTGCAGGAGCTAATCGCCGCACGTGCGGGGGTTGTGGCCGCACGTGCGGGAGAAGAACAAAATTGGAGTTTTGATTCTGCCTAAAAGACACGTGCGGGCCGCACGTGCGGGACTAGCCGCCGCACGTGTGGGGATCCTAGCCGCCGCACGTGCGGCACATGTTGAAAAGTATGACTTGCTCCGTTTTGCGTATAGGACCCTCTAATGTTGTCGAAATGTATATTTGATGCCTTTTCGATATCGATAAATTCCTTCGAAGCAAAGCGGAATAGAAAGTAATTTGATATGGAAAATGAGCTAATATGTGAGTTTGAATGTGTGCAGGGCACACTTCGGGAGGAACAAGCACGTTGTTATAACACTGTGAGTAATAGTACGAAGATATACATTTTATTTATCATTGATAACTACGATCACTAACGCTTTGTTTCTTGTAAGTGTTACACGAATATGTTACACGAACATTTATGATGATTGAAAGTCAATGTGAACGTTGAAAGATTGGCATACATCGGTATGACTTTGAAATGACTATGTTCTGGTAATAATGAATAATAATTCTCTGTTATTTATAAGCAAACCACGTCGTTTCTGAATGAATATATGGAATTATGTTCATCTTTAAACCAAGTATCTGTATGAAACTAAGATTATTCCATTGTGATGCATATGGACCTAAGGTCGTTAAGAACCTATGACAAACATGCAGATGTGTAACATTCTTATGGGACTCACGTTAAGATGTGGGTTATTCTGTCCTTATTAAGCATATGGTAATGATATATGTGGCCTCAGTTAACAGTTGTTATTGTTATTATTATTATTCAGTGGTCTGCGAGGTACCTGTATTAATTTGTAACCAAGCTATGGGAAACTTATGGGCCTTATTACATAATGGTAGTCTATGAAAACTGGAATTATTTCTATTACTATTCCAATTATGTTATGCTAAGATATGATATGATGATTCGGTCTTTAAGACTTATGAAATTCTAGTATGGAGCAAAGAGCTGTACGGAATTAAGTACTGCAATGCGAGTTACCTCTAGAATCCGTACGAGCCACCTCTTGAGTCCATACATATGCGAAGGTTATGAGGCCAATGGCCATTTTGTATGAAGTATGAAACAAAGTGCTGTACGGAACTAAGTACTGCAATGCGAGTTACCTCTAGAATCCGTACGAGCCACCTCTTGAGTTCATACATGTAAGACAGGGGCTTTATGCCATTACATGGGCTTTATGCCAATCTGATAAGGGTTTATGCCGTTCTGGTATGAAACAAAGTGCTACATGGAACTAAGTGCTACGACGTGAGTCACCTCTAGAATCCATGTGAGACACCTCTTGGGTTCATATATCTATGTGTTCTAGGGCTTAATGCCAATCTATGTTCAAGGGCATTTTATGCCATATGTTTCAAGGGGCTATTATGCCAGATGTTCCAAGGGCTTTTTATGCCAATGTGTTTCAAGGGCTTTAATGCCAATGTGTTTCAAGGGCTTTACGCCATTCTGATAAGGCTTCATGCCATTTTGTTAAGGGCTTAAAGCCACTGTGTTTAAGATTGGGGCCAAGGCCGTTCTGTAAACGATACTTTAAGTATAAATGATTTTGAACATGACTATGCTATACAATGTTTAATGAAATCCGTATTTTGAGTTACGAAATGTTTCATATGATAAGTAATTTCTGACATAAGAAAAATGCTATGAACTTCTGATATGTTTATGACATGAGACGCTTTCTGGATAATTTTCCCAAAATGCCTAGTTGCACTATGGAACCCCGAATATTCAAGATATGACAAGTTTTCTGAAAAAGATACTTTGCTATGCATATAGAAATAAATAAGCCATATGTTTTCTTTATTGATAAATGCACGGATATGTATTATAATTGACGTTGAGCATTGAATTGTTATGTGCTATTATTCACTGAGCGTGACTCACTCTACTCTATGTTTGTTTCTGTAGGCACTCGAACTGGAGGTCAACCTTAACTTGTAGCTTTTGCTACCCAATTGTCAATCCCTGAGTATCTAAGCTCCTAGATGTTGATTGTTCAAGTTATGAAGTTTTGCTAAGTTTTTAATTTGTACCCTATATGTCTGTTAAGATCGATGTATATGTATATGTACATAGCTATCTTTAGATGCACGTCTCTGTATATTTATCTGCATTATGAAATTTGTGATCCTGGCATGGTAGTGGTAGCTCAATGGGTATTATGTTACGCTATTATATGTTATTATATGCTTCCGTTCAGGCCCCATAAATTATATTCATCAGGTTTTAGGTCCGTTTTTGAGGTGGTCATGCCCAACCTTTTAGGGGCGGGTTTGGGGCGTGACATGCATGGTGTGTCTAAACCAATTAAAAACAGTGCTATATCATGACAAAATAAGCACAAATACTAGCTAAGACATGGCCAACTTGAACTCAACAATGGTGCTCACACATGAGGCTAAAATGACAACTTTTGAAGACAACAAGGAGAGGGGATGACCCTCTCCTTCTTAAGACCTCAAAGCACCATCCCCACCACTGAAATCCCTTTGGATTTCAGTGGTGAGGAGGCCCAAACAAGGTGGTCCCGGAGCTCACCAAAATAGCACAAAATGGGGGCCAAACAAGGCCTAAGAGGGGTCAAACAACCCCAAACACCAAAACAACCTTAAACAGCTATTTTAAGCACTTAAAATTAGAACTTTTATATGTTATAAGTTAAGCTTAAAAACAGATGCAAGGATGGCTAAAAGCCTATGCAAAAATGGGGAATAAAGAGCAAAGTTCTTACCCTTGAAGACCCCTTTCAAGAACTGAGCTCCAGCTGCTTCCTGAAACTTGAATCCACTCAAAAACTCTGAAAATCACTCCTCAGTACCTCAGTAGCCAAAGAAAAGTGTAACTTTAGGTGTTTGTGTGCAAAACTATGAACAAAACACCTTAATACACACACAATATGGAAGAGAGGGAGATATAGAGATAGAATAGATACAACTATGCTAACCCTAATCCAGAGCTCTGGAATTCAACCCTCTAACTCTAAGGAGGGAGGAGAAGGCCTCCCTTTATAGAGGATCACTCTTGCAAAGCTTACAAAACAAGCTAAGCAAGAGTGAAATCCCTCCATACATGTGTATGGAGGGGGTGCAAAGTGGGTGCCAGCTAGCACCGCTGGCACAAAATATCTGCCAAAAGCAGATGCACAGTGGTCGGCTAGCTAAAAATGCCAAATTGACCAAATAAATGGTCGACTGACCAAACAGAGTGCCGACCGACCAAACATTTGGCCGATGGCAACAAAACAATGGCCGGTGGCCTCAAGCCATGGCTGGTGAGATATGGGGATGGCCAACAAGCCATTCCCTGCTCCTCAAAAGCAAAACACAAGTGTTTGGTGCAAAACCAAACACAAAACAGGTAAGTCGAGAGGTCTTGAGGCAAGGCGCGCGGCCGAGACCTCCGAGAACTCAAGACGAACACGAACATGGATGATCACCGAGTGTTCAAACGGTGACGTCCAAGTCTTGAGGATGGTCAAAAATGGGGTGTCTATACATCCCATTCTTTTATCTCTTCTACATTTGAATCGGTTTTGGGTTGGAGTTGGCACAGTTAGCATCTCCTATTTGTGTAGAGACACCTATCGGTGGTGAGGTCATCTTGAAACTGGGGTGTCGAGGTTGTGACATAGAAGTTGCCGGTCGTCGACTTCCATTTGCATTTGTTTTGCTTGATATGACTAGTTTTGATGTTATTTTGGGTATGGACTGGTTATCATCATATTGGGCTGTCATAGATTGCTACCGTCAGAGGGTTACTGTGTGTACCTTGAGTGGTGACTGTTTTCATTTCTTGGGGGACCAGGTGGATGGAGTCTTATCACCGGTATATGATTTGCGTGGGCGGAGTGAGCTTAGTTGTCTTCTTGCTAGCTTTTAGAGTAGTGAGTGTGATGAAGTCTGGGTTGAGTTTCCAAGGGTGGTTTGTGAGTATCCAGATGTTTTTCCCGAGGATCTTACTAGTTTACCAGCTCACTGAGAGATAAAGTTCTCTATTGATTTAGTGCTTAGTACGGCACCAATTTCTATGGCACCGTATCGATTTTCACCTGTTGAGTTGAGTGAGTTGAAGGTTCAACTCCAGGAGTTGTTGGATAAGGGTTTTATTTACCCTAGTGCTTCACCTTGGAGAGTACTAGCTCTCTTTGCTAAAAAGAAAGATGGAGCGCTGCGACTTTGTATTGATTACTTGAAGTTGAACTGAGTAACTATTAAGAACAAGTACCTGATGCCTCATATAGATGATTTGTTTGATCAGTTGAAGGGGTCTTGTTGTTTCTCAAAGATAGACTTGAGATTAGGTTACCATCAGTTGAGGGTAAGGGAGGAGGACATCCTGAAGACGGCATTCTGTATGCGGTATGGCTATTATGAGTTCCTAGTAATGCCTTTGGGGCTAACCAATGCACCAGCTGTATTTATGGACTTGATGAACCGGATCTTCCAGGAGTTCCTAGGCCGTTTTGTGGTCATCTTTGTAGACGACATCTTGATTTACTCACATTCTGAGGAGGAGCACGAGGAAACACTTGCGAGTGGTGCTTGAGTTGCTTAGAACCCATAAGTTGTATGCTAAGTTTGTGAAGTGTGAATTCTAGCTGAAGGAGGTTAAGTTCTTAGGCCATGTGGTATCCAGGGAAAGGGTGACCGTAGATTCATCCAAGATAGAGACAGTGTAAGATTGGGCACAACCTAAGAATGCCTTTGAAATCCGTAGTTTACTGGAAAGGGATTTGGGTTATTCAGTGTATTGTGATGCCTCACGGGAAGGTTTGGGTTGTGTTTTGAAGGTAGTAGCCTATGGTTCGCGACAGTTGAAAACTCATGAGAGGAATTACCCTACTCACGACTTAGAGCTAGCAACAGTGATTTTTTCCTTGAAGATTTGGAGGCACTATTTGTATGGTGAGAGATTTGAGGTGTTTTCTGATCACAAGAGTCTGAAGTATCTGTTTACGTAGAAGGACTTGAATTTGAGGCAGAGAAGGTGGATGAAGTTCATAGAGGATTATGATTTTGAGTTGCATTATCATCCGATGAAGGCCAATGTTGTGACCGATGCCTTGAGTAGGAAGTCGATTAGCAATGTAGCTTCTATCGTCATCCAGGAATGGGAAATTGCATTTTGGCAAGTTCGTTGAATCTGCGGCCTTTTTTTTCATAGTGGCATAACCGACACTTGTGAACCGAGTAATGGAGGTGAAGAAAGGCGACCTTGAAGTAGAATCCCTCCGGGAGAAGATTTCCAATGGAAAAGTAGAAAGAGGCTTGACTGTGTATCTCGATTAGAGTGTGATATACCGTGATCGTTTGTTCGTGCTAGAGTCTTGCCAAGAGGAAGTACTCGGAGAGTTTTACCATTCACACTTCGCAGTGTATCCGGGAGGCACAAAGATGTATCATGACCTAAGTTGCCAGTTTTGGTGGAGAGGTATGAAGAAAGATGTAGTCATGTTTGTATTGAAATGCCTTACTTGTCAACAAGTGAAGGTTGAGCATCAGAGGCCAACGGGTCTGTTGCAACCCTTACCTATAGCCGAGTGGAAGTGGGAGCATGTCACGATGGATTTTGTTGTGGGCCTTCCGAGGACTCAACGGAGTTGACCGGTTGACCAAGTTGGCGCATTTTATACCTATGCGTGTGAGTGATTTGGTAGACTATCTTGCCGACTTGTATATCAAGGATATAGTGAGGTTGGACGGGGTCCTTGTGACGATTGTTTCAGATAGAGATCCGTGTTTTACCGCTTGGTTGTAGTAGAGCTTGCAGAGTGCCTTAGGCACTAAGTTGACCGTTAGTACGACGTATCATCCTCAGACTGACGGGTAGTCCGAGCATACCATTTAGATCTTTGATGATATGCTTTGAGGCTGTGTCCTTGATTTTAAGGGGTTGTGGGAGAGGCATCTGCCCTTAGTGGAGTTTGCTTATAATAATAGCTTCCAATCTAGTATTGGCATGGCACTGTTTGAGGCCTTTTATGGTTGACCTTGTAGATCTCCTGTGTGTTGGGCCGAGGTGGGTGATACACCTTTGTTGGGTCCAGAGTTGGTTCGAAAAACAACGAAGAAAGTTGCACTTATCTGTAAGAGGTTGGTTACAGCCCAGAGTCGGCAAAAAAGTTACGCCGATCATAGGAGGAGACCCTTGTCTTTTGAGGTGGGTGACCATGTCTTTTTAAAGATATCACCTAGGAGGGTTTGATGAGGCCTGGGAAAGTGGAAAGCTATCCCCTCAGTTTATTGGCCCTTTTGAGATCCTTGAGCAGATCGGAGAGATTACCTATCGTTTGGCATTACCGCCACAACTTTCTGAAGTGCATGACATGTTTCATATTAGTATGCTTCGGAAGTATGAGCCGGATCCATCACACGTGTTGGATTGGACCGATTTGGAGGTAGATAAGGATGCCTCGTATAAGGAGAGACCGGTGAGAATCTTGGATAGATGGGACCAAGTCTTGCGAGGCAAGACAATTCCCTTGGTCAATGTATTGTGGAAACATCACGGGGTTGAGGAAGCGACTTGGGAGCGTGAATTGGAAGTTAGAAATATCCAGACTTACTTGTTGATGTCTGATTATATGTTGAGATTTTAGTTTTGTGCATGAACTATAAAGACATTGTATATGTTTTGAATTATGAGAGCATTGTATATGTTGGATATGTTTCGGAAATGCATGTTTAATTTGAACATTGTATATGTTGCTTTAGTTTTGGAAATGCAAATTTATCATAAGCATTGAATATGTTTTGGAAATATGAGATATAAGTATTGAAATTGGTTAAATTTTGGGAGATGTGTATTGTGTAAGTGTTCATCTTGTGAAGGGATTGAATGACCGGTAAATGGGTCATGGTGTTGAGTATTGGTTTGTAATCATTTTGGAAGTTAGCTAATCTTGATTTTGAAACTTAAATTGTAAATTTCAGGAACGAAATTCTTTAGGAGGGGGGGAGGTTATAACGATCCCGATTTTTACTCAGCTCTTGTAATATTCTAGGTCGGGTTTAATGCTTTCATATTGTTGTCTATCTCTTTCTTCTCTTGTATACCTTTGAAATTGGTCTTTGGGTTGTTGTGGTTGTGTTTGGAATAGGTTGGTTACTTAGTTTTCAAACTTTGTTTTGCCTAGATTTTTGGTTTTTCGCTCGAGCGGCCATTCTTGCGCTTGAGCGGCCTTTTTTGCGCTCGAGCGGGAGTTGCAAACCTTCAATACTTTGCACGTCTACAAAAGTACCGGAAGGGTGTCTTTCACGCTCGAGCGTCCCTTCTTGAGCTTGAGCGATTGGTCTGTTGTCTGCAAAAGTTTTGGAGGTGTGTATTCTATGCTCGAGCCGGCCTCTTCTTGCACTCGAGCGGAACAAATCTTTGTGTCTGACGCTCAAGCGTGAAACTCTCGGCTTAAACGGACTGCGCGTATATCAGATCTCGAAAAGCACTTTTTACATCACTTTTTTATATCCTTTCAGCCAAAACCCTAAAGTTGAGAGCCTTTCTCTCTAAAATACTCTCCCTTTCTACATTTTGGCCTAGATCCTTTGATCTCTCCACCCTACTCCCTTTGATAAAGAGGTGGAGCTTCTCAAGATCTTCTCTTTGAACCGATTAGAGTTGGATTTCGGAATTTTTGGGGTTTCTCTCTTGCTTGGCTCATCTTCTCTATTTGAGATAGGGATATTCTATACTTTGGTATGAGTTTTAACTTAGTTATTTGTTGTTATGTATAAATGGTGGAAATTTTGGGAGTTTTTGAGTAAACTTAGGGTTTGGTCTCAAATTGAAAGAAAGGTTTCTATGTAAGATTATATAATTGATCATGGGGTTTGGTTTTGAATTTACCTGATCTTAAAATAGTTGATTTTAACCTATGAATCAATATTAGAAGAATGAGAAGTTTTGCCCTAATTTATCTTGAATAATTATTTTGTAAAAATAATGAAATTGGTACGAACAATGTGAAATTAAGAGGATGTATGTATGAATGGTGTAGTTGGATTTATTGAATCACTCACCTATGAAAATTTGAGAAATTATCTGTTTTAAAGATTGTATATCTGTTTAGAAATATATGTCTTGGGTTATTGGTGGAAGATAGCTATGATTGTTGTAGAAATTGTATGAGGATTAGGTAAATTGAAACTAATCAGTTAAATTGAGTCATTGAATATGGCAGTATGATAAGGCATTGTATATGCATAGTTGGTAGTCATTGAATATGACGATGCTTTTAGATACATTGTATATGTATGACGTTTTGTGAGGAGAAAGGGGATGTATTCCATGTTTTGGGAGGAGATAGGGGATGGACTCCGTTGAAAATTAAGTTGGCGGAAGTGTCCAGGGTGAAAGTTTCGAAATCTTATGTATATATGGGTGCCGATCCCGCGGACAAAATTTCTGTAAAATGGCAAGATTTGAAAGTGTTTATGTGATAGTTATGTTGATTGAAATGTAGTCTCAGTTGGGTTATTCGGAAAATTATAAACGTGGCTTATGAGTTGTTTTGAAATGAACTAACGTGGAGTGAATAAATGGAAATGAATTGAGATGTGTATATCGGTACTGAATGGTCATGAGAAGAATGTGCATAAATGTTTATCTGGCACTTATATCTTAGTTAAACTTCATACATTGTATTAGACTGTTTCTACTGGGCTTTGGCTCACCCTACTTAAGAAACCATTTTTAGGTACCGGTGACATACTTCCTCCAAGGACGTAGCTTGGGAGGACTTAGGAGCTAGAGACTCTATTTTGTTATTTTGTGTTTAAATGTTTATTCAAGCGAAGGGCTTTACATGTATAGAGCTTACGACTTTTTTTTGTTGTAACCAAATGATATCTTGGAAAGATGTAAGTCCGTAGGGTATTCATTTTGTTATTATTAACTAATGTTACATGCTATAGATTCAGGATGAACATTTATGAATTTATAATGCATGTAATACCTTTTTGTAATATAAACTCTGATGAATGAAAGTATATCCATTCTATTATACACTCTTCTTTAATGAATTGGATTTATTTGTATTATTTTGGAGGCGTTACAATGGTTTCGGATCTATCTTTTTTAGGACTAGGAATAACCATTTTAGCCAAACACCCCCACGCTTTTAAATATTTGTAGAATGGTAATCTCCCCTTCTATATTTTATAAGGTGTTTGATTCACTTTCTTTCCAGATACTTTATTAAGAATATAATTAGCAGAAAGTATTGCTTCCTCCCACAAGTTCTGAGGTAATCCAAGACTTATTAACATGACATTCATCATTTCTTCTAAAGTCTTATTTTTCCTTTCTGCAATTTCATTTTGCTGAGGTGAGTAAGGAGTGGTGGTTTGATGAATTATTCTATGTTCTTTACAAAAATCGCTAAAAGGTGATTCATATTCACCACCTCTATCAATTCTTAGAATTTTAATTTTCTTACTAAGTTGATTTTCAACTTCATTCTTATATTAAATGAAAGTTTCTAAAGTTCCATCTTTGGTTCGAATTAAATAAACATAACTATATCTAGTATAGTCATTTATGAAAGTGATAAAATATTTTTTCCCACTTGTAGTTTGAATTGATTTAAAATCACAAATATCACTATGAATTAATTCAAATGGTTCAGTACTTCTTTCAATTGAATGAAAATGGGTTTTAGTTAATTTTTCCTCAATACAAATTTCACACTTATGATTTGGATCAATTTCAAATTTAGGTAAACATTCCATATTAATTAATCTACACAAAGATCCATAATTAATATGTCTTAGTCTACCATGCCATAAATATGAAGACTCAAGCAAGTAAGAAGAAGATATATTTTTATTAATCATAAAAGATTCAATAGTCACTACATTCATTTTGAAATTGTCATTATTCATGTAATATTTTCCTACATGCATCCCATTTTTGGTAAGTACAAATTTGTTACTCTAAAAACTTGCCTAAACCCATTCTTGCTCAACAAAGATCCGGAAACAAGATTCTTGCGAATGACCAGTACATACAGCACATTGTTCCTTTCCAGATGTCATCTTCAGAATAACCTTTCCTTGTCCTTCGACTTTAGACATCGAGGAGTTACCCATGAATAGTTGTTCTTCATTGTCCACCATAGAATATAAAGAGAATATCTTTTTGTTAGCACAAATGTGACGAGTAACACTAGTGTCCACCCACCATTCTTTGAGATTTCCGTCAAGGTTGATTTTAGACACAACAATTGAAAGGTTTATGTCTTCAACACCATTGGAGATTTGGTCCACTTGGTGACATTGGCTTGAGCAGGTTTCTTACTTGAACTTCATTTACCTTTGAGCTTGCTATGACAATCTTTGGCCCAGTGTCCTTTGTCACAAATGTAGCATTTGTCGTTAAACTTGAATTTCTTGGTTTCCCTTCCCTCAGAGCCTTATGAGGAACTTTCTCCAGTAAATTTCTGTTTCTTTGCTTTTGGTGCATGTTCCACTACATTAGCTTTGACTCCATAGGATGCTTTCCAAGCTTCTTCTCACACGTTTGGTTGTCTTCCTCAATCCTCAAATGCATAATCAATTCCTCTAAAGTCATTTCTTTGCACTTGTGTTTGAAATAATTCTTGAATTCCTTCCAACCTTGTGGTAACTTTTCAATTAGGGCAACAACTTGAAAGGACTCGTTTAGTGACATGCCTTCAGCATGGATGTCATGCAAAATGAGTTAAAGACCCTGAACTTGTCTGATCACAGTTTTTGAATCAACCATTACAAAATCTAGAAATTTGCCCACAACGAATTTCTTCGAGCTAACATCTTTTGTTTTGTATTTTTTCTCCAAGGATTCCTATAATTCCTTTGTTGTCTTGATGGGGCTATAAATGTTGTATTATGTATTATCAAGCCCATTCAAGATATAGTTGCGGCAAAGGAAATCTGCATGCTTCCAAGTATCGACTACAACAACCACTTGTTAGCTGGTTTCATCCTCCTTTAGAACAAGAACATCTTTATGAAGGAAACGTGCCAGATTTAATGTCGTAAGATAGAACAACATTTTTTGCTGCCATCTTTTAAAGTTAGTTCCTAGGAACTTTTCTGGCTTTTCCCTGTGATATACTGGGACTATCACAACAGCAGGAGGGATTGAGGCAGTTGCAATATCGATCGGGTTAAAGGTTTGAGCAATTTTAGTAGCCATTAAAATTCTAAATATAGAAAATTGTTCCAACAATCTTAATACAGATTCGCCGCCACACAGGTGCTAACGGATTATCGGAGTCTTTTTTCTAGGATACATTGATCGCTCACACAGATTGTAGTAGCACTACAAACAATCTGTTATGGCTAACCAGAACCTGAATTTAGAAACTCTCTTAAAACTCTATGAATTAGTATGAAGAATAAATGCAGCACAGAAGGAAAACAGGAAAGGAAAAATGGAATGAATTGAATTTGCTGGAGGATCTTGTATTTATAAGCCAAGAGGTTTCTATTCGGAAGGGAAAAAAACCTTTCGAACAGGTGTGAAACCTAGAACCGCCGGAAAATGAAGAGAGGCAACCGGAGAGGCATTGTTATGGGAAGCAAAAAATTCGAATTCGAATTTTGGTGTAAACATTTGAATTAATCCATTAGGATTTCAAATTTTCTGCAAGAATTTTTGAAAAAATTCAAATCAAAGCTCGGACCCAACCCAACCCACAACACGCACCTGTGCCCAGTCCGACTGGACTGACTATGGCGCACGTGTGGTGGATTTGGGTCAAACTCATTTTGTCAATAACTCCTCTCCTTACAAAACTTGGGGTGCCCCTTGGGACCCATCCCAAGTATGTCAATGTAAAGCTTATATACTTATATAAGCTCTCTTATTGTTTCTATATGGAACATCCAAAACAAGGTAACCGACGTTTGACTCTTCAACTTCCTATTTCACGAAATTAAAAACGATGTCAACTTCTCATTCACTCATAAATGGTCTTGACAATCCGTCTTCACCTTGTAACTTGCCATGCGGTAAGAAACATGTCACCACTTGGACCTACCTCAAACTACGTGTGGGCCCCACTTAAATTTGGGCTCAAAGACTGCCCAAAATAAGCCTACAAAACCAAAATTTCCAACAATTTCAAGCTCAGTACACCTAGAAAATGGCCCCATGGGGTCAAACATTAAGTAATTGGGTTTCTATTTTTTCTTTTTGCAAATCAACAAATCTGGAAAAAAGCTCAAAAGAATACACAATATAATTATATATTTTAGTTATGAGTGTGATATCCTTTTACATACATGACCTTAGTACAGAGAAGGAAAAAAAAATTCAAAACACACCATAGACTTCCCATATGTCATTAAACATACCCTCTTATATGATACACTAGATCCAAAGATTTTTTAATTGTATCTAACTTGGAGATAGATAATGATATATTTGTAGCAAATATTGTTATATCTAACCTCTCGTGAGAAGTTAGTTAGTCCTCAGCCAAGAAGCTTTAACCACTTGAACAGCAACATGGCTATGGCAAATAAAATAATTGGAAAAACAGTTATACCTCCAACAATCCCAGACCACTGTCCAAGGGTTGCGGAATCAGTGATAGAAATGTCGATGTTCATGCCAAAGTAACCTGAAGCCACGATCCCTGAGTGCATCATCAGAGTTGCTGTAGAAATAATTACGCCCATTCGCAGGAGTTGATTCTGTTTGTCATCCAATACGATGTTGATGTAGTCCTCTATGTTGTGGATGTATTCGCGTAGCTTTAAAAACCAAACAAGAAGAATTACAGCATTAGAATGATCTTGACAGACTCAGAAGAAACACCATCTCATTTTCTTCTTTATTATTATTTTATTTTTTTCACTCTTTTATTCATTGCTGAAAATTTTTAAAAGAATTTTTTTTTTGGATGGAGTACAAAGAAACCAAAGACATAAGACATGAGATATAGGACTGCGTGATAAAGAATTTAACCAACTACAAATATTGACATGTTCCTTGATTTTGTATAGTTAAAAGGAGTTGTCATTATATTTCATATAGTATGCTAAAGTCATATAACATCATTGTAATTTTGGTATACACGTCATTGAAGGGAAGATTAGCTGTGCTATATGCACATAAATTTTTCATACAACTAATCATAGAAGAAGGGTGGAACCCACATGTGGAACACTTATCATTCCCTCGGGGGGATTGGGAAAAAGGAAGTGGGGAAAGTAGATGGGAGGATGGAAACAATTTCCTTCATTGGCAGGAAAGAAAGGGGTGGGGAAAGAAAAACTTCATCAAAATCAATCATCCCAATATGTGTGAAGAGGAAGAAGAGAAAAAGGGAAACATTTTACTCACATTTTCCCCCCTTCAAATAAACACCCTTTCGCTGATAAGTAAAAGTATTTTGGTGAAACAAAGTAACACTTTCTACTCAACCAAACAGACAGACAAAGAGAGTACCCTCTGCTCTGTTGTGCTTTTCATCCCTTCTAACTCTTTTTTTTCCTCTAAAGTTTCCAAATAACCAAACAAATCTACTTTAGGGATTAGAAGTGGGGTAGCAATATCTAAAAGGTAAAAACAAAGAGAAGTTTAGCATACCGTTGATAGTTTGTTTAATATTCCTTCTATTTGCACAAAGTAGGCTCCCAATAGCATTTCCAACTCTTCAACATTTGGTTTGAGATCACTTACATCTATAGTACTGCTTTTGCTGCTCACATCCTCATCACTGAAAATTGAAAACCAACAAGCATGATGAAGCACATTGAGTTAAAATTTATTGAAAGATAAGAACTTCTTTGTTTATTAATGCCTTAATAGTTATAGGTGAAGGTAAAATCAATACCTAGACAGGGTTCAAATTAGACTATGAGATTTATCGGGAAAACAAGATCAAACCTAAACCAACATTGAAAAATTAGACTATGAGATTTATCGGGAAGTTACTCAGTTAGTATTGCTGTAAAACCAACATTGACAATGTAGTTTTTCAATAATGTCTTGATGATCTCTGTATAATAAAGAAAACTTCTAAATTATTCCACATGAAAAGATATTACAAGAATCTAAATGGAAATTAATTTACCTATCATTGCCCGATTTAAATGCATTTGCATCATTCCCTAGTTCATCTTCTAAACCTTCAGATTGCAAGGTGGCAAGCTTATCAGTCAAGTACATTCGAACCATATCTAAGTCGTCATCCAGTAGATGTTCAAATTCATCCCTCACCTATAAAATATATGGCATAATATCATTATTTTGAATCAATCCGCTACTTTTCTGAACAAGAAATTTTTTTTTTATATAGAAAAAGGAAAAAGAAAAGAAAAGTCCCTTATCAAGAATTAATATGATGCAATGGAAAACAATTAACGAAACTAAAAAGTGATGAGTATTAAAGAAGTCAATGAGATAATACTATACCTTTTGCACACGCCCAGACCAAGCAACCAAACGACCTTTTATGATTCTCACGTGTTTGAGATTATGCATACTGGTTTTAGTTGATAACTCATTTAAAGCTGGGTATGCCTCTTCTTCTAATGTGGAAGTCTGGATAAATATACCAACACGGATTTGTAAAAATTACATCTCTAAAGAAACTGAAATTAGACCACTTTGATGACATAGTTAAGCATTAACTAAAAACTGAAAACTCAACTTCCAGTGAAACCTAATTTGTGAAAAAAGAAAAAGAAAAAAGGTGAATGCATTCAAAGATCATACATGCTTCAATGGTATCTCAGTAAAAGGTCCACAACCAACAAGAAGATTGATTCATGGCATTTGATGCATGATTTACATTGTTTGAAAGATTTTAATGTAAGAATATCCATAAAGTGGCCCATATGCCACATGTTTGTTTTATTCATTTAGTTATTTATATTATATATATTTATTATATATATTTAATTAGTTTAATGGTTAATGAGTAACTAACGTCTGTTCACTATCCCATATGATGGTTTCATGGGACCTTACAACTTGCCTAATGGTGGGAAGTTATAAGGGGTTACACTTGGATATGGGTCCAAGCCTATCTATATATATACCTGTGATAGCCATCAAACACAGACGTTGTTTTGTAAATAGAATAGGCTTGAAACTCTATTCCTTTCACTTTTCCCATATAGTCCTGTAAAAGTGTTCTATGAGTGGGTTTTGTTTATACATTCAAGATTTGATCATTCAAGGATAAAGATTCAAAGGCTTGAACATCATGGCAGGATGTATTCTTCTTTCTGAATTAAAATTATTTTAATTCTCACAATTGGTATCAGAGCCACCTTTTGTCCTTGTTGTTTAGCGTTATTGTATGTTATGGAGACCAAATTTTATTGCATTCTATTTTATACACTTGCTGGGCCCATGTTCCGTTATGATTTCGACATGATAATTTTCTTCATGTGATTTTGTTGGCTATAATATATTATTTTGGTTTACGTTTCCTAATATTTTGATTAGTCTGAGCACACCACGTCTTTGCTTTTAGCTCTTTGTTTATTTTCTTCTGTCAAGGAGGTTTTGGAACTTGCAGGCCATCATACTTTTGAATATAAAATTGATAGTCTATTACTTAATAGTGAAGTTTCAGTCAACATGGTGCCATCATTATACATGACTTGTGATTGTGCCATATAGTTTAACATTATTTAAAGTTTGAATTATCAGAATGAATATTCATTGTTTGATTCATCTTAATATATATATATATATATATGTATATGAAACTTGATGGATTAAAATATTAATTTGATGTCTATCAAAGATGAGTTATTGCATGATGAATTACTTAGAGGGATTAGTAGAATTCATTCTGTTATGTGATTGTAGTATTTGCATTACTCCTGTTCTGAATCTATTTCATCTTAAGAAATTATTGTATGTCATTAAGTGTTGATTTTTATTAATTGACAAACATTAAAATAAAATAAAAAAACTGCGTCCTCTTATTTTGTATAAATTCTAGAAATTATCATGTTTTATTTGGAGTTATTTGGTTTATTTTAAAAGGCATGAAAGACTTGAATTTATTTCTAGATTTTTCATAAAGAAATTTTAACATGCTGTTAAGGATGTTTTGTTATTATAGTTGCATGTTTAAATAGTAAGCAAATTCAATTGAATTTCATACAGTGAATTATAACATGTTCTTTTAGTTTTTATAATTTTTGAAATTCATTGGCATGTTATCTAAAATAATGTAATATTATATTACATGCATTAAGGTAATTATTTACGCATTGAAAATTCATGTGAAATAAGAGCATGAATACACTATGTGTTGGGCTTATGGAATTTATTTTGGTCCAATTTTTAAGCAAAATCTAGTATAAGGTTGAATTACATGTGTTTGGTCTTGGGATTTTTCATGTGATATTACTTTGATTGTATGTATTATACATTAGGTGCATTGAAAGATTATGTATTTGTTGTGACTATAAGGATTTGCTCACACTTATAAATTATGCCATATTTAAAAATTTTATTCTGTTTTAAGAGTAGCCACAACATCTTAAGATATAAAGATGTGATCCTCAGTATTTTGATCACATAAAGTTAAAAATTAATTTGGCATTTTTTCATTGCAATTATGTTTTATGAATAATTTCTTGGCCCACAGGAAAGTAATTATTTATGAAATTTAATTGAAATAAGATAATGGATTGGGTATTAAAGGGATTGAACACTCTAAACCCACATGTATGAGTTTTCTTTTCCTTAAATATTTTGGAATCCATTAGTCTTATTATAAAGTAATAGCAAATTTAATACAGTTTAGTGACCTCTACCTACAGGAAGGTTTAGATTTGTTACTGAATTTGACATTGGTTGATTCAGACTATAGTTATTGTTTCAAAGCATTAATAATGTTCTTGGTAATTGCAGTGATTTCTACCTCTGTACTATCTAATGAGTTTTCTCGTATTCTATTCTTGAACGGTGATAATTTTTCGGACTGGAAGGGCAAAATCCTTCTAACATTAGGGTGCATGGACCTCGATTTGGCACTCCGTGTGGATGAACCTCTTGAACCCATGGACGAGAGTTCCGCTACAGAAAAGGGTGTTTATGATAAGTGGGAGCGATCCAATCGCTTAAGCCTAATGCTCATAAAGTCACATATTAGCCATAGCATTAGGGGCTCAATCCCACCATCTGATAAGGTCAAGAACTACATGAGGGCTATTGAAGAGCAATTTGTTAGTTCTGACAAAGCATTCGCAAGCACCGTACCCTAATAAACAAACTATCAGGAATGAAGCATAACAATTCTAGGAGTGTGCGTGAGCACATTATGGAAATGAGGGACATTGCAGCTCGTCTTAAGTCCTTAGAGATTGAGATTTCTGAGTCATTCCTTGTCAATTTCATACTCAATTCTCTTCTTGTGGAATATGGAGCATTCCAAATTTCTTACAAGACACAGAAGGAAAAATGGTCTATCAATGAACTTTTGACTATGTGTGTTCAAGAGGAGGAGAGATTGAAGCATGGAAAAGTAGAAAGTGCTCATTTAGCAACACATAAAGGAGGGCAATGGAAAAAGGACAAAGGTGATCAGAAATGGAAGAAGCTTGGTAAAGTGCCATTTAAAAATCATGGCAATAAGGATGCATGCTTCTTCTGCAAGAAAAATGGTTACATGAAGAAAGATTGCCCCAAGTATAAGAAATGGCTTGAGAAGAAAGGTAATCTCATATCTCTTATGTGTTATGAATCTAATTTTGTTAATACTCATCAATATGATTGGTGGATTGATTCGGGTTCTACAATTCACATTGCTAATACCATGCAGGGCTTCCTCAGTCTAAGGAAACCGACGAGAAGTGAACAAGGCATCTATTCGGGCAATGGGATGCGTTCACACGCCGAAGCTGTTGGAACTTTCAAACTTGTTTTAAAAAATGGCTTTGTTTTGGATCTTGAAAACGCATTTTACATTTCATCATTTTTAAAAAACTTAATTTCTGTTTTTAGACTAGTACCATTTGGATTTGAATTTCAGTTTGTTGGTGCAAAATTTAGTTTGTTTAAAGACTCTGTTTCTGTAGGATTTGGTACTTTAATTAATGGTTTGTACAAATTAAATCTGGATCCCGTTTTTGAACAAAATCTTTTAACCATGCATGGTGATATTGGCATTAAACGTAATATTGTTGATGAGTCCTCCTCTATTCTTTGGCATAGGAGATTGGGACATATCTCCATTGAGAGAATAAAGAGGTTGGTTAATGATGAAGTCCTTCCAACTCTTGATTTTACCAACTTTGGTACTTGTGTAGACTGCATAAAGGAAAAGCAGACCAACAAGACCAGTAAATGCGCCAAAAGGAGTGAGGAAATTCTTGGAATCATACACACTGATATTTGTGGACCATTTACTCCACCTTGTCTGAATGGTCAGAGATATTTTATCTCATTTATTGATGACTTCACACGATACATGTATCTCTACCTCTTGTTTGATAAGGCCGAGGCACTTGATGCCTTTAAAGTTTATAAAGTAGTGGTAGAGCAACAAATAGAAAAGAATATTAAAATTGTGAGGTCAGACAGGGGTGGAGAATATTATAGGAGGTACACAGAATTGGGACAATTACCAGGTCCATTTGCTAAGTTCCTTAAGGAAGAAGGCATTATTGCACAATATTCAATGCCTAGCACACCACAACAAAATGGTGTTGCTGAAAGAAGGAACCGAACACTTATGGACATGGTAAGGAGCATGTTTAGTTATTCTAATGTGTCTATAAATTTATGGAGTGAAGCTTTGAAAACCGCTGTGTATATCTTAAACATGGCTCCATCAAAGGTTGTTCCCAAAACACCGTTTGAGTTATGGAAAGGATCACTACAACAAAATACACATTTGGCGACTAAAATTTAAAATTTAGTCGCCAAAAGTCGGGGAATTGGCGACTAATAATTTTTTTGGTCGGCAAAAGTAAAATATTTAGCTACTAATTTTTTTTAGTCGACATATATTGATTATTGGCGACTAAAAAAAAATTTAGTTGGAAAAAATTTCAGAATTGGCGGCAAAAAAAAAAAAATTAGTCGCTGTATATTGGGTTTTGGCTACTAAAAGCATTTAGTCGCCGAATTGAAAGTAAAAAATTATTTTTTTATCTTTGGCGACTAAACTTTGGTCTCCAAAATATATTTTCAGCGACCAAATTTTTTTTTAGTCGCTATAGAGTTTGTTTTGGCTACTAAAATGATTTCGTTGCCGAATTGAAATTTTTTTTTTATTGGTCGCTAAAAATTTATTTTCAGCGACAAATTTTTTTTTTAGTCACTGTAAAGTTTGTTTTGGCTACTAAAATGATTTCATCGCTGAATTGAAAAAAAAATTACTTTTATCTTTGGCGACCGAAACATACTTTTGTCGCCAAAGATGATATATTTTAGAGACCTTTCAAATTTTGAATGGATTAAAAAAATTAATTGGTGACCATTAGGTATTTCAGTCGTCAATTGTATAAAATGATATATATATATATATATATATATATTTTGTACCAACCAAACCCTAAAATAATCTGCGCCTCTCTCTCTCTCTCTCTCTCTCTCTCTCTCTCTCTTTTCGGCGTCCCTCTCCCTCTCCATCTCTGCTACTCCTCTCCCCTCCCTCTTTCACTGCCGCTCTTCTTTGCTTTCGATGGAAACTGGAGCACCTCCTCCTCCTCTGCCATCGCCATTGCCATCGCCATCGTCATCGTGAGTACCGCCGATCTTTTCACGCCGCCTCCTCCTGCTCCGCCAATCTTCACAGATCCACTGCCGCAAGATCCAGAGGCTTCATCGCTAAGATGAACTCTGCTCCATTGATGCTTCGTCTCGTGTATGCTTTTTTTTTCTCTTTCTCTCTCTCTCTTAAAATATTCAGAGGTTTCTTGTGGGGATCTTAAAGATCTGATTGGTCCTTTTGATTCTCCATCTAAGGGAGAAGAAAAATGGGGATTGTGTTTACTCGATTGTTCTCTTCGCTTTTTGGTAACAAACTCGCTCTTGGTCTTGACAATGCTGGAAAAACCACAATTCTCTGTATGATTCTTTGATTCTGCCCTTACCCTTTTCTGATCTTGCATTTCTATCAACTGGGTTCTCCCCAATTTTGATAATTGAGCAACTCGATTTCATTTTTTTGTGCAGATCGGCTTTAGATAGGTGAAGTTGTCTCTACAATTCCAAGTTGGTACTCTTTCTTGGTTTCTTTTTTGTTTGCATAATCTTTCTTTGTTTGCCAAGAAGATCAGGGAATTGGAGACCATTGGATTCATGATTTACAAATTGATAAAATTTTTAATTTAAAAATTATAGTGCTAATTTACTGTATTTTTTTTTTCAGAAGTGGAAAGTTTGATACTTCACTCTAAAGTGTCATATTTTCTTTTTTTGGAACCTGTGGATTAATTTCTGTGTGTATATATATGATGCAATAATTGGGTTTAATGTGGAAACAGTTCAATATAACAACATAAAGTTTCAAGTTTGGGATCTGGGTATGCCAACTTATTAGTTTTGACTATTTGTGTTATCTTATCTGTTGCCAAATCGTTACTGTAAATATATCATTGTTTGTCCCAAAATAGTTATTGTGCATTATGTCCTAAGTGCTTTGTATTTGGTCTTAATAATTAATTGCAATTTGTAATAATCAATTTAAGTGGATGACAATGGGTTGAAATTCATGCATGTTAGTACATTGGATGCTTGATGGGTGGGCAAGTGGATGCATTTCATATGCATATGACTCTAGTGTTGGGTTGTTGATATTTTCTTAAGGATTACCAGATCTTGACTTATCTGAACCTTGGAGTTGCTATTCATACGCATTAGATATATTTTCATGTTTTCATATGCACTTGGCCATTGTGATCAAATCTGGGAATATTTGCTTAAAAGAAGAGACACTATGCAGGTACTGCAATTAAAAATGTGAATAATACGCTTGAGAAATTAGTTACCTAACTTGTTTAAGAATATGTTATGTTTTGGGGGTTGCCATTGTTTGTTGGAGGATAGTTGTTTTGTAGATGTCTTAAGGAACTATAACCCTTAGTGGAAAGCACATGAGTCACTATGTTTCTGGGTGCACAATGGTTAAATTTTTTTTCTAGAATCTAGTAATCCTTGCTTCATTGAAACTTTGTTATCTATCCATTATTACTACATATTAAACCTGGACAACTTTAACTTGTCCAAAAAAAAAAAAAAAAAAACATGGACAACTTTTGGTGTCCACTCGGTCTCCACTAAAAATGATCAAAATGGCCCAATGGTTATCCTTCAAACAAAGGGACTTATTGTAAATGTAAAAGAATCATTTAAGGTTTGCTTTTGTCTATGTTACATGGACTTGATTATGGGTGTTAAGTGCGGGTTTGTGTCTAAGTGTCTCGAAACTTGAAGAAGGGTATCGAATATGTATCCAACATATGTAATTGGACATTCACCCATCAAGCATATTTAGTAATTTGAGTTCACCATAAAACTATACATAAAACTCTTATATTATGCAGGAAATGCTCTAAAAATATTATGCAGGAAATGCTCAAAATCATTGGGTAGTTTATGGGGATCTGTTATTGGATGATCCAAGCATGGGGCGTTTAATGGATGATAATCCTTTTTTGTTAATTAAATACATGATAAGTCTAAATTTGTAAATATATATGGGTCCTGGAATCAGCACTACATTAGCTAACCTTCAGTCTTGAACTACTGTGTTACCAACATTTGCAGTGTGGTTTTTACCGCAATTGAGCTGGTTCTTTTATTCTTTAAATGCTATTTTCTTTTTTCTTATTTAATTTTTGTTTAACTGTCTTTTAATTTTGACATAGTTAACTGTCTTGATTATGCAGGCATGGCTCCTTGCTCTAGTTATTTTACCAGCAAGGTCAAATATGATGATACGTGTTGGATTAATCACCTACTTGGCTCTAGTATCTGTCTTAATCACCTAAATTAAATATACATATGGGTAAAATTTTTATACCTATGTTTTAATTCTTCAAGCATGTTCGAAACTGTCAATAGTTTCCCAGAAGATTAACTCATTATGCACAATATACATGTGGGTTTATGCAAGAGAATGTAAATGGTGAAACTTATTGATTATACTATATATTTTTTGAATGGTCATTACTGTGGTATGCCTTCTCATTTCTGCTTTATATAATTATTTTGTACTTGGTTTGAGAATAAAATGAGAAAAGTTGATCAGTAAATTGATGATGGACAAAAATTATGTATCTGTTTGTGCTATCTTTTGTTAGCAACTGCTTGTGATCTATGTTACTGATTTATTTTAATTTATGTATGCATCTTTCGGCTTTGCTTCAGTAATTGCTTTGAGGGTTGGACTGTAGCTGGCTTCATCACTAGTTTATTTTATTTTACTTTTTATGTTTTTGGTGTTTTTGTTAGTTGGTTTCTTGCCAAATTAACAATTAGATATTAATTTTGTTTAATCCTCTATTATGTATGAAATTATATATTTTTTTTGGAAATATTAATTTGATGTTAAATATGATTTTTTTTTTTTTTTTATGGCTGAAAGTGAAATGTGCTTGTGTTGTGGAATGGTTGCTAATTTTATTAGTATATAGATAATTTTATTTATAAAATGGAAAAAAAAAATGGCTACTAAATATTTGGTAGCTAAAAATAAAAATAAAATGGAGAAAAACTTTTGGCTACTAAATATTTAGTAGCTAAAATAAAAGCAGACTTTAGGTGACTAAGAATTTAGTAGCTAAAAAAAAAAAATAAAAAAAAATAAAAAAATAACAAGATGAAAAAACCCTTTGGCGACTAAAACTTTGGTCGCCATAGATACTTCAAGTTTTGGTGACCAAAGTTTTAGTAGCAGAAAATAAGATTTTTGGTGAATAAAATTTTATTTTTGGCGACTAAAAATATTAGTTGCCATTTATAGGACTTTTGGCAACTAAAAAATATTTAGTCACCAATACCTTCCCCAACAAGTTTTCCGCGACCAGTCTAGCGACCAAAATATTTAGTCGGGCAAAGTATTTGGTGACTAAAAATTGTACTTTTGGGGACTAAAAATTTAGTCGCCAAATGTGCATTTTGTTGTAGTGGATGGAAGCAAAGTTTAAGACACTTACATGTTTGGGGTTGTCCAGTTGAAGTGAGGGTGTATAACCCACATTTAAAGAAATTGGACCCCAGAACAGTTAGTGGTTTTATCATAAGCTATGTGGAAAACTGCAAGGGTTGCAGATTTTATTATCCTTCAAATTCACTTAGAATTGTTGAAGCCAGAAATGCTAAGTTTATTGAGGAAGTTGAGCCTAGTGGGAGTTACCCTCGAAAGATAGAGTGGAAGGAATCACAGGATCCGGATACAACACCCATGAATATAGGTGAATTGGTTGTCTTTCAGGATAATCAACCCGATATTCTTGAAAATCAACAAATTCAAAAACTTACATCACAAGAGGAACAAGTCAACATAGAGCCTGTAGCTCAAGTTCCAATTAAGACTACAGAATTAAGGAGATCCTCACGAGCTAGAAAGTCAGCAATTTCTGGTGATTATTTTGTATACTCAATGGAGTCTGATTTTGACATCGGACCTAAAGATGATCCTATTTCATTTTCCAATGCCATGAACAGAGATGATTCTAAATTATGGTATGATGCCATGAAGAGAGTTGGAATCTATGGCTAAGAATCAAGTTTGAAAAATTGTCGAGTTGCCTAAAGGAGTTAAAGTGGTTGGCTATAAATGGGCCTATAAGACCAAGAAATACTCAAATGGCAATGTCAAACGATATAAAGCCAGACTCGTAGCTAAAGGTTTCACTCAAAGAGAAGGCATCGATTATCATAATACATTTTCTCCGGTTTCTAAGAAGGATTCATTTCGAATTATCATGGCATTAGTAGCTTATTTTGATTTAGAGCTACATCAAATGGATGTGAAAATGGCATTTTTAAATGGGGATCTTGAGGAAGAAGTATACATGAGCCAATCTGAAGGTTTTTGTTCTGATAAAGATAGTCACTTAGTTTGCAAGCTCAAGAAATCCATATATGGACTAAAACAAGCTTCCCGACAGTGGTATTTAAAGTTCCACAATGTTATTACTTCATATGGTTTTACGGAGAATGTTGTGGATGATATTTTACTTGCATCTAATGATTTGGGATTGTTGCATAATACTAAACAATTTCTTTCCCAAAATTTTGAAATGAAGGATATAGGTGAAGCTTCTTATGTCATTGGCATAGAGATTTACAGAGATAGGTCCAAAAGGACATTAGGACTGTCTCATAAAGCCTACATTGAAAGAGTTTTGGAGAAATTCAAGATGAGTGATTGCACTTCTAATGTCCTTAGTCTCCACGATCCATTACAAAGAGTTTTGGGAATCCGGATGTTTACCTCCATATTAAGACAAATCGTTTTGTGATTCCATCTGGAGGATTGATGATTTTCGCCCGTATGATGAGCCTCGTTTTTTCCATTTCGATTTGCCGGAGGTTAGTACTGAGAGGGATGAACGACTTGGGCGAAAATTGAAACTGTTAGGACTCTACATCCAAGGTGTAGTTTTACGCCAAACTGGTGGTCTCTCTGAAGTTGCTGTCGATACGCCTGGGCTTGAAAGCGACATGTGTGATGCTTCCACTCAGACTGTGGAATTTGATCCATCTGGTATACTCGACAATGGCCAATGTGAATTTGTCGTTGTGTTGGACCGTTTTTCTAATCCTGCGTATACGCCTAAGTTTGAAGATGTTTTCCAATAGTCCAGTGGTGACCCACAAACTGGTTGTATGGTCAGGGGCACGGAAATAGATCGCTTTGTTGTATTGCGGCGTAATCTTGTTTTAATGCTGCCGCAATCGAATGAATATCCAGTCGTTAGCCGTCAAGGCGTTAAAACATTTATCAACATCGGAAAGAATGTTATATCCGAATTCCAAGATAGTTTTGGTCAGCTGAACGGCGCGTATAATAATATTGTAAAAAACGCAATTATTTGTTATTTTGTGTGGAAATGTCGCACAAAATCGTTTGTAAGGGCACATTTGAACTGCAGATTGAAATATTGTTATTAATAAAATAATTGCATAATGAAAATTTATTATTAAACAAATAAATTGTTACAATTTATTATACATTGGTCGCCGTGGTACATTTGCTTTTTGGGCGGATGTGGAACCTTCCACGGCGGCCTTGACCGCGTCTGCAATTAATTTGGATACCTTGTCTGTATTTAATCTTGATGATTCGAAGATATTGGATCTGGCCTCACTTACGGATGGGCCTATGTCAACTGGGCCGCCAGGCTGGGTATTTGGTCCAGTGTTCATTGGGAATGGGCCGCGTGTTGCCATAGTCATGTCGCGGCGATTGAATAATTCAGGCCCATCTCGAATTGAACTTGCCGACGATCGTGCAGCCATTATCCTTTGGGTCGAAGAACCGTATTGGCCCATTGGTGCTGATAATGTCATTGACGATCGAAAACGTGATTCTGAATGACAGCGTGTTAGTCTTGCCTTCTTGACGCTACGCTCCACGTGCCAAATATCCACGTGGGTATTGTTGAATACTTTGGACAACACATTTATTACTGGCGCAAGATATTCTATTTCATCTGGGAAAGACAATGTTTGAAAAGCCAATGTGGCTTTCATTTTGCAATATGTGACATCATCGTTGATGTTTGTTCGTAGCAATTTGTACAACGCTGTCCATGGGCACCCTTTCTTATCTGCCGCAGCATATGAGTTTCCAAAATATGTGATATCTACTGGACATGTAACCGGAAACGTAAAACGAGCCTGTAATTGATCGTCGGCTCGTAATCGTGTGTCCCGTATTTCCACTTTGACCTGGCCAGTTGAATTAAATGGACACTGTGGTCTGTAACTTAGTTTGCATTTGTCAATTATCATTGACTTGAATGTCATCTTCTGCCACAATGCGTCTCCTATCTTGGGATTAGCGATGGATATATTGGATACTGGTAAGTTTGATGTAGCGTTCATGATTTCTGTTTCCAACTCGCCTTCTTCATTCTCATGAAGAGAATCCGTAAGTCCGGCTAGGTTAATCTCCCTGATCTCGCCTGACATTATAATTTTAGAATGTTGTTAGCGCAGTGGGATGTTCGAATTGTCAAACACACAATTCGTTTGTGAATATGGAATGTATAATTCATTGCGATATATAAAGGTTAATTGTATAGAGTTGGGAGAATAATTAATTTAAAACGACGTCGCATTGAGGCTACAACTCACTCTCAATGACGTCACTTACTCTCTCGGATGACGCAAGTCACTCTCTAAAAACTTTACTGGCTGAAGAGAGTGAGGAAGTGACTTATATATGTTCCCAGGAGCGTCCCTTAATATTATCTGGGACGCTCCCCCCGCGCCACGTGTCATCCCTCGATTGGTGCTCCCTTCCGCATTTTGTGGCGCGTTGTCGGCTAGGGGGCTCCACTCCGCTCCCAGATCTGCAGCCATGATTAAAACATCTAAAAAGGCAAGCGCAGGCGGGAAATTTAATTTAAACGGTGGGCTCCGCGGCGCTCTGGTCCGCTCCCAAATCTGCGGCCAGGATTTAAAAATTGAATAATGGAAGCGCAAGCGGATAACTATTTAAGCCAAAATAATTGGGGATTTGAATTATTTTGTAATGGATCGCGGAGACGTAGGCCAATTTAGGCGATTGATTTTAAAATACGAGCCGGATGTTTTACTGCTACACTGGTCGTTGTTGGTCGTCGGCGAAAATAACACCGAAAATTTAATCCGGCTCATCAACGCCTTACAGCGGCAAGAAGATGCTCTATTCGCCGGTCTGAAAGCTGGGTCGGCGTTAGAGACCGAGACGGCGAGTCTATCGATGTAGACGATAGATTGCTGTGCAGACCAAAATCCTGCGGATGTGGAAGAAGGAATAGTAATACAGTTTCCTAATTATCATAATTGTATAATTGTTACTATTCCTCAGTAAATTAAATTGGTTCAAATTTGGGCCCAATTATTATATTTGTATAAGTATTACTAGTGTCCACTTCTTTCATAGTTTTGATGAGCCTATGTCTAATGGGCTGCTGGGCCATATGTTGGGCCTATTTTAATTGTTCATATATAACATTAGATGGGCCTTGTGATACTGCTTTGGTCCTATATCCTGTATACCAATTGCAGCCCATTAAACATTAAACCTGCTCAGAAATCGAATTTATTAATACAATATAAATTCAAGAAAATTGCAATATTATTTAATCATAAAAATGTACATAAATATTTTCCCATCGCCAATCTTTTACATAATACAAATCGGGGGCCATGCCGTTTGAATTCAAATTTCCCGCCTACGCTTGCCTTTTTAGATGTTTTAATCCTGGCCGCAGATCTGGGAGCGGAGCGGAGGCCTTAGCCGACAACGCGCCACAAAATGTGGAAGGGAGCACCAATCAGGGGACGACACGTGGCGCGAGGGGAGCGTCCCAGGTAATATTAAGGGACGCTCCTGGGAACATATATAAGTCACTCCCTCACTCTCTTCAGCTAGTAAAGTTTTTAGAGAGTGACTTACGTCATCCGAGAGAGTAAGTGACGTCATTGAGAGTGAGTTGTAGCCTCAATGCGACGTCGTTTTAAATTAATTATTCTCCCAACTCTATACAATTAACCTTTATATATCGCAATGAATTATGATGCCTCTTCTTGATTGGTTCTGGCAAACAAGGGCTGCTCGACTGTAAAAAACTCTGCGTTTCTGATCGTCCACGCTTGGAGCCTGGCATGTTCATGTTTCTGCAGAAATTCCTTATAACTGGAGTCAGCTCCAGGATTGCATAATATAATGGATGGAATCCCGCCCTTTATTTTCCTTGGGCGGGCATATTTGCAATTTGAAATCCAATCCCGTTGGGTTCCAATAAATTTCCGCCAGTGTTTCAAAAATTGTGGGGCCACGTCATCGATTATATTATATAAAGCAGCATCATTGTGGTCCCGTAAATATGGAGACTGTATTTACCCAGCTTATTGCACGCAGGATGACGAACAAATTATCCAGCTTTGGATGTCAACCATGTATACATTGTCGCGGTAAACGTTCGGATTCCCAATGCTTTCCGGAGGTTGTAGTTGAACAGGCATTCTATCTTGTACAATCCCTGATTGGCTGGTCTGGACATGTCCACTGCTTTGAACTACATCGGGTTCTTCAAAGGATCGTAGACAACCCCTGACAGCGTCCTCTCTCTCCAATGGATGTGGTTCGATACATTCGTTGACGTGGAATAACGAACACCCGCAGCGGAAGTGGAATATCTTCCTGCGTTGGGCCTTCTTCTTGGCATTACGATGCCTCTTCTTGATTGGTTTTGGCGAACAGGGGCTGCTCAATTGTAAAAAACTCTGCGTTTCTGATCGTCCACGCTTGGTGCCCGGCGTGTTCATGTTTCTGCAGAAATTCCTTATAACTGGAGTCAGCTCCAGGATTCCATAATATAATGGATGGAATCTCGCCCTTTATTTTCCTTGGGCGGGCATATTTGCAATTTGAAATCCAATCCCGTTGGACTCCAATAAATTCCTGCCAGTATTTCAAAAATTGTGGGGCCACGTCATCGATTATATTATATAAAGCAGCATCATTGTGGTCCCGTAAATACGGAGACTGTATTTACCCAGCTTATTGCATGCAGGATGATGAACAAATTATCCAGTTTTAGATGTCAGCCATGTATACATTGTCGCGGTAAACGTCCGGATTCCCAATGCTTTCCGGAGGTTGTAGTTGAACAGGCATTCTATCTTGTACACTCCCTGATTGGCCGGTTTGGACATGTCCACTGCTTTGAACCATATCGGGTTCTTCAAAGTATCGTAGAAGACCCCTGACAGCATCCTCTCTCTCCAATGGATGTGGTTCGATACATCCGTTGACGTGGAATAACGAACACCCGCATTGGAAGTGGAATATCTTCCTGCGTTGGGCCTTCTTCTTGGCATTACGATGCCTCTTCTTGATTGGTTCTGGCGAACAGGGGCTGCTCGACTGTAAAAACTTTGCGTTTCTGATTGTCCACGCTTGGAGCCCGGCATGTTCATGTTTCTGCAGAAATTCCTTATAACTGGAGTTAGCTCCAGGATTCCATAATATAATGGATGGAATCCTGCCCTTTATTTTCCTTGGGCGGGCATATTTGCAATTTGAAATCCAATCCCGTTGGGCTCCAATAAATTCCCGCCAGTGTTTCAAAAATTGTGGGGCCACGTCATCGATTATATTATATAAAGCAGCATCATTTTGGCTTAAATAGTTATCCACTTGCGCTTCCATTATTCAATTTTTAAATCTTGGCCGCAGATCTGGGAGCGGACCAGAGCGCCACGGAGCCCACCGTTTAAATTAAATTTCCCGCTGTTTCATGGAAGAGCGCCAAAGAGACGATAATTGCATTGTCAACAATGGAAGCAGAGTTTATAGCATGCTTTGAAACAACCTCACAGGCTATTTGGTTAACGAATTTTATCACAGGGCTTCGAATTGTGGATTCAATTTATAGGCCATTAAAAGTTTACAGTGATAATTCGGCTGCGGTTTTCTTCTCTAACAACAACAAAAATGGTAGCCAAAGTAAGCATATTGACATAAAGTATCTTGTTGTTTGAAACCGTGCTAAGAAGCAAGAAGTCAACATTGCGCATATTAGTATCGATATGATGGTTGTAGATCCCATGACCAAAGGTCTTTCTGTAAAGGTGTTTTCAAAACACGTTGAGGGCATGAGACTGATTGGTTAGCTCAATAATTTTTCTAGTTATTGTTTTATTTTGTTTTGTCATGACATTTTGATTATTATTAGCGAAAAGCATCATTTTGTGCACCTAAAGTATTTGTGATGCTATGCAGTCCATTGGGACTATTAATCCATAGGGATCATTGGATCTAGAATAACTTATTAGAAGTTATTCATAAAGAATGACACCACATATAGTTGAGAGTGTGATACAATGTAATACATGGAAGGAAATACTCAATTGATAGAGTATAACCGCCACGATTTGTGTATTATAACTCTAAGGTTTGGGTATTTTTATTTAATGGCCATAATCAGTTTGTTAGTTACCCGACAGTCAACAACGTGTGCTATATGTGCAAAGTGGGAGAATGTAAGAATATCCATAAAGTGGCCCATATGTGTAGACCGCCCGAACTCTCTCCGCGCGCCCCCCTATTGGAGAGGGCGCGAATTGGGTTCTAGCTACTACAGTTCGAACTCCTGTCACGGTTCTGAATCTAATCTCACAAAGTGCAATGTAAGACTGATAAATCACCAAAGAGTCCAAATCTGAAAAATCGTTTTGGAAAACCGATTTTAATCAAAAAGCACCAAACATGGACTGCTATCCCAGATTTCAGAGTCGCCACCTAAATATTTTGTTTTGGGAAATTTAGGAAACCCTGACTCGTGCCAAAGGCCACGTGTCCGGCATCACCAAAGTTGCCTCGGCTCGGGAACTTGGGTACGAGAAGGGAAGGTCCTGAAATGAGCACCCCCGCTCGCACGATCAAAGATCGGCCTCTACTAACATGATATGTTGTTTTTATAAACACATGTGTTCTTATTCCGGTTATTAATCTAGAATTACTATGTGATGCGCACAACATACAAGTATAGACTAAATCACTCAATTTGGAACAAAACATCTCATGTTTGTTTTTCGAAAATGATTTGAAGTTGCTACCCTCAAGTAAGCTAAAATGCGGATTTGCCACCCTTAAGTGAGCTTAAAACATGATTTGCCACAAACAAGTGGGCTTAAAACGCACATTTTTGATGAATTGTTCCAATTCAAGTAATGAAGCCTTCATCCACAGGCATTCAGGTAGTTAAACACTTAAGCAGATAGCCTCATGGCAAGCATGCTGTCATGGCAATCACTTACACGCATGCAAGGATGCTAAAGCATAAACACTCACAGTGTACTGCAAGCCAAAACAGAAGCTAGTTAGTAATCAATGCATAATCCTAGCTATGTCAACAATGTCTAATGCAACACATGCAAAATGCAACTAAGTAGGCTTGGCTATCTAAGATGGCATATGAATGCGACATTTGATACATGTATTCAAAGAAGTGTATTGAAATACAATGCGGTTTGAATGATGCGCTGAGCTCGGTGCATGCAAGACAAATGAATGATGCAAACATGCAAAGCATAAGGTATGCTAATTGAAATATGCCCTAAACTAGCCATCAAAAGCGGATAAGTAAAAGGGAGAAAGACGCAGGGTTGGAAGACATTCACATACACACGTACACTTATTACAACATTTGCCCTCTCGACGGAGGGTCCGAATAAAATGAAAGCTAACTAGCTATGCTAATTAAGCTAATTATTACAAACCAAGTAATTAACTAACTATTCTAGCTAATTAATTATTACAAACCAAATTGAATAACTAACTAATCTAAGCTAATTTGAATATTACAAAGCACTAAGCTAAATTAATTACAGCACAGGTAATTAACTACAACTAGCTAACAAAAACGATAAATGGCCTCACGAGCGATGGAGATATGCATGCTCGGCTGCATCCTCCCGGAAATCCACCGCCTTGCCTCAAGACGTCTTTGTTTGCACTCTTTTGAATCTTTGAAAATTACACCGATTTCCAAATTGCTTCTTTCTGATCTTAAGAACACCTTGAGGGTTGAAATTCCTCCTGTTGCTGCAACAGAGCACAGACAGAGGTAAGACAGTGTATTTGCAAGGAAATGTATGCACTTCTACACTCCTTATCATATCTCAAGCTCAAATGAGTATGGCATTTGACTCTCGAGCCAACAACCAAGCATTTTTAATGCATGGTGGCCAAAGGTGTCACGACCCCAAACCGCCCCTAGTAGTTTGGTGCCGTGATGGCCAGTAATTCGAGATTACCGAAGGCCAACTTTCAAAATTCACACACAATCAGAGTATAAATATATGGGGCTCACAAGTGCAAAAGCAATAATTTAAAATACAAGTGGTCCATAAGAGCAGTGCATAAGTCAAATGGAATGGCAAACATCTTTACATAGCTTAAAAACTTGGATACAAATAAAATGAAGTACAAAAATACATATTACATCTTGATAAAAGGCTTCTCGAGCCGACATGTTCAAAATACATAAGCTTCAAGATTGCTGACATGAACAAAAACACTCGAGCCACAAATCATGAAACATAATCTTCCAGTTTGCCGACATCCTCACTGCCAACATAACATACATGCAAAACACACATATCTCGACGTAGCCGACTTCTTGCTTGTTACCTACATATATACATACGGAGGGTGAGCTTGGATACTCAGTGAATGGTATAAGTAATAAAGGGGTTAAATGAATGATTCCCGAGGTCTTTTCAAAACAATACATAGTATATCTTTACCAAAACCATACTTAGCATAGCTTAACTTGACTTGAAGCAAAACATCCTTCGAACCTTAGTCTTTCAAAACTTGCTTACTTACTTAACATACGTCAATAAAAGCATAACCTCGGCATCGAGCACACCCGTTCATAGTTCGTCGGTGGCCGATATCTTAACAAGGGTGCTACTTAGGCTTAAAGTCCCCTAGCACGGAAGGACCCTCAAACAAGATATGCAGTTGCATTATAGTCCCCTGACACTAAGGACTTCCAAAACAAGGGAATAATCGACCTGGAATCGATTAGACAAACCCACCCGCACAAGGCAGTCAGTGGCAAGGGAGATATCTCAAATAAGGGTGCTACAAAAGTTTAGAGTCCTCTAGCACAAAGGACCTATGTTACAAAGGCCCATAGCCTCCTAACACGAGAGTACTGCGAAAGTTTAGAGTCCTCCAGCACAAGAGACTTTCAAAACGAGATGTGCTGCGAAAGTTTAGAGTCTTCCAGCACAAGGGACTTTCAAAACAAGATGTGATGCGAAAGTTTAGAGTCCTCTAGCACAAGGGACTTTCCGAGAATGTCATCAAAACAAAACTTATACTTGATACGCAAAACTTATACTTGATACAAAACATAGGGGTAATCATTCATGCTTAACAAAATACTTTCAAAACAAAGCAAAGCAAAGCCTTCATCAAAACGTATAACATAACTTTATTAAAAATACCACTCACATAGTTCTTGGGACGTCGGGATCAAGGCAAAGGTCCAAGTCCTACAAACACATGGCAAAGTCTACTGAACATACTTCTCAAAACAAGTCTTACATGCATGCAAATGATCTCGGGAAAACATGCTGGAAGTCAAAACACTGTTTTACATGTTAAGAAGACATGTTGGGTACCAACCAGGTCTTTGCCGAGGTCCCACACCTCCTAGCCGAGGTGTGGCTACCTAGACTTCGGCGTGCGGCTGCATGCCGAGGTTCGCACAAGACAAACTAAAGGTGTAAGTGATCATGCAAGGTAGGCCAAGGTGAGATACGATGCTTGGCCTAAGTGTGAGGTCTAGGTAAGAGTGATCTCGGCGACTACACCTCGGGAAGTAAGGTCTGGAGATCTGGGTTTCCACCCGTGAAGAACAGGAAGAACATGAATATGAAGATCATGAAGAACATGAATGCTAAAATCATAACTTCTTTATTACAAAAATCTGAGATTTTATGCTATGAATTCGAAAACATGGACCTGGGTACCCATACTCGAAAATTATATGAAAACAAACACAAAAACATGGAGCTTGGCATGAGCTTTCGGATCAAAACATGACTTTTCTTCAAGAACACATGAATGCTATTTTCTCTATCTAAAACTGAACTTCAAAGCAATGCAAGGCTTACAAGTCATATTCAATCATGCAATGCAATAACATGAACATAAAGAACAACATGAGTAGATCAAGAATCTAACCTTAGAACACGGATCTAACGGTTCGATCTCTAGGGATCAAGCTTGGAAATCTACCTCTTCTCAAGAATTCCTCTCCCTCTTCTACAGCTTTTCTCTCCTCTTCAAAACAAAGATATAGAAATGATAGGTTTTCTCTCTCTGCCGGCTGACTTAACACTCAGCTCGGACACGTGGCAACGGCTAGTTGGCTCTCCTAAAAAAGGTGATAGATTGACAAGACAAGACTATGACAAAGTGTATCTAACAAGCTACCCGGTAAGGCACTCCGGCAAGTGATGACATCGGCTAAGGACGAAGCTTCGGCAACTAAGGTGACAATGACCTCGGCTAGGAAGGACAACACTTGGCCTAGCTGTGCCATACCTTGGCCTAGATGCGCCACACCTCGGTCTAGGTCGTACCACTCCAGGATAGATCACTTAGGTGCAAAGGTAACATCTCGGCCTAGATAATACACATCTCGGCCTTGGTGATGAACACCTCGGCCTTAATGACATCTCGGCCAATATGTCAAGGCGAAGATGGAGGTCAAACAAAGGGGTTCCAAGATACTTCTAGACTGAAGATGACCTCGGCTTAGAATGATCTAGGCTTAACATAACTTAGGCTTGAGACACCAAGGAAGGAACAAAGCATGTACACAACACTTAGGCAAACAAGACAAGATTCATGGACGTAAACTTAACAAGACGAAATTATGTAAATGAACATGATCATGACCATGACATGAATATGGGTTGTTACAGCGACTTATCATGGCAAAACATACAAACACATGCAAACATGACTAGGACATAAATGTGGGTTGTTACAAAAGGATCAAGCTTGCGCAAAACTCAATGAATGCACACATAAGACTTGAAAGGCCTCCACCCTATCATGCACAATCAAGGGCGTCGGCGACCGAGAAATGTGACACGTTTCATCACTATGAGTATGAAACGTCCCACATTTCTCGTGTTTGGATTAACGTCCGATCCAAACACATGCAATACAAACAACATGCTTATCTTGGCCATGTTTTACTTGATTCATTTTGTTTACACATTTTAGATTACCAATTAGTCCCTTAATCGGTTAAGTCCAAAAGTGAGAGTCCTCTAGTTTTGAAAGAGTGAATTAGTGGGATGCAATGGCATATATTTCAGCACTGAAATGACATGCTAAAGACGTTAAATCATGCAAGACATGTTAAAGGCCAAAAACGCTAAGGCTAGTGAAGAGCATCACACAAGAGGCATGCAATATCAAGCACAAATGGTCAAATCAGCTATGGATAGACCTAAAACATGCCAAAACAGAGGCCGAAACAAGTTGAAATGATAGCCCAAAAGCTTAGACAAACATGCATGCAAGTTGGCTCACAAGCGAAGTATAAGGCCTAAACCTCAAACACAACAAAAGGGCAATAAATGCAAGAATATGGCAGAGGTATATGGTCTAAAATAACATGCCAAATAGTGCTATGCCATGCAAAAAGCTCAAATATGACATGCTAGAGGTCT
>NW_021025588.1:0-18645 GCF_004153795.1 Camellia sinensis | reverse complement strand
AAAAAAATTATTTATTTTTTATTAAGCTATAAGCTAATGAAAACAAGAATAAAGCTAATGAAAATGATAAGAAAAATAAAAATAAATATTTAATAGGATGATAATGTCTTTCATTATAAAAATAATATTTATTTATTCAGAAATAAGCTAATGACTATAAGAATAAAGCTAACAACAATGACAATAATAAAAAACATTTGGGGGGTAAAAGAGGCTCTATCTGACTTTTGACCTCGGAATAGCTATGAGACTTACGTGCTAGCCAATTGCACCACCACCCCAATTGGTTGGAGAAATGCATGGTAGCTCGAAATTGGAGTGGCTCGAATGTCCTGAGTGTCAAAGTAACGTCGTTTTGGCATTTTTTTCTTTTCTTTTTCCTTCTTCCTCGAAACAGGTTTGAGAGAAAGAGAGAGAAACAAAGAGGCAAGAGAAGGAGGAAGAGAGGAGAAGCCGAAGCTTGATTTTCAGTTGAACCACAACCCAACCCACCGCCATGGACGAAGAGGCCAATGCTTGATCTTCGGCTGTGGATCTTCGACTGAACCATGATCTTCGGCTGAACCACAACCCAACCTACTACTATTGTTGTTTTGATTTTGATTTTGATTTTGATTCTGTAGGTTTGGTTTTAATTTTGAATTTGATTTTGATTTTGATTATGAGTTTTGATTTTGAATAGAGGAAGAAGAGGAAGGGAAAATAGAGGGACAAGGAAGAAGGGGAAGAAGAGAGGGGGGAAGGAAAAACAAAAAAATTTAGAACTGTTGGAAAGAACAGAGGGAGAAGATGAAGAAAAAAGAGAGGGAGGGAAGAAGAGGAAGAAGAAAAGGGAAAGAAAAAAAAAATCATTTTTTCGAGCTACGTAGCGGGATTGAATTGGTTGACTCAACATTTATTTTATTTAGAAAAAATTAGTGATAAATCTATTCTAAGAAAGGTATAAAATAATAGGTCTAATGGATATTTTTTTATTAGTAAGAGGTCTACTTTTGTGAAATAGTTTGTTGATAAATCATTTTATTTGTTTTGAAGGACATTTTATTTTCATTTTTACCTCTTAATTTATCTATTACCTTTTTATTGATTATCTATTCAATTTTTTTTTGTCTATCTATTCAACTTTTTTTCTATTTGTTCAAATTTTTTTCCTAACTGTTATTTTTTTCTCTACATGTTCAAAATTGGATTTCTCTCTATCTGTTTAATATTTGTGAATTCTTTCTCTATCTATTTAAAAAATACAAAGGTTGATTTATCTGTTAAAATTTCCCAAACTTGTTTTCTATCCACTACAACAACAATCACACCACAAATCTTTCTCTCTATCTCTCTCATCATCATTATCTTCTTTTGAAAAAAAAAAATATTAATTTAATGTGCTTTAATCTGTTTTATCATCAACCACCACTACAACAACAACAAGAAGAATAACAACAATTACAACTACAAAATATATATATATAGAATAAACATAAATTAAAAAAAAATTGAAACAGATCTAACTCACATCTAAACCATTTTTGAATAGATTTAAACCATTTTAAATAGATTGAGCCATTTTGACATAGTTGTGAGTATTAGAACAAAGCCGCTTATATACAAACATAGAGATCAAAACCGACAAGTGGTGAAGCGTTGTTGAGCTCAGAGAGCATGCTCTGTACCATGTTAAAGATTGGCTCAGATTTTCAATAATGGCTGCTGATTGATGGATGTTATAAATGTCGATTGATGGTTACCATAAATGATGGTGGTTGCCATAAATGAAGTCGGCAGCTTGTCTCTTCCATTGATCTATAAATGGGTAATGAATGAGAGGAGTTTTGTGTGGTGAGTTGAAGAGAGAATACAGAGCATAGAGAGAGAAAAACAGAGTGTGTAATACTTTGTTCAAATATAGTAAAATTCGCTGCCTGTGGATGTAGGCGATTTGCCGAACTACATAAATCTTTGTGTGTTCTTGCTTGTGTGTGATTGTTTTCTCCCTCCTAGGCACAACAAATTGGTATCAGAGCATTGTTGTGTGAAAAACAGAGTGTTTTTTCTGTAATTTAAAAATTTCGAAGTTGTTGAAATCGAGTTTTCAGCATACCACAACGACTGCCTCGACGAGAAGAGTTCAGACCCAGAAAGACCAGCCCACGAGGATATCTTACGCACCCTCACGCGCTTGCCAAAGTTCTGCTGGAGACTTGCCGAAAAGTTCAGTCCGGCGAAGAAGCAAAGGTTGAAGAAGTCAACCTGTTCTAAAGGCTTTAAGTATTCACTTGTGGACTAAAATAGCGTAAGTTCATACTTGGCAGAGTGGTTAGAACCTTTGATTTGAAGCATTGAGGTCAAGGGTTCAAAACCCTCCCTAAACAAATTTCCAATTTATTTTTGGAAGCTGTCACGTCGTCGCCACGTTACGCCACAACAGCGCTAGGTGTCAACCAGCTCAACTGCCATGGCATTGACACATCAGCACACCCGCCACGTCAGCGTCCTATTCAGCACTGCCAAGTGTCAAGACACGTCACTGCCAGCTCAACTACCATATCATTGACACATCAACACACTTGCCACGTCAGCATCCCACTTAGCACTGCCAAGTCACTGCCACGTGTTGAGACACGTCAGCGCCACATTAGCACATCTGCTACGTCGTCAATCCCAATTAATCGAACTTTTTGAAATTGTAAGGAGGCCCTTGAAAGTTTGGTAAATTGTATTTTAACCCCTGATCTTACTGAAATTGCAATTTAGCCCTTGTAACTTTTATTAATTGCAGTAAGGTTCCCAGAGTGTTGAAAAATTGTAATTTGGCCCCTGGATTTGAAAAAATTTCATTGAGGTCCTTGGAAAGGTGGAGAGAGTGCTTTCCTAGCTAAATCAACCATTCCGGACACAACCGCAGATTTCGTTTTTTGAGATTCGGACCCGAATTTTTTGTGAATTTTTCGAGAGCTTAGAATTTGCCGTGTTTCGGGCATTTCAAGCGTCTGTTATTGTTTGTGGTGGAGATTATTAAGCAGTCTCAATGGCAGAATCTACAGGGACGAGATCAACCAATTCCACAGGTAATCCAGCGACTACAAGCAACTCTAGGCATTGGACCCCGGTGTCCCATGCTAAGTTCGAGGTAGAAAAGTTTGATGGAAGCAGCAACTTCGGTACGTGGAGATGCGAAGTTAAAGATATGCTTGTCCAGATGAACCTGTACTTCACTCTGGGAGACAAACCAGATGACTTGGACGAGATAGAATGGGAGAAAGTGAATCTTTTGGCCTATAGTTCCACCCGACTGTGCCTTGCAAAAGAGAAAAAGTATGCCTTCACAGAATATGATACTGTAAAGGAGCTTTGGAAGGCTTTGAAAAACAAGTTCATGACAAAGAACATTGAGAACCGGCTTTACATGAAGATTTCAAAAAAATTCTTACCGATTTGAAAAACCTGGATGTTCAAATCGATGATGAAGATAAAGCACTGTTATTGTTAAATTCCTTGCCTGACACATATGACCATCTCACCGCCACTTTACTGTATGGTAAAGAAAAGATCAAGTATGTTGATGTTTCAAATGCCTTGGCAAATAATGAGTTCAAAAGAAAAGATAAGTCTGCAAATAGGGACTCAGCATCAAAGGCTTTGACAGTCAGAGGTAGGACGAATAACAAAAGATATACAGGGCGGGGAAAGTCTTGCTCAAAATCTAGAGGGAGATCATTAAATAGAAGACGTCTTGCAAAAGTCGAGTGTGCTGCTTGTCCCCAGAAAGGCATTGGGCAAAAGATTGTCCCAATAAAGACAAGAAAGAGGAAAATGTGAACGTTGCACGAGATGGAGATAATGGTGAAGGATCAACATTCACAGTTTCATCACTTGGACAGTCTGATGAATGGATTCTAGATTTCAGATGTTCCTACCACGTGTGTCCTAACAAGCAATGGTTCTCGAGCTTACGAGAGTTCGATGGAGGAGTTGTACTGATGGGCAACGACCAAGCTTGCAAAACAAAGGGGATTGGAACAATTCAACTGAAGATGCATAATAGAACAATTAGAATTCTCGAAGATGTTCGGTATGTACCAGATTTGACGAAAAATCTCATTTCAGTGGGAGTTTTAGATTTCAAAGGTTACAGAGTAACTGTGGAAGGTGGAGTCCTCAAGGTTGTTAGAGGAGCATTTGTTGTAATGAAGGGTACTCGAAAGGGAAATTTATATTTCCTAAACGGCTCTATAGTCACAGGGACAGTGGCTATCTCCACCAGTTCAGAGGATAATGCATTAGACACTTCCAGACTTTGGCACATGCGTTTAGGGCATACTGGAGAAAAGGATTTACAAGGGTTGGTAAAGCAAGGCCTGTTGAAAGGCGCCAAAACAGGGAAGCTTGAGTTCTGCGAGCATTGTGTACTGGGCAAGCAAACAAGAATCAAGTTTGGTACTGCCATTTGTCGTACCAAAGGGATTTTGGACTACGTTCACACAGATGTTTGGGGACCTTCCACGAATGCTTCTTTGGAAGGTAAACACTACTTTGTGTCATTCATTGATGATTTCTCAAGGAGAGTTTGGATTACACAATGAAGCATAAAGATGAGGTATTATACATCTTTTTTACATGGAAGAAAATGATTGAGACCCAGACAGGCAGGAAGATCAAGAAGCTTAGATTTAACAATGGCGGCGAATACACATCAGATCCCTTCTTTGAGGTTTGCCAGAATAAAGGGATAATGAGACATTTCACAGTTAGTGGAATGCCACAGCAAAATGGAGTTGCAGAACGCATGAACCGCACTTTGGTGGAGAAAGTCCGGTGTATGCCATCACATTCAGGATTGAGCAAGGCATTTTGGGGCGAGGCATTGAACTATGCTCGTCATCTTGTTAACCGACTACCTACGGCAGCACTTGATGGCAAGACTCCCATGGAGATATGGTCAGGAGTGCCAGCTACTGATTATGATCAGCTACGTATCTTTGGATGTCCAACTTATTTTCATGTTACAGAATCTAAGCTGGATCCTAGAGCCAAGAAAGCTATCTTCTTGGGCTTCAGTGATAGTGTCAAGGGATATAGACTTTGGTGCCCTGAATCAAAGAAAGTTGTCACTAGAAAAGACGTTACCTTTGATGAGTCTACAATGCTGAAACAGGCAAATCCTCAAGAGAATGATGAAGCATTGAAGAAGTCAGTGCAGGTGGAGTTTGAGACTCTAGCGAAGACTGCTTAGACAAGCAACAATCCTGAAGAAGTTTCATTTGACAGCTCTGAAGAAGATTCTAAAAAGAGTTTAGATGAAAATGAAGATCCAGAGGCCCTAGAACAATCAGAACCCATTGCAATCAGAAAAGGAAAAAGAGTTACTAAGCAACCCAGTTAGATGATCGATATGGTGGCCTATGTACTTCCAATCATTGAAGATAATATTCTTTGCACTTTCAAAGAAGCCGTGCAGAATCTAGAAAGTGTCAAATGGAAGGAGGCTATGGATGAAAAGATCGGGTCACTTCACAAGAGCCAGACTTGGGAGTTGGTGCGACTTCCAAAAGGCAAGAAAGCAATTGGGTGTAAGTGGGTTTACACCAAGAAAGAAGGCATCCCAGGCAAAGACAACATCAGATTCAAAGCCAGATTGGTAGCTAAAGGCTATGCCCAGAAGGAAGGAATAGACTACAATGAGGTATTCTCACCTGTTGTGAAGCACACGTCTATTCATATCTTGCTAGCATTGTGTAGCTCGACTTTTCGCGCTCCCTTTCGGAAGAATGAATAGCCTTTACAGTTCGGACTCCACTTGTGTGTTGGTTCTGGTTCTGATTCTGATTTCACAAGTGCAGTGTGAAACAGTGAAAACACAAAAAGAGTCCAAATTCGGCAATTTATTTTGAAAAATCGATGTTTGAATCAAATGCCAAAAAATGGATTGCTTTGCCAAATGTCAGAGTCGCCAACTAAATATTTATTTTGGGAAATTTAGGAAACTCATGACTCGTGCCAAAGGCCATGAGTTTGTCGTTACCAAAGTGTCTTGGTTTGGGAACTTAGGTATAAGAGGGGAAGGTCAATAATTGAACACCCCACTCACCCGATCAAAGATCGGCCTCTACTAATCATGATGTGATTTTTATGTACAATATATGCTCTTGTTCTATATGTAACATACAAGTATAGACTAATTTTATGAAAAATTGGAGCGTTTGATTCCATGTTTGTTTTGAAAAAAATGTTTTGAATATGTATCACTGAAAATGGTGATCTCATATATACATGAATCAAAGTATCTCAATTCAAGTGATTAGCCTTCATCCACAGGTATTCAAACAGGTATATCAAATAAGCAGTTAGCCTCACGGTAGTATGTTTGATATGACAGCAATCACACTTATGCAATATGCTAAAGCATAAAAACTTACCTTCTGTCCGAAGGCGAGTCAAAAGAAAGTAAATAGTTAGAAAAAATGCATGATCATAATTAATGCGATATGGCTAATGCAACACATACAACGTGCAAGTAATAAGCTCGGCTACTAACATGGCATGCGAGTCAATTCAAGGCATGTGATAGAGCATGCATTCAAGCAAAGAGTTTGAATTAGATATTTGAATAATATGATGAGCTGAATTTTTATGCATGCAAAACGAATGGATGCAAGTCATAGAAATGCTAATTTGAAAATATGATGTCCCTAACCTAACCATCATAAGCAGTGAAATAAAAGGGAGAAAGAATGGGGGTTGGAAGACATACAACTTATTATATATTTGTCCTCGCGAAGGAGCGTCCGAATGTCCAAATGTTCGAATAAATAATTATTACAAAACCGAATGAATAATAAATGAAAAAGGCTGTCTAATTTATTACAAGAATTGATGTAAGGCAAGCCTTGACACAATAAACTCAGTATAACGTCCGATCGAATTCAATTAATCATATTGGTTCTTTATATCAGTTGTAATCCGATTTTAACCAATTTTATTAGCCTTTTTTATTACCTTTCCATTTATTTATCTTTTCCCCAGTTTGTGCAAAAGTGATATTTACGTCCACTAAGTCCAAAAATGCAATAAAAAGAAACAAGCATTAACTTAACCCGAGAAAATTTTCTTCGGGGGAAATTACAAAGGAAGAGTCAAACTTATTTACAAGCGATAAGGGATTCCAAGTCAAATTCAAGATGTGCAACAAGGACTAGTCAAACTCAAAAGAGTGATAATGACTTAGAAAAATCCAAACTTGAGTGATAATGACTTGAAATCCAAACTTGATAATAAGTGATAATGACATTTTCCTTGGTGATTTCCAAGGGTCAATTAGTCCCTTAAAAGTAAACACACTGATGAATAAAGAGAAATAAAAAATAAAAGATTGTGCTTTAGTATAAGAACATGTATACATTTGGGGTAGTGAACCTCCAAAGAATTTAAACCGTTAAGTATAGAACGTTTTATGCTTTTGGTAGTAAATCCTCTAAGAGATTAAATCAGTAAGCATAGAACGTTGTATACTTTTGGTAATGAACCTCTTAAGCATAAAACGTTTTATGCCTTTGGTAATGAATCTCCAAAGAGATTAAACCATTAAACATAAAGCGTTTTATACCTTTGGTAATGAACCTCCTAAGTATAAAATGTTTTATGCCTTTGGTAGTGAATCTCCAAAAAGATTAAACTATTAAGCATAGAGTGTTTTATACTTTTGGTAATGAACCTTTGAAGAGATTAAGCCATTAAGCATGGAAGAGTTCCTTTCTTATATTTGAACCACAATCTTAATTTTTCACAACTTTTTAATCGAAATAAGGAAAGAATGGAGGGAGGTTACAGAGATGATTATGCGAAATTGATTAACTGGTTAGTACAAACAAACTTGATATTTAAAACATAAATCATTGAAATAAATTAAACAGCCCCCTAAATAGCATATAATAGTGCTGAAATTAAGTTACAGAAAGCGAGTCAAATTAAATAGCAGGAGGTACTATTCACCGCCGGAGGTACTATTCATCGTTGGAGTTACTATTCACCATCAGAAGTACTATTCACCGCCGGAGGTTACTTTTGGGGAAATGATGAATTTTCTGAGTCACAAACTTTCTTTTGATTACTCTCAAGTGTGTGGAATGCGTTCTCAATTCTCAGTCCAAAATTTGAAATTACAGCTTTAGTGGTTGTTTTTTGAATGGTGTATTGATAAAATGGAAATAAAAATATCAAAGAAAATATTTTATTTTCCCTCCTCTCTTTTTTTTCTCTTCAGACTCTTTCTCTCCCCCTCTTTTTTTCTTATCTCTTTTTTTCCAGACTTTCCTTTCTCTACCTTGGCCTCTCCCTCTTTTTTGTTGTTTTTTTTTTCTTCTCCCAGACTTCCCCAAACTTGATTGCCTTGATTCCTTATATGGCAAATATGATAAGATAATAATAATAATATAATAACATAATTATCATATAATAATATAAAATAAATAATAATATAAATATATATATACAATCATGATGTTTGATGTCGTAATTATATTATTATTATTTTATAAAATAATATATAATATATAATTATAAATATATTATAATATAATAATATTAAAATATAATATTAATAATATAACTTTTTAATTATTTTTTATATAATATATATACAATACATAAAAAATATGAACAAACACATAAAATTAAGAAAAATTACAAAAATACTAAACTAATGAAATATTCAGTATTTTAAAATAATTTGGCCATAATGGTGAAGGTTGGGATTAAAGTTCAAATTCCATCTCTCTTACTGAAGATTCTGTGAGAAACACATTCTAGTTGTCATCATCGGGTAATCAAAAGAAAGCGCCCAAGTCATAGGGCCGGTCAAAATGGGGTGTCTACAGTTGCCCCTCTTTGACAGAGCTTGAAGTCATTTCATGACGTTAGTGAATGTCAAAGCCCCAAGACGACCCTTTTGACAAGGCCGTAAGACTTGGGCAAACAAACAAATGTGCAAATGCAAGTGGTTGAACCAGAATGTTGCCTACGTATCCCGTTTGCAAGGAATCAAACCTATGTAGCTCAGGGGCAAGATGCAGAATGATATGTAAAACATAACTTATGATCATGCAATGAAATGCAAAACATAACTTATGATCATGCAATTAAATGCAATCAAGACAATGATGTGACACTGTATGAAAGCATAAATGTTGAATGTAGTGAATGTGACATCCAAACGCTTCGTCCGCGAGAGGAGGAAAGTGAACTTGAGATCCAAACGCATTTTACACGAGAGGAGGAAAGTGAACTCAAGATCCAAACGCGTCGTACGCGAGAGGAGTATGTGAACTTGAGATCCAAATGCGTCTTATGCGAGAGGAGTATGTGAACTTGAGATCCAAAAGCGTCTTACGCGAGAGGAGTATTTGAGATCCAAACGTGTCTTATGCGAGAGGAGTATTTGAGATCCAAACGCGTCTTACGCGAGAGGAGTATTTGAGATCCAAACGTGTCTTATGCGAAAAGAGTATGTGAACTTGAGATCCAAACGTGTCTTACGTGAGAGGAGTATGTGAACTTGAGATCCAAACGCATTTTATACGAGAAGAGTATGTGAACTTGAGATCCAAACGCGTCTTACGCGAGAGGAGTATTTGAGATCCAAATGCGTCTTACGCGAGAGGAGTATGTGAGATCCAAACGCGTCTTATGCGAGAGGAGTATTTGAGATCCAAATGCATCTTACGCGAGAGGAGGAATATGCTTTCCAAATGCGTCTTACGCGAGAGGAGGAAGATGTTTTCCAAATGCATCTTACGCGAGAGGAGAAAAGATGCTTTCCAAACGCGTCTTACACGAGAGGAGGAATATGCTTTCCAAACGCGTCTTATGCCAGAGAAGGAATATGCTTTCCAAATACGTCTTACACGAGAGGAGAGGTGAAAGGTTTTGACCAAGTAAATGTCACATCCTAACACGTTTCACATGAAAGGAGTAAAAGTAAATTCGAAGTCCAAACGCGTCTCACGCGAATGGAAGAAGGTATGGTAGAATGATTTGTTTCTGACAAGGGGTAATCTCTACATGTAGAAGTCACATATGCCTTTTTTTATTTTTTATTTTTTTTGATCATATTCACAACTTTCCCTATTCTCTAATAGGGTGACAGACTAGGTTGGTTCAGTATCCAGAATTGAGGCACCTACACGCTACCTCAACCTATGGGGCTGCCATACAGATTTCAAGTTGGGAATACACCCCTGGGTATTTAAACCAGACTTTAGTCTCAGAAATTCCAAACCTTTGCATTCTAGGCATCGCCATTCGAACTCTAGTTTCCACCGTCGCAATTGGTCTCCTAGGAACTCATTGCAAACACAGGCAGGTGGCTATACTAGACCACCTGAAGTCATTCGGGCATGACAAACACCAAAGGAATTGCACCTCTAGAGGATTTAAGGTCTCCTAGACCTCAGGAGTGCATAAGGTAGTATAATGTTCAAAATAGCGCGATTGATTTGAGATGCACAAGACAGTGTGATGCGTAAGATAGCGCGATTGAATTTGAAATTGATACGCAAGATAGCACGATTGAATTTGAAATTGCACAAGACAGTGCGATGCGCAAGACAGCGTGATTGAATTGAATTGAATTGTGACTGTAATACACAAAATAAATTATGACCTATCGGGACAAAAGAAATGAAAACAAAACAAAACAAAAATAAAATGCTTTTTTTTCATTTTTTTTTCAGATAAATAAAAACCCTTTCTCTTTTTTTCCTTTTTATTCATTATTTTTCAGATAAATAAAAACCTTTTCTCTTTTTTTTTTCTTCTTATTTTAGATAAACTAAAATTGCAACCAAAACCCCCCCTTTTTTTTATTTATTTTTATTTTTTATATTTGCTTTGTAGTTTAAACACTGGCTTCAGATAGACTCTTTTCTTTTTGAAAGACTTCTCTTTTGTTTTTTATTTTGCAAAACAATGATCGGGGTTGGACTCGCTAGTTTTATCAAGTGTTATTGTGGATGATCTCTTCTTGTAAATATCTTGTACTGTGTTTGAATATGATGACTGGATAACACTTGTATGATAATCTTTGAAGAACACTTGCACTTGAATTGGTTCATGAATCGGATAATAATATCGACCAGACAAAATGAAAAAACTACAACTTGATAATAAAAGAAATATAATGAAAACAACTTGAACATACTAAAACAAAAGACTTGGTAATAAAACAAGACTCAAAATACAACCACAACACAAGAGGACAAATCCATAACTACAACACAATGTTTGGCCCACCCACCACTAAAGGCTATCATCACTACTCCATCTAAATTCTATAAATGGTACTCCCATAATGCTGTTTCTAGCAGAAGAGCAAGGTTTTACATTTTGCTCTCAACATGGAGATGTTGCCCACCAATAGGCTCCAAGACTAGATAACCACTTTGGATGGCTCGGAAAAGATGAACTTTCGAGGTTTCGGCCTAAATGCTCTTTTTCCGTTGAGTCACACTTCACCGTGCTTTCCATTTCTCCATCCTGCTGCTCGGTGCTGGAATCCAATCACACACATATTTCGTTTCGGTTCACAAGAGATGTGTCCGACACTCGAAGAATTTCAAGCATTGATGGAATCTTAATGTGATAAAGAAATCATGCTTCAACCCTGTTTTGGCCATGCCCAAGCTTTAGGACAAATGTGTGGGCTTACCTTACACGAAGCTCGATCCTTGGCTCACAATGGGGAACTAGATATTCCAGATTTGATTCGTTGGTTTTCCATCACCGGTGACAAAGATGACCTCCTTTGGCAAGGTTATCGTCAGCATGCCCTTTGCTTATGCTTACTTGCACACTTCCTTCTTGCCCCTAGTCGCGGTAGAGTTAGCATTAAACTGATTGAAGTAGCCCAATGCCTTAAGAAGGGTAAGAGTTGTATGGGCTTAGTGTTGGCCGAGACTTTGACAGGCTTGGATGCTTTTCAACGGGGAGAGACTACTCGATTTGCAGGGAGTCCATTACTTCTCCAGGTATTGCTTCCCACCCTCCTTATTTATGATCCTTACATCACTTGGCATTCAATCTCTTTTTTTTTTTTGCTCTCAAAACCCTTTTCTTACTTTTCTCTCGACGTACATCTCTCTATTCTTTTATCTCTCTTATTTTTCATCCCTTTCCCCAGATATGGTTGATGGATAAGCTAAAAGTGGTGGATCCTTGCCCCGAGTACTCGGCCAGGACTTATTTTCTTCATCCACAGCTAGTGGAGTTCTCCTCAGAGGGAATGTGGTGTGACTAGATGCACAGTAGATCTGCGGCTGACATTGCTTGGCGTAGCCCCTGGCTTAACTTGGCTAAGATAAGTTACAGCATGTCCCAGCAACCGGGTATACAATTGATTGGCCTTACACACTGTGTATTCTATTTTCCATTCAGGTTCAGACGCCAGTTTGCACATGATCATATTTGTCCAGTTGAAGGGATAAAGTACCTAGCTTCATTTCCCGTTCGTGGTTCATACTTGCCTCGGTACCTCAGTGCTTGGAATACGAGAGAATTCCTGGCCCCTGCCCTTACTTTCAATTCCATCCTTCCTGACGAATACTTGGTTTGGCTCGAGGATGAGGAATAGATTAGGCCGACCTCGGTTACAGAAACCTCCACAAACATGAAAAAGAGACGAAGAACTGACACTTGACTCATCTATGCCCCTAGTTTATTGCTTTGTCTTTTCTTTTCAAGTTTTTATGTAAAATCAACTTTGGTTTGGAGAACGTACTTGTGATAAATCAATAAAATTAAAGTGAGTATTGAAAAGTTTCCTTTTGTGTTGTAAACAATACAGTTTTGAGAAGAAAAACAAAAATTGAATTAAAATTTTTCAAAACATTTTTTTGTTTTGTTTCGTTTTTTTGTTTTGTTTTGTTTTTTTTTTTTTTTCCGGAAATGGTCACCACTGGATACATACGGAATTAATCCTAAGACTGTATAGCCCCAAATCAGAAGATCATAACCAAGTCTACAAATGGTGGAGAATGACGGATTGATTAAACCAGATGAACAGGACAGTTGGGTTGAAAAATATTGATGGCCGAACTTCAGGATGAAGTTGCCTACGTATCTCAAAGATGAGAATCAGGCCTTACATAGTTCGGAGAGGGTTCACTCGAGTATTTATTCTCTCCTTTTGCACTCTAACTTTTGCCAAGGTTGCCCTTTCGGGTTTTCAGCCTTGCGAGCTCAGTTTTTCTTTATTTATAATTTTTGTTTTGTTTTTTTTATGCTCTAACTTTTGCCTAGGTCGCCTTTTCGGCCTAGCGAGCCTCTCAAGGATAACATTTCTTCAACTCGTCCATGTTGATCGGTTGAGAAAACTCCAGGCCACCCAAATCCATAAGAATAATTGCTCCTCCGGACCAGATTGACTTGATGATATAAGGACCAGTCCAATTGGGTCTGAACTTGCCTCTAGGGTCATGGATGGGGGCTCGGTTGTCTTTGAGCACCATGTCTCCTTCCTTGAGATTTCTGGACTTGACTTTCTTGTTAAAAGCCCTCGCAATTCTACGCTGGTAACCTTGGATATGATACAATGCCTTCAACCTCCTCTCGTCAAACAACATCAATTCTTCAAATCTACTTTGTTGCCAGTTCGCCTCCGCTATCCGACACTCAACCATAATTCTTAGCGACGGTACTTCAATCTCGATTGGCAGAACAACTTCCATCCCATAAACAAGAGAATAAGGGGTTGCTCCTGTAGATGTTTGGATCGACGTTCTGTAACCCCAGAGTGCGAATGGAAGTTTCTCTGGCCAGTCTCTGTAGGTGTCAACCATTTTCTGCAAAATTCTTTTAATGTTCTTGTTTGCAGCCTCAACAGCTCCATTGGTCTACGGCCTGTATGTTGATGACTTACATAAAGCCACGTTATATTTCTCAAGCAAGTCTATCACCTCTTTCTTGAAATACGAGCCATTATCTGAGATGATCTCATTGGGCACCCTATACCGACAGATGATGTTGTTTTTGATGAACTTAGCCACATGCGACGCCTTTAGAACGGCATAGGATTGGGCCTCCACCCACTTTGTGAGGTAGTCGATTGCTACCAAAATGAACTCATGCCCGTTTGACCCCTTTGGCGTGACTGCACCGATAACGTTAATTCCCCAGATTAAGAAAGGCCATGGTGAAGTCATATTGTAGAGTTTCGACGGTAAAATGTTCATGCGATTGGCATGGATCTAACATTTGTGACACTGCCGTACAAAACCAATACAGTCCTCCTCCATGGTTGACCAGTAGTAGCCTTGTCTAAGGATTTTCCGAGCTAGCATCACACCATTCATGTGAGCTCCGCACTCTCCTCCATGGATAGCTTCCATAAGGCGCCTTAATTCTCCTTCCTCAACACATAACTTATGCATTCCCAGATGGCCTCTTTTGTACAACTTGTTTCCGCAGATGATCAATTGGATGGCCAGATGCTGTATTCGACTTTTGTCTTTGGCACTTGCCCCTGGTGGGTACGCGTCTTTGTCCAGGAAATTCCAGATGTCATAATACCAAAGGTTCGTGCCTTAAACCTCATCTATCATGGCGATGGTCTCATATGCTGGCGTATACTTCTGTTCAATGATGATCGGGCGCATCTTCACTCCAAGCAGAATGTCCACCATGGAGGATAAAGTTGCCAACGCATCAGCAAATCGATTGTTCTCTTTGAGCAAATGCGTGAATGTCAATTTTTCAAACCTCGGAATTAACACATTCAGGGCCTGATGATAAACCTTCATTTTCTCTTCCTTAACCCGCCAATCTCCGTTAGCTTGAGACACAACCAAATTCGAATCTCCGATAACATCCAATCTTATTGCCCCTAGTTCTACGGCAGCTTCCAAACCAGCAATACACGCTTTGTATTCTGCTTCATTGTTGGATGCTTTAAACCGGAGTTTAAAGGCTAGAGGTATGTGTGAATCATCGGGTGCTATGAGCAAACACTGATCCCATAGCCATACTGATTAGACGCTCCATCAAAGTACATTGTCCATGGTTCCTCTTCTATCTGCAGGATGTCTTCATTTGGGAATACATACTTCACTACTTCATCATTTCCTTTTACTGGGTGATCCGCTAGAAATTTCGCTACAGCTCTCCCTTTGACTGATTTGCGTGTAACATACTTGAGGTCAAACTCGAAGAGAAGAAACAACCAACGAGCTAGCTTACCCGTAAGTGCTGGTTTCTCAAAGAGATATTTGATGGGATCTAAGCTCGAAACTAGAATTACAGAATGAGCTAACAGGTAGTGTCTCAACTTCCTCGTTGCCCAAACCAAAGCTAAAAAAGCTTTCTCGAGAGGAGTGTAGCGAGTTTCATATTCTAGCATCTTCTTGCTTAGATAATAGATAGCCTTCTCCACCTTCACTTTTGATTCTTGTGCTAGCATGCACCCCATGGTTGAATTTGTTACTGATAAATACAAGATCGATGGTTTCCCCAGTTCTGGTGGCGACAATACAGGAGGATTCTGAAGGTACTGCTTAACCTGCTTGAAGGCGAATTGACACTGATTATCCCATTGGAATTTCTTTTTTTTCTTCAACAGACCAAATAGTGGTTCACAAGTCAAGGTTAATTTTGAGATAAATTGTCCTATGAATTGCACCTTACCCAGAAAGCCGCACACCTCCTTTTCAGTCCTTGGTGGTGGCATTTCTACGATGGCCTTGATTTTGGAGAGATCTACTTCAATTCCCTTTTGTGTAATTAGAAATCCCAACATTTTTCCTGTAGTGACCCCGAAGGTGTTTTTCTGTGGGTTTAACCTCAGTCTATACTCCTTGATTCGCTCAAAGAATTTTTCCAGTGTGGTGTAGTGACCTTCTCGCTCTTTAGACTTGACGATCATATCGTCCACACACACCTCAACCTCCTTGTAGATCATGCCATGCAAAATGGTGGTTGCAACCCGCTGATATGTAGCCCTAGCATTTTTCAATCCAAAAGGCATAACTCTATAACAGTAGGTACCCCACGGCGTGGTGAAAACAGTTTTCTCTCTATCCTCGAGTGCCATCGAAATCTGATTATACCCAGAAAACCCATCCATGAATGAAAGCAAAGCATGGCCAGCTGTGAAGTCTACCAGTTCATCGATGTGTGGCAATGGAAAATCATCTTTCGGACTTGCTCTATTTAGATCCCGGAAGTCGATGCAGACCCTAATTCTACTGCCCTTCTTTGGAACCAGAACGATATTAGCCAACCAAGTCGGGTATTCAGATACCATCAAGAAACCTGCATCAATCTGTTTGCTGACCTCCTCTTTGATCTTTAATGCCCAATCTGGGCGAACTCTGCAGAGTTTCTGTTTGATTGGTCAGGCCTCGGGATTAAGAGGGATCCAATGCTGTACAATCTCTGGATCTATTCCAGGCATGTCTTCGTAGGACCATGTGAAAACACCTTTAAATTTTTTTAATAAAGTGATTAAACGCTCTCGTTCCTCCGAAGACAACGCGGATCTGATCTGGACCAAACGGGGATCCTCCTCAGTATCCACATTAATTGTAGTGATTTCATCTGTGCAGGGCTTAATGCACCTCTCCTTCTCTTGGTCAACCAAATTTTTCAAAGCCCGATGAATTTCTTCCTCTTCGTTTAAATCAAAATTTTGAAAATCAAGATCAGTACAACAAACTAGAGGCACAGAGAAGTAAGTAAACTCTATGACATTCCCATTAGTAAAGGCTGGGTCCTCGGTTACAGTTGACTCAAAAGAAAAACTAAAAGAAGACTTTGACAAGACTTTGGTATCCGGGTTACCACTCACAAAAGTACCAGACTTAGAAGAACTCGAATCTGGCTCCGACTCTACAGACTCGATGGAATCAGATTCGAACTTATTATCCGATTCAGAACTGCTGATGATGCCCTTTTCAAATTTTCATATTAGGTGTGGAGCCTCAGATGCATCCGCAATAAGTTTAGAGAAATCCGCTTCTAGTTTATCCCCGATCATTGAGATAGTAAAACTATCCCCCAAGTTGTCAGACTCAGTTCCGACAGTAAAATTTACTAGTAGGTCAGTCAGTGTTATTCCCAACAGCTCTTCTTCTTCAACGTTCATAGTTACAGTCCTGCCTTGACCTGTATTAGTACTCTGGTCCATTTGCTCATCTTCCTCTTCCGGTAACTGGTGCCCGAAAAAGATCTCGAACTCGGGATAGATTGTCTTCGTATCCTAGTCAAACCAAGGCTTTGGAAATCCACAAAAGGGGAAATATTTCCCTTGGCGAACAAAGCATCCGTTCAAGGTTCCCCGTATTGGTTTGTGAACTAACTCATATTATTTTCCATCCTTCTTTACTTTAATTCTTCCTCTCAACTTAGCCCACTTCCTTTGCCAATCCTCAGCAGTAGGTTTGTATCCTAGCTTAAAAGTGTGGGGGTTGTGAATCAGCTCCATGGTAACAGCGCCTCCTTGCCTGCCACTCTTGCCTAGTCCTGATCCAGGCATATGCCCCTGTTTGTTCATCATGTAGATGGACTGAGCACTCACATAGATTTCGTTAGCTTCTGCCATGATAGATTGGACTACCCGGGCTTCTGTTAGTGAGAAGCCTGAGAGGAATACATCTTCTTCCCCGTGTATGATTTCCAACACTGGTGTGGTAGTTCCCTGGGGAGGGTGGATCGACGAATTACCGTACACCGTAGCAATCCCACCTTTGAAGGGGCATTTCACCAACTAATGGACTGTTGATGACACAGCTTTTATCTGATGCAGCCAAGGCCTTCCCAATAGTAGATTGAAGGTAGCTGGAATATCCATTACATGGAATTCTACCTCATGTTCGGACGGGCCGATCAGGATATGGCTCTTGAATGTTCCTATGACATCCCGGCTTGTATTGTCATAAGCTCGGACAGCTTGCGTTGTGGGTGTGAAGTCAACAGGCCTCAAACCGATGGCATAAGCCGTCCGTGCCGGACACACATTGATTGCCGATCCAGTATCTACTAACACTATCGGAATCCATTTCTTTCGGCTCTCCAGAGTTACATACAAGGGCCGGTTATGGTTGGCACCCTCAAGTGGCAGTTCTTTATCCGTGAAAGATATCACTAGTGTAACATCGCCGGATGTGACTAACGACACCAGTTGATCAACGGTAGTGTCGATAGGTAGTTTGGTGTGATTTATTGCCTCTAACAATGCTTGCCTATGCTCCCGGGAAGCCATTATCAATCCCCAGATTGAAATATCTGCTTGAATCTTCTTGAGCTGTTTCAAAACCAAGTTGTCTTCACAGTCCTTCTCTCTGGTGTTATCAACCTCTTTGTTCGAGGATTCTTGTTGATCTATAGCCGCAGGTTTGAAGTACTGACCACTCCAGGTCATGTGATTGATTTTGTCTGTATACCACGTATCGTCGGGGGTATTGGATTTCCATCCTTCGTCCGTGCATGCCACCACTCTCTAGCAGTCATGGCCAAGCTTTTATCAGACTTTACTTGGAGCATGTTTACGTCACGCCCCTCAGCAACATACCTTTCCTTTCCTACTATGGTTTTGGTTTCTAGCAAGGCCTTCTTCCTTTGACTTTCTTCCATTCTCTCCTGCTGGAATTGTTCTAGCACTTGTTCTGT
>NW_021025587.1:384901-405736 GCF_004153795.1 Camellia sinensis | reverse complement strand
CCCGTGCCTACCAAATTCACGCATACCGAGCATGATGCCCGAGAGTCGAAATGCACAACTCAATATGGATGAATGCTCATGAAACTACAGCTAAACCTAACTCCATCATGGATAACCGGAGTGTCGGGTGACTAGGGAATTGAAGAACACTCCGTCACTCGCTAACGAAATTGTCCCTCGTTTCCCCGTGCCGGCTAACTCCTATCCGGACATGATGCAATATGCATGATATGCATGAACTGCGACTAAGATATAGTCCTAGACATAACACAGAATGCTATGAAAAATGAAAGCCTCGAAGTGGGTGCAACACGGGCCACGCAAACTTGAGAAAATGATATGTGTCTCGAAAATGCGTGCAAACTGGGCACTCAAACCGAGGATGAAAAATGCCAATGAAGATGAAGTGCCTCGAAGTATGTGCACTAGGGCACGTGAACTGAGGCGACGGTAGAAACAATGTGAATGAGGTGCCTCGAAGTGCGTGCACACGGGCACGCAAACCGAGGCGATGATAGCAACAATGCGAATGAGGTGCCTCGAAGTGCGTGCACACGGGCATGCAAACCGAGGCGATGACGAAATGCAATGAAGAAAATGAGGTGTCTCGAAGTACGTGCACGCGGGCACGCAAACCGAGGCGATGGTAGAAACAATGCGAATGAGGTGCCTCGAAGTGCGTGCACACGGGTACGCATACCGAGGCGATGACGAAATGCAATGAAGAAAATGAGGTGACTCGAAGTACATGCACGCGGGCACGCAAACCGAGCCGATGATATGTGTCTCGAAGTGCGTGCCCACGGGCACGCGAACCGAGGCGATGATATGTGTCTCGAAATGCGTGCACACGGGCATGCAAACCGAGGCGATGATATGTGTCTCGAAATGCGTGCACACGGGTACGCAAACCGAGGCGATGATATGTGTGGAATGAAATGACATGAAAAAGACAAATGGGCTTATACCAACATGAGTGAGCCTCAGCCACACTCACATCGGATCCCGGCGGATAAAAAGAGGTGCCTCGAAATGCGTGCACACGGGCACGCAAACCGAGGCAATGGCGGAATGCAATGAAATGACATGGAAATGACAAATGGGCTTATACCAACATGAGTGAGCCTCAGCCACACTCGCATCGGATGCCAGCGGATAAAAAATGGAGTGCCTCGAAATGCGTGCACACGGGCACGCAAACCGAGGCGATGATAAAATGGAATGGAATGACATGAAAATGACAAATGGACTTATACCAACATGAGTGAGCCTCAGCCACACTCACATGGGATGCCAGCGGATAAAAAAGGAGTACCTCGAAATGCGTGCACACGGGCACGCAAACCGAGGCGATGATAAAGTGATATGAAATGACAAATGGGCTTATACCAACGTGTGTGAGCCTCAGCCACACTCACATAGGATGCCGGCGGATAAAAAAGAGGTGCCTCGAAATGCGTGCACACGGGCACGCAAACCGAGGCAATGATAAAATGCAATGGAATGACATGAAAATGACAAATGGGCTTATACCAACATGAGTGAGCCTCAGCCACACTCACACCGGATGCCGGCGGATAAAAATGGAATGCCTCGAAATGAGTGCACACGGGCATGCCAACCGAGGCAATGATAAAATGCAATGAAACATGGCAAAAATGATATGCAAGCATGCTAATGGAATTTCAGCAACAAAATATGGGGGAAAACAGTCCCGAAATGAAGCGAAATGACATGAAATGCAAGGAAATGACCAAATGATATGCAAGCATGCTAATGGAATTTCAGCAACAAAATATGGGGAAATCAGTCCCGAAATGAAGCGAAATGATATGAAATGCAAGGAAATGTCCCGAAATGCAACATTAGGCACCCGAAATGGCCTATAGCCATGCTAAATATGCACAACATGGACATGCAATGCAAAGACAGAAGCTAGACAGCCCCAAGATAACCACTTTTCCAGTTATAGACATGGCCAAACAGCAAATATAGGTATGGCAAAAATAGCATACAAGAATAGGGGCCAAGATAGGGGTAATGAAGCAAGTGGTATAAGCTAAACCCAAACTGAAAAATTTCCTTCTACAACACTGAAGATGGACCAAAAATATGAACATTTACAGTATATGGCAGCCTCAAAATCAGTATAAAAACATGCTAAAAATATGATGCAAAATGAGGCTCAAAAGGTGCTAAAACATGAAGTATACAAAATAATCACCAAACAGAAAAAAAGTGTGAATGAAACATGAAGTATAGGCCAAAACAAGGCCACTTTCAGTTCGGACCAAGGTCCAAAAACAGAAGCAAAGAGGACTACCAATTTATGCAAAAATGGGGCCAAATAAGGGATTGAACTACAAGTGACACATGGAGATACCAAACAATGTTGAGCCCTTCTCCAATGTTGAAGAGGGGCTCAAAATAAGCCTTATATCAGTTTACAAGATGCCCGAAAATAAATTTCTCATGGGTCAAAAATAGCATGCAAAACTATGACATACAAGATGGTCAATAAAGCAAGTGTATTATGGAGGGCTCAAACAGGGTTGAGCCCTTAATGAGAAGTGAAGATGAGCTCAAAAAATGGCCCTTTTTAGTTAGGGCCGGAGCTTGAAACCAAAAGGAAGTGGGGCTTAGAAAAAGATCAAGAAATAGGGTCAAAAGAGTAAAAACATTACTTACCCTTGAGGATCAATTCTTTTGTTGCTTCTTTGATGGATTTGCTGCTTCTTTAGCCTTCATGAATCCTTCTTTGTTTCTGGAAATGAGATGGTGGTGGTAGGGCTTGGTGGTGTAGAAGGAATGAAGGTTAGGGACTTAGGGTTTTTTGAAGAATTGAGAAGGAAGAAGATGGAGATGGCTATGGAGACTTGAAGAGAATTTTTTCTAACCCAAATGAAGAAGGCCACCAGCTGGTTATATGGATCAAAAAGGGGGTGTAAAGGTGGGGGAAAAAGAGGGTAAAACTCCCCCACAAAATATCCCCCGGATACAGAAAATATCTGGGGGATATTGTCCCACAGCTGTAAAGGGCACAGTGCAAGGAAGCAGGCCGGCCTCTTACTTTTGCTGCAGGTGGCCGGCCAGCCACCCCCCCTAGCCGGCTAGCTAGGGGTCAAAAGGGTCAACTTGAATTAATGGCCGGCGACCACATATTGGTGGCCTCCCAGGTCTCCTCTTCGCAACCCTGTGGTTCGAATTTGGAAACTCTACAACAGGAGAGAGAACAAGCCACTTTGAGGAGGGGTTCAAAAGGTTCAAATGGAATTAATGGCCGGCCATAAACGTTTAGGGGCCTCCCATGTGTGTACATCACAGATATGTGGTTGAAAGTTCGAGAAAAAGGGTCCAAGGGGTTCAACATTAGCCCGGAAGAAAGGGGTCAAAAGGGTCAGGTGACCTTAATGGCCGGCCATGAACTTTTAGCCCAAGGGTGTTCAACATTGGCTCGGAAGGAGGGGTTCAAAAGGGTCAAGAAGCATTAGTGGCCGGCCATGAACTTTTAGGGTCCTCCCATGTGTGTACATCACAAATATGTGGTTTGGGTTTGAAGAAAATGGCTCCAAGGTGTTCAACATTGGCCCGAAAGTGCGAAAAACGGGTGTCGGAGGGCGCCGGAGGAGTAAAAAATTGGTTGTTGAAACAATTGCTGGCCTCCCAACCTTCCATGACCTTCCTAGTGATGAAACAGAGGTACCTGCCAAAAATGAATGAAAACCGATGCAAAACGAATGTTCGGAGGCCAAAACACGCAGTTCGGGGCCCCGAAAACTGCCCGTTAAACACCAAAAGTGGTGTTCGGCCACGAAGTGGGTTTCTCAGACCCCAGTGTCCCTCAAAAGGGAGAAACTAAGATGTATGCCAAAAATCAGAGCAAATGGAGATGGTTAAGCGGTTCCGAACCGGGGCACATGGCCAACGGTCCCGAAAAACCGAAAACCGGACTCCGAAATGGGCAAAATGGCCTACAGCCACCAAATGTAGCCCACGGCCACTGAGAGATGGTCTATGGGACCTCTCCCTCCCCTTAGGAAAAGAAACAAAGAAAACCGAGCCTGGTTCGCAAACCGAGACAAGGCACAGAAGAGGGTTCGGAAGTCCGGAGGCAAGGCGCACAGCCGTGACTCTGAAACTTCTGAACGAGCATAATATGTAGCATCACCGAGCGCTCAGCTGGTGACGTCTAAGTCTTAAGGTCGGTCAAAAATGGGGTGTCTACAATCTCCTATTAGACTAGATGTAGAAGGCTGTCCCTGAGCCTAACTAGATGCAGGTGAAGTGAGAGGTGACTGCTGTAGAAATTGAGCCGGTGAATTCCGCCTTACTCTCTTTCGTCTAGTAACCGGCTGAAGCGAAGTAAACACGGACTGTCCCCTAACAAGATCTCTGTCCTTGCAAAGCCTTCTGACATGGGTCCAGAGCACTTGGGGGATATCCGAACTATCTGAAGCTATAGTGTTATACTACCTAGAAAAAATAAATAAAGCAAAAAGAAAACAATAATCAGAAACCGCACAGCACCTCAGCTCAGATGTTAACAACACACAAATGTAATCAAAGTTGTAGGACTGCACTCAATACTGAATTCTGCCTCCAAAACGGATACCAACTTGCAAACTGATACGCACGTTCCAATACAGTTTCACTGTAAAGCACGTACTAGTTAAGTGAGAGCCAAAACACCCCTATAAGAGGGTAGGGTTACCCTGTCCTAGTTTTATCAGGAACTAGGGTTCACTATTCAAGCAAAGCGGCTTCACGCAATCCTGTTTTTGGGTAAGCATCATGTCCCCAGCAGAGTCGCCAGAAACTATAGCTCGGTTTTTTTCTCGCCCCCTTTTGAAAGGCGAAATAATTCCTACAGTTTGGACTCCGCGGTTCTGAATCTAATCACACGAGTGCCATGTGAAATTGATAAACACCAAAGAGTCCAAATTCGGTAAACCTTTTGGAAAATTAATTTTGAATCAAATTTCCAAAAATGGACTGCTTTGCTAGATACACAATCGCCACCTAAATATTTTTGGAAAATCTAGAAAACCCATGACTCATGCCGAAGGTCACATGTCCGTCATCACCAAGATTAACTTGGCTTAGGAACTTAGGTACGAGAGGGGAATGTCATGAATGAATTGAGGACCCCCGCTCGCCCGATCAAAGATCGGCCTCTACTAATCATGATATGAATCTTATTTACATTAAATGCTCTTGTTCCGGTTTATTAGGCTAGCATTACGATGTGATGCGCACACACACAAGTATAGACTAATTTGCAAGAATTGGAACATTTCGAGTCATGTTTGTTTTGAAAATTGTTTCGAAATATGTACCACTTGAAAAAGTGATCGTATATGAACATTACTCAAATTATTTCAATTTAAGTAATAAGCCTTCATCCACAGGCATTCAAACAGTTTATCAATTAAGCATTTAGCCTCATGGCAAGCATGCTAGATATGGCAACATTCACATACATGCGACATGCTAAAGTGAGTAAAGGCACACCTAGTACTCCAAGCCAAAAAGATAATAAAGTTAGAAAGATACATGATCCTAACTTATGCGATATGACTAATGCAATGCATGCGATATGTAATTAATAAGCTCGGCTACTAATATGGCATATGAGGCAATTTGATAACATGCGGTCTAAGCACGTATTCAAAGAAGTATTTAAACGATAATGTAAGTTAGAATGATGAACTGAGCCCAATGTATACAAGACAAGTAGATGCAAACATGGAGTATGCTAAACAAAATGTGATATCCCTAAACTAACCATCATAAGCTAGTAAATAAAAGGAAGAAAGATCTGGGATTAGAAGACATGCACATTATTACATTGCGCTCTCATGAAGGAGAGTCCGAATGAACTAACTAGCTAACTAACTAAGCTAAGCTAATTATTACAAAACCAAATGAAATTAGCCAAACTACTTAACTAATTATTACAAACCGAATCAATTAGCTCACTATTCTAGCTAATCAAATTACAACACTTTACAAAATTAACTAGCTACAACTAATTAATTACAACAAATATTTAATCTAAATATTTAAACTTAAACAAGCTTGGAATGCAAGGAATGCTCATGCACGTGCTCGGTTTCTACTCGAAAAAGGCATTATTTTGCTTCCATAGAGCCTCTATTGCATAATAGAACACTAACACCGCTACCCACTTCCAGAATAACTCTGTTTTGCCTCAAAAACACACTATTGAATTTTGCATCAGTGGCTGGCCGGCCAATGATGAGGCCTGCGGGCCATAGAAAGTGGCTTGCGGGCCACTGCTGCCCAGTTCACCTTGTTGCAATAGAGAACAAACAGAGTATGCACAGGGTATTTTCAGTGATTTGTTTGCGCAACTCACCCCTTCTTTTCATGATCAAAAAATCAAAGGAGTAGCAAACTTGGTCCACAAACCATTAACTCAAGCAATTTCATTGCATGATGGCTCATGAACCAAAGTGTGCAAGTTTAATAAATGCAATGAAATGAGACTCTCAAAGCCACCTCCCTATCATGGAAGATCAAGGGAAGTAGTGATGTTGGAAAGTTGAATCATTTCATCACTAATAAGTATGAAATGGCCCAAGTTCCATGTGTTCAATTAACGTCCGATTGAACACAACGGTCTCCCCTGCTCTGGCGGTGACAACACGGGCGAGTTCTGTAAATATTCTTTGATCTATTCAAAAGCAGCTTGGCATCGGCCGTCCCATTGGAATTTCTTTCCTTTCTTCAGGAGACCAAAAAGTGGTTCACAAGTCAAGGTTAGTTTTGAGATAAACCGTCTTATGAATTACATTTTACCCAGAAAGCCTTGCACCTCCTTTTCAGTCCTTGGTGGTGGCATTTCTAGGATGGCCTTGATTTTGGAAGGGTCGACTTCGATGCCCCTTTGTGTAATCAGGAACCCCAGCATTTTTCCCGTTGTAACACCAAACGTACACTTCTGAGGATTCAGCCGCAACCGAAATTCTCTGATCCTTCGAAAGAACTTTTGCAAGGCGATGTAGTGGCCTTCTCTTTCCTTGGACTTGACAATCATGTCGTCCACGTACACCTCCACCTCTTTGTGGATCATGTCATGCAATATCGTGGTCGTGGCCCGTTGATATGTAGCTCCAGCATTCTTCAACCTAAACGGCATCATTCTCTAGCAGTATGTCCCCCATGGGGTGGTGAAAGCAGTCTTCTCCCGGTCTTCGGGTGCCATCACTATCTGATTGTAACCTGAGAAACCATCCATAAACGAGAGCAAAGCATGCCCTACTGTAAAATCCACCAACTCATCAATATGTGGCAAGGGAAAGTTGTCCTTCGGACTAGCTCTATTCAAATCCCTGAAATCCACGCATACTCGGATCTTGCCATCCTTCTTCGGCACTGGAACAATATTGGCCAACCAAGTCGGGTATTCGGATACCAACAGGAAGCCTGCATCGATTTTCTTGGTGACTTCTTCCTTAATTTTGAGGGCCCAGTCCGGACGAATCCTTCTGAGTTTCTGTTTGACAGGGCGGGCCTCGGGATCAAGAGGGATCCGGTGCTGTACAATCTCAGGATCGATTCCAGGCATGTCTTCGTAGGACCACGCGAAAACTTCTTTGAAATCTTTTAATAAAACGACTAAGCGCTCGCGCTCCTCCGAAGACAACGTGGACCCGATCTGGACTAGCCGCGGGTCCTTCTCAGTACCAATATTCACAGTAGTGATTTCATCAACTAAAGGTTTAACAAATCTTTCCCGCCTTTGATCAATTAATCGTTGCAAAACCGGAGGAATTTCTTCCTCGTCGTTTTTTTTCATCAAAATTTTGAAAGTCCTGATTTAAGCAATATGTCAAAGGTACAGAAAAGTACTCGGAAACCACATCCACATTATTCTCATTAAGAACTTCCAAACCATCTGATTCTTCTGTTACAACAGACTCAAAGGAGAAAGAAAAAGACGACCTGGACAGGATTGTGGCATCCGGGTTATCACCCCCAGGAATATCGGACTCAGACTCAGTTGAGTTGGAACCTGATTCCGACTCACAAGACTCGGTGGAATCAGATTCCGGCTCACTACCTGACCCGGTGCTGCTTGATAAAAATCCCTCTTCGTATTGCCAAACGAAAGAGGGTGCGATGGATGCATCCAAAATAGTTGCTGATAGGCCCACAGCCGTTCCATTCCCGATCATGCATACCGAGAAGTTATCCCCCAAGCACTTTTGTTCGATCGGAGGATCTGAAAGTAGACATACCAGCGCTACCCCCATTTCATATTCAGCGTCCTCAGACTACACTTCCTTACTCTGCTCAGCCTCAGCTAATGGATCCGTCTACTCTTCGGCTATGTCATCCCCGGGTAACTGCAGGTCAAAGAAAATCTCAAACCCCGGCACGCGCTTCCTCTCTGCGTTTAGCCACGGCTCTGGGAAGCCACAGAACGGAAAGTCCTCCCCCTCCCAGACGAAGCGTCCGTTTAGGGTACCCTGAATGGGCCGATGCATTAAGTCAAAAGGCTTCCCCATCTGTTTCGGTCTGGCTCTTCCGGCCATTTCCTTTCCTTTCCTTTCCTTAGCCAATCCTCTTTGGTGGGCAGATAACCCAAGCCAAAGGTATATGGGTTATGTGGCACCTCGGTCAATGCTGCGACGCCCTTTCGGCCGCTCTTTCCCAATCCCATCCCGGGAATATGTTGAAGCTTGTTCATGCGCTTGAGCACTGACATATACCCCCTCGTTAGCAGCCATGACGTTTTGTACAACCCGAGCCTCAGCAAGGGTGAAACCTGACATAAACACGTCCTCCATGCCGTGCTCAATTTCCAAAACTGGTGTAGATACTTCCGGCGGTGGATGGATCGATGAATTCCCAAAAACAATGGCTACTCCCTTTCCATAGGGGTATTTCACCATTTGATGCAAGGTAGAAGAAACTGCCTTGACTTGATGCAGCCACGGCCGCCCCAAGAGTAGATTGAAAGTGGCGGGAACCTTTAGGATGTGAAAGTCAATTTCATGCTGCCCCGGTCCAACCTTGGTCTGGATCTTCACTGTTCCCATGACTTCTCGGCTTGTGTTGTCGTATGCCCGGATCACCTGGGCTGTTGGTATGAAGTCCGCAGTTTTCAAGCCAATTGCATAGGCAGTCCTCGCCGGACATACATTGATGGCGGACCCTTTGTCGACAAGCACCACGGGTATCCATTTATTTTTGCACTCCACGGAGATGTAGAGTGGCATGTTATGGTTCGCACCCTCAGGTGGCAGTTCTTTGCCAGAAAAGGTCAACATCGGAGTAGCTCCTTCCGGAAAAACTAGGCCCACCAGTTGTTTGGGCGTGGTGTCTATAGAAACTTGGCTTTGTCCATGGCTAATAAGACAGCTTGTCGATGTACTCGCGATGCCATAAGCAGTCCCCAGATGGAGATATCTGCTTGTATCTTCTTTAACTGCTTCAGTACAGCCTCTTCTTTGACTTGCTTCTCTTTCTGTCTCTCAGCTTTCTTATTTTTCCCAGATGCCTCCGGCTAGTCTAGGTGCGGGGGCTTGAAATATCGTCCGCTTCTAGTCATATGATCAACTTCTCCAAGGTACCAGGTGTCATCGGGTTGGTTGTTTCCCCAATCTTCGTTCGTATGGGCAAGACATAAATCCTCATCTTCCCACCACATTCCATCAGCAGCCGACAGACACCTGTCCGGTTCTGGTGTGACTGTTCTCGTACTCGCGGTACCTTCCACCCCTATGCTCGCAGCATTCTCTGCTCCTGTGCACACAGCAGTTTCGGTCCCCACATGGGCCTTTGCCTTTCTGATTCTCGCGGGATCTTCAAATCTTTCCTGTTCCGACCGTATCAACATAGCTGGTTGCTCAATAATTCCTGTATTCAGAATACTCCAATCCCAAGCAAAATTCTTAACACCGGCGCTCCCCGGCGACGCATTCTGATTTTCGACTCCCTCGACTGTCACCGACATTCGTGCCCCTGCCGGACCCCGCCTTGGTTTGAACTCTTCCACCATATCCGGTTGATCATCCAATCACCCAGTAGCCTCTGCTGATTCCTCATAATCAAACCAGCTGACTGCTGCGCCCCCTGGATCTTGGTCACTGTAAAACTGGAGATTGGCAAGGTCCTCTTTCACAGCCCTTAAATCATCTGTTCCGTGTGCCAGACTATCCCCTTGGATGACATATAGTTCTCCCCCTGTTGGCAATTCCATATCTGGCCCATCCTGGCCTATTGATGAAATGTAGTCACTCGGACTATATGTCTTCTCGACACGACTTCCAGATTTTGCAGACTCTGACTCAACAACCTTCTTCTCCTTTGGGATCTCCTCTCTCCTGTTCTCGAGACTCGATAGTCACCACCGTTGGCCTAGGTCGGGTCATGGAGATGTTCATCATGCACAAGTCGGTGCAGTCGGGAAGGAATACCTCCGACTTAGGCAGGTGGGAAGGAGTGATATAGATGCTAGGATCGTAAGGCACGACCCCAGTTTGGATGAAGTTGTTCCTTTTAGGCGGTGGAGCTTGGTTATGTGTGGGGAGAGGGTTTGTTGTAACATTGGGTTTCTCGGAAGGCAGAATCACCTCGTTATCGATGAGATCTTGAATCTCATGACGTAATCGGAAGCACAGATCGGTGTCATGATCGTGCTGTTGGTGAAATGCGCAATATTTGACTGGGTTGTGGGTAGGGGAAGTTTTTCTGGTAAGGGCCGTGGTTCTAGGGGCTTCAAGTGCCCTTTTCTAATTAAAACCCCCAAAACATTGGATAGGGGCATATACAGTGGAGCGAAGGTTCTTGTGTTTTTGGGTGGGTATTTGGCTGTTTGGGTATGGCTTCCGGACGCGCCGGAGAATGGCGCAGCTGCCCTGGTTCTTAGAGGGGGGTTGGTGGTGACCATGCTCACTTCGGAGGCTCTTGTAGTTGTAGTACCGCTCGGGCCTGCATTAGTGTTGCGGTTGAAAGTTCTTGAGGAGGAGAATATGAGGGGCTCTAGAAGGAGTCAGGATGTTTAGGGGGACAGTAAGAGGTAGAGGGGTCCTACCCGACAATAGTCCCAGGGAGCACGGCTGAGGTCTACCTTTCCAGTGTCGAGTTTAGGTTTTGGGAGAGGTGGTCAAGGAGATTTTACTTGTTATAAGTGTGGTCAGTTGGGCCACAAGTCTCCAGCTTGCCCGCATAGCGCATCAAACTTATGCGTCTAGGAGAGAGCAAGTTGAGCAGAGACTTTCAGGGTGTGTGTATGCTATTACCGCGCCAGATCTAGTACTAGCGTCTTCGATAGTGAGAGATACCTTCTTGTTTTGCAATTCAGTTGCTAATATGTTGATTGATACAGGTGCATCCCATTCATTTATCTTGTCTACATTTGCATCAATTTTGGGATTAGAGTTGGCTCACTTAGCATCTTCTATCTGTGTAGAGTCACCTATTGGTGGTGAGATTGTTTTGAAGCAGGGGTGTCGGGGTTGTGACATAGAGGTTGCCGGTCACTGACTTCATTTTGCATTTGTGTTGATTGATATGTCTAGTTTTGACGTTATATTGGACATGGACTGGTTGTCATCCTATCGGGCTGTTATAGACTGCTACCGTCAGAAGGTTACTGTATGTATCTTGAGCGGTGATTGCTTTTATTTCTTGGGGGACTGGGTAGATGGAGTCTTATCATCGGTGTATAATCTGCGTGGATAGAGTGAGCTTAGTTTCCTTCTTGCCAACTTCTTGATTAGTGAGTGTGATGAAGTTCGAGTTGAGTTATAAAGGGTAGTTTGTGAATACCCAGATGTTTTTCCAGAGGATCTTACCAGTTTACCACCTCATTGAGAGATCGAATTCTCTATTGATTTAGTGCCTGGTATGGCACCGATTTCCATGGCATAGATTTGCACTTGTAGAGTTGAGTGAGTTGAAGATTCAACTCCAAGAGCTACTAGATAAGGGTTTTATCCGTCCTAGTGCTTCACCTTGGGGAGCACCAGCTCTTTTTGCCAAAAAAAAAGATGGTGCATTGCGGCTTTATATAGATTAACGGAAGTTGAACCGGCTAATTGTTCAGAACAAGTACCCAATGCCTTGTATAGATGATTAGTTTGATTAATTGAAGGGGTCTTGTTATTTCTCTAAGATAGACCTGAGATCGGGTTATCACCAGTTGAGAGTGAGGGAGGAGGATATCCCAAAGATGGCATTTCGTGCGCGGTATGACCATTACGAGTTTCTAGTGATGCCCTTTGGGCTGACCAATACGCCAGCTGTATTTATAGATTTGACAAACCGGATCTTCCGTGAGTTTCTAGACCGTTTCGTGGTTGTCTTTGTGGACGACATCTTGATTTACTCACTCTCTAAGAAGGAGCACAAGGAACACTTGTGGGTAGTACTTGAGTTACTTAGAGCCCACAAACTGTATGCTAAGTTTGGGAAGTTTGAATTTTAGCTGAGAGCAGTTAAGTTCTTAGGCCATATAGTATCCGATGAAGGGGTGACTGTAGATTCATCCAAGATAGAGGTAGTGCAAGATTGGGAACAATCTAAGAATGCTTTTGAGATTCGTAGTTTCTTGGGGTTAGCCGAGTATTACCGTCAGTTTGTGAAGGATTTTTCTAGATTAGCCACACCATTGACTAGATTGATGAGAAAATGAGCTAAGTTTGTGTGGAGTGAGACATGTGAGAAGTCGTTCCAAGAGCTTAAGGTTAGACTTACCACTGTTCCAGTGTTGATTATTCCAGAGAAGTATTTGGGCTACTCGGCGTATTACGATGCCTCATAGGAAGGCTTGGGTTGTGTTTTGATGCAAGAGGGGAAGGTAGTAGCTTATGGCTCGCAGCAGTTGAAAACACACGAGAGGAACTATCCTACTCATGACCTAGAGTTGGCGGCAGTGATCTTTCCCTTGAAGATTTGGAGGCATTATCTGTATGGAGAGAAGTTTGAGGTATTTTTTGATCGTAAGAGTTTGAAATATTTGTTTACACAGAAAGATTTGAATCTGAGGCAGATGAGGTGGATGGAATTCATAAAGGACTATGACTTTGAGTTACACTATCATCCGGGGAAGGCCAATGTTGTGGCCGATGCATTGAGTAGGAAATCTATTAGAAGTGTAGCTTGTATTACCATAAGGGAATGAGAGATGTTAGGTGCTATTGGAGAGTTTGACTTACATCTTGGTGAATCTGTTGAGTCTGCAGCCTTGTTTCCGGTAGTTGCACAATCTACACTTGTGAACTGGGTGTTAGAAGTACAAAAGGGTGACCTTAAGGTAGAATCCTTCCGGGAAAAGATTTCTTGTGGAAAGGTAGAAAGAGGCTTGAACGTGTACTCCGACTCGCGTGTTAGATACCTTGACCGTCTCTTCGTGCTGGAGTCTTGCCGAGAGGAAGTACTCCGAGAGTTTCACCATTTGCGCTTTGCGGTGCATCCGGGAGGCACAAAGATGTATCACGACCATTGTTGCCAGTTTTTGTAGAGGGAAATGAAGAAGGACGTGGTTGTGTTTGTATCAAAGTGTCTTACTTGTCAACAAGTGAAGGCTGAGCAATAGAGGCCAGCGGGTTTGTTGCAACCCTTGCCTATCACCAAGTGGAAGTGGGAGCATGTCACGATAGATTTTGTTGTGGGCTTTCTGAGGACTCAATGGGGTAGTGATGCCATTTGGGTGGTAGTTGACCGGTTGACCAAGTCGGTGCACTTTATACCTATGCGCGTGAATGACTCGGTAGATCATCTTGCCGACCTTTACATTAGGGACATAGTGAGGTTGCATGGGGTCCCTGTGATGATTGTTTCGGATAGAGATCTGCATTTTGTAGCTCGATTGTGGCAAAGCTTACAAAGTGCCTTAGGCACTAGGTTGACTTTTAGCACCGAGTATCATCCTTAGACTGACGGGTAGTCAGAGCACACCATTCAGATTTTAGAGGATATGCTTTGGGGTTATGTCCTTGACTTTAAAGGTTCGTGGGAGAGGCACTTCCCTTAGTGGAGTTTTCCTATAATAATAGGTATCAAACGAGCATTGGCATGGCACTGTTTGAGGCCTTGTATGGTCGACTGCAACATGTCCGCGAGGGACCCCGCTACAGTTCGGACTCGATTAGTGTCACGGTTCTTAATTTGAACCAAAGAGTCCAAATCTGGCAAATCGTTTTGAGAAAACAGATTTTTGAAAGAAGTGCCAAACATGGACTGCTTTGCCAGATACAGAGTCGCCACCTAAATATTTTATTTTGGGGGAATTTAGGAAACCCTGACTCGGTGCCAAAGGCCACGTGTCCGTCATCACCAAAGTTGCCTCGGCTCGACAACTTGGGTATGATTGGAGAAGGTCAGCTATGAGCACCCCCTCTCGCCAGATCCAATGATTGGCCTCTACTAATCATGATATCTTGTTTTGAAAACATTACGTGTTCCTATTCCGGTTATTAGCCTAGATTTACTCTGCTATGCGCACAGCAAACAAGTATAGACTGGGTCACCTGAATTGGAACGAAACATTTCATGTTTGTTTGTTTGAAAATGGTTTGATGGTGCTACCCACAAGTAGGCTAAGACATGAATTTTGCCACCCTCAAGTGGGCTTAAAACTCACAGTTCAAATGCTTTATTCAATTTAGGTTGATGCCACCTCCATCACAGGCATTCAAAGCATGTTATATCACATAAGGCAGCTTAGCTCTCATGGTAATCTTGATGCTATTCATGGCAAACATCTCACACGCATGCAGGATGGCTAAATGCAAAAAGAACTTACAGAGATACTCCAAGCCAAACAGAACTAGTTAGTAATCATATGCATGTCTTATTTCATGTTAGATTGGCTTAATACAACACATGCTCAAAAATGCTCAACTAAGATAGCGTCGGCTAATCTACAATGACATGTGAAATGCTACAACTAACACGTATTCAATTGAAATTTAAAATACAAATGCAGTTTAGAGTGATGCGCTGAGCCTGATGCATGTAAGACAAATGTGTGGATGCACGCATGCATAGCATAAGGTATGCTAATTTAAATATGTCCTAGTCTACCATCATAAGCGGGTAAATAAAAGGGAAGAAAGACGTGGGGTTGGAAGACATACACACACTCACGCACACTTATTACACAATTGCCCTCACTTGGAGGGTCCAAATAAATATTACAGTCCGAATAAATAATACTAAATTAATTATTACAAAATCTCTAATCTAATTAACAAATTAAATGCAAAGAGAAGATGGCTGCAACCCCCGCCTCGAGATGCATGAATGATGCATGCTCGGATTTATCTTGCCCCGAAAGCCCGTACCATACCACTGCTGCCTCTGTTTACACTGCCCTGCTTCTCTGAAAACTGCCAAAATCCTGGGACAGGTTCCTTGAACCCGGTAGGACACCATCGGCTGAAGGGAATACCCACCGGCCATGGAACTTATCCATCGGCTGGGGTTTCATATTATCGGCCACCAATCCATGGCCGGTCGGCACTCTACAGTGCCGGTCGGCAAAAACTCCCTGTAGAAACTGGTTTTTGACAGTAACAAGGACAGACAGTGTATGGCATGGAATTTCAAGCAAATGTATGCGCGGGCACACTCCCTATCATGCAAGGGACTCAAGGGAGCATGGCCCTCGACCCTTGGGCCATCAATTGTGCATTTTGATGCATGATGACCTAAGGAGCCAAGGTTACGATTTAATGAAAACAAAACCCTATCATGCCAAAGTCAAGGGCCTCGGTGACCGAGAGTTGAGACGCGTTACATCACTTGTAGTATGAACACTTCTCCCCCCCCGCTCACACTTGGTTGGACACCCCAAACCAAGCAATGCAATGCATGTTATGGAAACATGGCTCGAAAATGCAACATATCACTAAAATGCAAAGCATGCCAAATGTAATGCAACATATCATGGCAAGCAGGCAATGTTCCTAACATGCAATGTTACAATGCAACTCATCATGCAATGCTAATATGGTACAATGCAAGCATGCGATTAGAGGCAACAAGTCACGCATACAACCATGTCCGAGAAGGGACTTAGACTGAAATGGGAGGCCTCAAACACCCCCAAAACAGTGGCCAAAAGTGTCTCAAGTGATGGACAAAATGCATTACAAGCATGCAAGTCAAAAGGGGCCCAAGGCTAAGGCATAACAACAGGGCACTCCACTACCACTAACCCAAACAAGCATGGCATGAACTATACAACCCAAAAACAGAATTTTAGCATGCAAAATAACTCCAAAACCTGCTGGTATGGCAGCCCTAAAATGACCCAAACACATAGGCATACACAATGCACATGTCAAGGCATGAAAACACAACACTTCAAGGCATTGAAAGAGACACAAAGGACAACGTAAGACCACATTATATGGACTGGAATATGATCTCAACTAATGCCAAATGATGATAATAGGCCAAGCTAGGCATGTTAATGATCCACACACTCAAGGCTCATGATCCAAAATGCAAAGCAACTATATCAAGCATACTAAACAAGACCAAATCAGTGGCCAACAGACCTCATGCATGACAAAATATGGTCAAGAACTTCACAAAGTGAAGCCAAAATATGAGAGCATGGTAGTCAAAAGTCATGATGCATTTCTAGGCACAAACAAAGGAATACAAAGCAAGTATGTTAAGCATGCAAAGGGCCACCAATCCGACCAAAAACAGAGATAACATGTGACCTAAATAGCACCAAAAACATCTGATATGGAGCCAAAAACAACCAAGCATATATGCTACCCTTATGAGCCCAAAACATGCACAAATGAGACACAAAGGGAGAGGGGTGTCCCTCCCCTATACAAGACTTCAAACCATCTTCTTCACCACTAAAAATCCACTGGATTTCAGTGGTGAGAAGGCTAATACAACAAAGCAAATAAGGCTTAAAGAAAAAGACACCAAAAGGAGCCAAACGAGACCTAAGAGGGGGATTTCAACCCCCAATGCCAAAACACTCTTAATGAAAGTTCTTAAGCATGAAAATATAAGACTTTCTTTAGTTATACACAAAGCTCAAATCAATATGAAAGATAGGTCAAAAGCCAATGCAAGATTGGGAAAAATAAAGCAAGAAACCCCCCCTTGAAGAACTCAGTCCAAAACCTTAAGAATCAACCCTCAATGTCTCTCAAACTCGAAGCAAGGTGCGGTAGTGTGTGTCTTAGTGCAAAACTAAGGTAAAAATGCACTTTTAGGCCACAAAACACACACAAGGGAGGAGAGAGAGTAAAATATAGAGAGAGATGGTGTATATATCAGATATATATATATGTATAAGCTCTGGTTTTTCTTTCAAAACCACCAATCCTTCACAAAGGGAGAAGAGGGGTCGTTATATAGGCAAAGGGAAATGGTTTAAGTTTCTCAAAGAAGCTAAGTGAAAGGGGCAGAGGGGGCAAAGGAGTCAAGGCTTCTTGAGGAAGCTAGGACAGCTGGCCAATCTTCCTCAAGAAGCTTGGCCAAAGGGTTCAACCTTCTAGAAGGAAAAGGGGTGCAAAGGCTCAAAACAGCCACTTCATGCACGGGGAGGAGTGTTGGTGCATTCCAGCTGGCACAGTTGGTATGCACCAAGTCTGAAGGGTGCAAAAGGGTCACACTGGCCAGCAAAAAAAGGTCATCGGCCAAAACAAAGTGCCAGTCGGCAAAATATAGTGCCGACCGACCATTGGTTTTAAGAAACCACTGCCGGTGGCACCAATAAACGGCCGGTGATGTGAGGGGACAGCCGGTGGGGTGTTGAAATGGCCAACAAGCCATTCCCTGCCTTTTAAGGCAAAAACACAAGTGTTTGGTGCAAAACCAGACACCGAAAAGTCGAGTCGAGAGATCCTGAGGCGAGGCGCATAGCCGAGACCTCCGGGAACTCGAGACGAACACAAGCATGGATGATCACCGAGTGTTCCAACGGTGACGTCCAAGTCTTGAGGACAGTCAAAAATGGGGTGTCTACAGTTGCCCCTCTTTGACAGAACTCGAAAGTCATAATAATGACGGGAGTGAATGTCAAAGCCCATAGACGACCCATTTTTTACAAGGCCGAAGACTTAGACAGACATACAAGACAAGCAAGATATGTGCCCGAAGGCAGGGGCAAAATGCAAGACAATGCACAAAGTCGAACATAACTTATGATCATGCAAAGAAAGCTGTAGCGAACCCACATGCAACAGTTTTAAGCTAGCATACACCAAACTACACTATACTGCAGAAAGGATGTAAGAGAATTATGCGATTCTCGATATGTCTCACTCGGAGTATACCATACCTGTCTGGTTCGTCGGGTTGCACCAGCCTTAAATGAACCGTACATACAATATCGTGCCTGCAAAGAAAACAAACTTAACAGTTACAATGTGATTAACAACATGCATATTAATGTACTTAAAAATGCGTGACAACGCAAAGCAAGTGAGAAGCATAACAATGCTGTGAAGGCACAGACATGTAAGTGGAGCATGCGGTCTACGCAGGCAACAAAATTGATCATAAGCATGCGGTCTACGCAAGCAATGAAATTGGTTTCAAACGTGCGGTCTACGCAAGTAGAGCATGCGGTCTACGCAAGCAATGAATTTGAACATAAGAATGCGGTCCACGCAAGCAGAACATGCGGTCTACGCAAGCAAAACATGCGGTCTACGCAAGCAAAACATGCAGTCTACGCAAGTAATGAAATTGATTACAAACATGCGATCTACGCAAGCAAAACATGCGGTCTACGCAAGTAATGAAATTGATTACAAACATGTGGTCTACACAAGTAGCGTAATTAATTATAAGCATGCGGTCTACGCAAGCAAAACATGCGGTCTACGCAAGTAATAAAATTGATTACAAACATGCGGTCTACGCAAGCAAAACATGCGGTCTACGCAAGTAATGAAATTGATTACAAACATGCCGTCTACGCAAGTAACATAATTAATTATAAATATGCGGTCTACGCAAGCAAAACATGCGGTCTACACAAGTAATGAAATTGATTACAAACATGCGGTCTACGCAAGTAAAACATGCGGTCTACACAAGTAAAACACGCGGTCTACGCAAGCAAAACACGCGGTCTACGCAAGCAAAACACGCGGTCTACGCAAGCAAAACACGCGGTCTACGCAAGCAAAACACGCGGTCTACGCAAGCAAAACACGCGGTCTACGCAAGCAAAACACGCGGTCTACGCAAGCAAAACACGCGGTCTACGCAAGCAAAACACGCGGTCTACGCAAGTAAATTGAAATTGATTACAAACAATGCGGTCTATGCAAGTAATGAAATTGATTACAAACATGCGGTCTACGCAAGTAGTGTGTATGAGAAGAGTTGAATGTACACATGTAAGTAAAAACATGTTATTCATGATGCTGGAATGTAAAGTACTGTAACACAGCATAATGAAACGATTTGTGGAATCCACAAGACATGAAAAGGATACGGGAAGGGACGTTCTTCGTACGTACCGAGCATCGGCTTGTAGAAGGTTGTGGCTTGAGGTCAACTCGAAGGTTCACGTTTCAAAAGTGTGCTTTCCCGGCATTGTCTCGGTGAAGAAGGTGCCAAACCATGTAGTTGACGACCGAACAAGGTGCGGAAGGTGCGTTGACCGCAAGGGGAGTTTTACTGGTATCAATTCCGACACTTTGCTACCCTGCCATTCAATGCTTTACTTTCTTTTTTTACTGGTAGTTTAAGTACATTGCACTGCCTCGGGCAGGTTTTATTCTTTCTCAAAATTACATATTTTGCAAAACACGTGATGGGAATGAAACAACCATTTTGTTCAAAAGATGTTGCATTTGTAAATTTTCTATGCATCGCATCGCAAGGTATCACACCACAATGTGAACGAAATTGAACCTGTTTTGAACATTGAGTACTTGCATCGTAATAATCAGGTAGTGAACCGACTTACAACTCGATAAGCAAAACAAAGGCATGATATAACCAATCAAGTGTGAGTACAACTCGATAAACAAATCAAAGACTTAAAGAGAGTGAAATACAACTCGATAAGTAAATGTACAATAACTCGATAAGCAGATAGGTGTGACTCCGCAAGAATCGATCATTGGGGGGGGATTGGAGGTGGTGGAGTTCCCCAATCCCTAGCATAAACAGCTCAGGGAACAAGGAGGAAGACCATCGGCCAGGGGTAGAGGCCATCGGCCATAAGAAATGGCCATCGGCCATAAATTTGTTCGGTCGGCAAAAAGTGATGGCCGGTCAGCATAATATTTGGCCGGTCGGCCATGAATGAAGGAATCACCAGAATGTTGACACCTGTCCTCCACCCAACCTTATCTCCTACAAATGACCTCAGCTTCGTAGTTTTTCTCAATTCCACACTGATTTGCTCTAATGGAAGAGTTTCTTCCTCAAAATCTCATAGCTTGGATTGCTAGCTTGGATGGCTCGGAAAAGTTGAATTTTCGGGGTTTCGACATAAATGCACTATTCACTCTAGGTCGTACCCCGTTGCACCTTCCGTTTCTCTATGCCGCGGCGAGGTTTTGGAATCCGGTGACGCATGTCTTTAGCTTCGTTGAGCAAGAGATATGTCCTACCTTTGAAGATTTCCGAGCCTTAATGGAGTCCGAGCGCGACGAGGAGCTCCTGTCTCAACTTAATTTTGGCCATGCCCAATCCTTAGGGCAAATGTATAGACTCATTATGCGTGACGCTCGGTCTCTGATTTGTGACGGGATGCTGGATATTCCGAGTTTGATCGATCGGTTTTCTGATGCCGGTGATCGCAACAACCATCGTTGGCAAGGCTTCCGGCGACACGCCCTCTGTTTGTGCATG
>NW_021025587.1:337882-378787 GCF_004153795.1 Camellia sinensis | reverse complement strand
GGAATAAGAACACACAATGTTTTCAAAAATAGATATCATGGTTAGTAGAGGCCGATCTTTGATCGGGCGAGTGGGGGTGCTCACGAAGTGACCTTCCCCAATCGTACCCAAGTTCCCGAGCCAAGGCAACTTTGGTGATGACGGACACGTGGCCTTTTGGCACCGAGTCAGGGTTTCCTAAATTTCCCAAAATAAAATATTTAGGTGTATTGTATGAGTACTGCAAGATGAAGGCCTAAGCCATTTCGTCCTAGCTTCTCTTGACGTCATCCTCCAATTTGGCATACCGTATGGCCGCTACACCCGACAGGGTCCGGCCAAATAGAGACAGCTTCTGCAGTCTAGTGAGGCCCATCGGCCTTAGGATCAGACGTTGATGGCGGACCCTGTGTCGACAAGCACCACGGGTATCCATTTATCTCTGCACTCCACGGAGATGTAGGGTGGCTTGTTATGGTTCGCACCCTCAGGTGGTAGTTCTTTGTCAGAAAAGGTCAGCATCGGGGTAGCTCCTCCCGAAAAGACTAGGCCCACCAGCTGTTCGGGCGTGGTGTCTATAGAAAGCTTGGCTTTGTCCATGGCTGAAAGGACAGCCTGTCTATGTACTCGAGAAGCCATAAGCAGCCCCCAGATGGAGATGTCTGCTTGTATCTTTTTCAATTGTCTCAATGCGGCCTCATCCTCGAGTTGTTTTTCTTTTTGTTTCTCTGCCTCCCTATCTTTTTCGGACGCCTCTGGTTGATCTAGGTGTGGAGGCTTGAAATACCGTCCACTCCTAGTCATGTGATCGACTTCGCCGATATACCAGGTATCATCTGATTGGTTACTCCCCCAATCTTCGTCTGTGTGGGTAAGACATAGATCATCGTCCTCCCACCACATTCCATCTATAGCCGACAGGCACCTGTCCCGCTCTGGCATGACTGTTCTCATGCTCGCAGTACCTTCTATCCCTATGCTCGCGACATTCTCCATTTCTGTGCTCACAGCAGTCTCAGTCCCCACATGGGCTTTTGCCTTCCTGATTCTCTCGGAATCTTCGAATCTTTCCTGTTCCGACTGTGTCAATGCAGCCGACTGTTCAATAATCCCCGTACTCGAAACGCTCCAATCCCGAGCAAAATTCTTGACACCGGCGCTCTCCGGCGATGCACTCTGTTCTTCAACCTTTCCGGCTGTCACTAACATTCTTGCCCCTGCCGGGCCTTGTTGTGGCTGAAACTCTTCTACCATATCTGGTTGATCATCCAACCATCCCGTAGCCTCTGTTGATTCCTCATAATCGAACCAGTTGACGGCTGAGTCTCCTGGATCTTGGTTACTGTAAAACTGGAGCTTGGCAAGGTCCTCTTCCACAGCCGTTAAATCATCCATTCCCTGTCCCAGACTGTCCCCTTGGATCACACACAGCTCCCCCTCTATTAGTAGTTCCATATCTGGCCTATCCTGGCCTATTGACAAAATGTAGTCACCTAGACTATAAGCTTTCTCAACACCACTCCCAGATTCCGCAGACTCTGGCTCAACAACCCCCTTCTCCTTTGGAATCTTCACTCTCCTGTCCTCGACAGTCATCACCGTCGGCTTAGGTTGGGTTATGGAGATGTCCATCATGCACAAATCGGTGCAATTGGGAAGGAACACTTTCGGCCTAGGTAGGTGGGAAGGAGTGATATAGATGCTAGGATCGTAAGGCATGACCCCAATTTGGATAAAGTTGACTCTTTTGGGTGGTGGAGCTTGGTTATGTATGGGGAGAGGGTTTGTAGTAACGTTGGGTTTCTCGGGAGGCAAAATCACCCCGTTATCGATGAGATCTTGAATCTCATGACGTAATCGGAAGCACAGATCGGTGTCATGACCGTGCTGTTGGTGAAATGCACAATATTTGGCTGGGTTGTGGGTAGCGGGGAGTCTTTCTGGTAAGGGCCGCGGCTCTAGGGGCTTCAGATGCCTTTTTCTGATTAAAACCCCCAAAGCTTTGGATAGGGGCATAAAAAGCGGAGCGAAGGTTCTGGTGTTTTTGGGTGGGTATTTGGCTGTTTGTGGGTTGCTTCCTGATGCACCGGAGAATGGTGCGGCCGCCATAGTTCTTGGGGGAGGGTTGGTGGTGACCATACTCACTTCGGAGGTCCTGGTAGTTGTAGCGCCACTCGGGCCTGCATTAGTGTTACGATTGAAAGTTCTGCGGGGTTGCTCCCGGTCATTATCAATTAAGCCTTGCTTCAGTGCATCCTCAATCTGTACCCCCATTTCATGTAAATCAGAAAAGGCAGGAAAGGGGAGTACGATCATCTTCTGCATTAACTGGGGCTGAAGATTGCGTACAATCATTCGAATCTGATCTTTGTCCGTGGGCCTTAAGGTCATCATCGAAGCCTTAGCCCGCCATCTGGTCACGAATTCTGAGAAGCTCTCTTTGGGTTCTTGCCTCGTTGTCTCGAGATCCCGGGTCGTAATCTCGATTTGTGTATTGTATGAGTACTGCAAGATGAAGGCCTCAGCCATTTCGTCCCAGCTTCTCTTGACGTCATCCTCCAATTTGGCATACCATATGGCCGTTACACCCGACAGGGTCCGGCCAAATAGAGACAGCTTCTGCAGTCTAGTGAGGCCCATTGGCCTTAGGATATCTGAAAACAACCTCAGGTGCACCATAGGGTCCCTGGACCCATCAAATCGATCAATGTGTGGCATTTTGAATCTGTCAGGCAACGTCACAGTTGTGTCGGTGTATCCATCTTCGATGTCAGGGACTTCTTAAACATCTTTTCCAACTTGCTTAATTTTAAGGCTGTGGGGTCCACTTCGAACTCAAAAGGAGGGTCCGGTATATTGACAGGCATGGGCGCCTTGGATAGTTGTGGTGGAATCGGGGGCGGAGCTGGCCCCGCTGGAAGGTCTGTATCCTCTTGGACATTTCGGGCATTCGGTGTTTCTTCGGGTATCGGAACCCTTAGTGGGGGAGGGACTTGCTGTGAAGCAGATGCTCCGGTTTGCTGTTATAACCTCGCGATTAACTCTACTTGTTCATTCATAACCGTGGCCTGCTGTTTGGCGAACTCTACCTGTCGGACAGCATCCTGCTGCATCACTTTCATGCTTTCTTGGAGTTGGCGCACCATCTCCTCTAAACTAGCCATACTGTTCTGTTTTGACTAAATTATCGGTATATGTCCCCTCTCTGTGGGTGAAACAGAACCCTGATCCCTACTGTACTCTGGTGGGGTAGATAAGGCCCTCTGAACTGACTGCTGAACTGATGCCCTTGACCTAACTGCCCTCCGTTTAGTAACCGGGGGTAAAGAATGGTACACTGGTTGTCCGCCTACCAGATCCTCGGATCGATGGAGTCGACGACCTCTAGTCCAGAGTGTTTGGGGAATATCTACCGGGTTGGAAGCAATTGTGCTAAACTACCTAGCAAAAAGATAAATAAAGCAATAAATAACCAGACAATCGGACAGCATAACGGCGTAAAATAAACACACACAACGCACAGTTGGGTATTTATAACACACAGTTGGTAAGCCGAACACACTGTTCCTCGATACTGATCATTATTCTCAAATCACCATTCCCAAAACTGAACTTGATGCCCGCAGATAACTGATTTCTCAACAACACTGATACTGGTGCCCTCGGGCCTAATACTCAATCTTGCAAACTGATATGTACGTTCCTGTAGAGATACACTCTAAAGCACATAGCAGATAAGTGAGAGCCAAAACACCCCTATGTTGGGGTAGGGTTTCCCCGTCCTATTTTGTCAGGAGCTAGGGTTTCACTATGCACACAGTGGTTTCAAACAACCTACGATCGGGTAAGCAACCTGCCCTAGCTTGGAATGGTCACTATGGATTTCGATATGCACTAGGTCGAATGGTCAAAAAGGGCACCGTGGGAAAAACCGGGGTTTGTGTTCCCATACTGTCAGAGCCCACAACCGGTCAGCCTTATGGTCATGTCTTGACAAGACACGCCTCCGGCAAACCGTTCAGGAATGGCAGATGGCAAACACGGTGTCCTAGGCGCACCAGTGCACATGCAATGCAAAGAAACACATAAATGAAATCAAAGCAAGACATCACGAGTTCGAGTCAGGCTCTCTTAAAATTCCCAACAGAGTCGCCAGAAACTGTAACACGTCCGCGAGGGACCCTGCTACAGTTCAGACTCGATTAGTGTCACGGTTCTTAATCTGAACCAAAGAGTCCAAATCTGGCAAATCGTTTTGAGAAAACAGATTTTTGAAAGAAGTGCCAAACATGGACTGCTTTTCCAGATACAGAGTCGCCACCTAAATATTTTATTTTGGGGGAATTTAGGAAACCCTGACTCGGTGCCAAAGGCCACGTGTCCGTCATCACCAAAGTTGCCTCGGCTCGGGAACTTGGGTACGATTGGGGAAGGTCAGCTATGAGCACCCCCTCTCGCCCGATCCGAAGATCGGCCTCTACTAACCATGATATTCAATTTTGAAAACGTTATGCGTTCTTATTCCGGTTATTAGCCTAAATTTACTATGTTATGCGCACAGCAGACAAGTATAGACCAAATCGCCTAAATTGGAACAAAACATTTCATGTTTGTTTCGGAAATGGTTTGCTACTCACAAGTAGGCTAAAATGTAGATTTTCCACCCTCAAGTAGGCTTTAGAAAAAAATGATTTTGCCACTATCTAGTGGGCTTAAAACTCACAGTTTTAATGCATTATTCAAATTTAGGTGATTCCACCTCCACCCACAGGCATTCAAGCAGTTATATCACATAAGCAGCTAGCCTCATGGTAATCATGCTATCATGGCAGCACTCACACGCATGGAAGGATGCTAAAGCAAAAGAACTTACAGAGTACTCCAAGCCAAAACAGAAACTAGTTAGTAATCATATGCATGATCCTAGTTCATGTTAAGATGGCTAATGCAACACATGCAAGATGCAGCTACAATAGGCTCTGATTACAAACATGCGGTCTACGCAAGTAATGAAATTGATTACAAACATGCGGTCTACGCAAGTAATGAAATTGATTACAAACATGCGGTCTACGCAAGTAATGAAATTGATTACAAACATGCGGTCTACGCAAGTAATGAAATTGATTACAAACATGCGGTCTACGCAAGTAATGAAATTGATTACAAACATGCGGTCTACGCAAGTAATGAAATTGATTACAAACATGCGGTCTACGCAAGTAATGAAATTGATTACAAACATGCGGTCTACGCAAGTAATGAAATTGATTACAAACATGCGGTCTACGCAAGTAATGAAATTGATTACAAACATGCGGTCTACGCAAGTAATGAAATTGATTACAAACATGCGGTCTACGCAAGTAATGAAATTGATTACAAACATGCGGTCTACGCAAGTAATGAAATTGATTACAAACATGCGGTCTACGCAAGTAATGAAATTGATTACAAACATGCGGTCTACGCAAGTAATGAAATTGATTACAAACATGCGGTCTACGCAAGTAATGAAATTGATTACAAACATGCGGTCTACGCAAGTAATGAAATTGATTACAAACATGCGGTCTACGCAAGTAATGAAATTGATTACAAACATGCGGTCTACGCAAGTAATGAAATTGATTACAAACATGCGGTCTACGCAAGTAATGAAATTGATTACAAACATGCGGTCTACGCAAGTAATGAAATTGATTACAAACATGCGGTCTACGCAAGTAATGAAATTGATTACAAACATGCGGTCTACGCAAGTAATGAAATTGATTACAAACATGCGGTCTACGCAAGTAATGAAATTGATTACAAACATGCGGTCTACGCAAGTAATGAAATTGATTACAAACATGCGGTCTACGCAAGTAATGAAATTGATTACAAACATGCGGTCTACGCAAGTAATGAAATTGATTACAAACATGCGGTCTACGCAAGTAATGAAATTGATTACAAACATGCGGTCTACGCAAGTAATGAAATTGATTACAAACATGCGGTCTACGCAAGTAATGAAATTGATTACAAACATGCGGTCTACGCAAGTAATGAAATTGATTACAAACATGCGGTCTACGCAAGTAATGAAATTGATTACAAACATGCGGTCTACGCAAGTAATGAAATTGATTACAAACATGCGGTCTACGCAAGTAATGAAATTGATTACAAACATGCGGTCTACGCAAGTAATGAAATTGATTACAAACATGCGGTCTACGCAAGTAATGAAATTGATTACAAACATGCGGTCTACGCAAGTAATGAAATTGATTACAAACATGCGGTCTACGCAAGTAATGAAATTGATTACAAACATGCGGTCTACGCAAGTAATGAAATTGATTACAAACATGCGGTCTACGCAAGTAATGAAATTGATTACAAACATGCGGTCTACGCAAGTAATGAAATTGATTACAAACATGCGGTCTACGCAAGTAATGAAATTGATTACAAACATGCGGTCTACGCAAGTAATGAAATTGATTACAAACATGCGGTCTACGCAAGTAATGAAATTGATTACAAACATGCGGTCTACGCAAGTAATGAAATTGATTACAAACATGCGGTCTACGCAAGTAATGAAATTGATTACAAACATGCGGTCTACGCAAGTAATGAAATTGATTACAAACATGCGGTCTACGCAAGTAATGAAATTGATTACAAACATGCGGTCTACGCAAGTAATGAAATTGATTACAAACATGCGGTCTATGCAAGTAATGAAATTGATTACAAACATGTGGTCCATATATGCTACCCTTATGAGCCCAAAACATGCACAAATGAGACACAAAGGGAGAGGGGTGTCCCTCCCCTATACAAGACTTCAAACCATCTTCTTCACCACTGAAAATCCACTGGATTTCAGTGGTGAGAAGGCTAATACAACAAAGCAAATAAGGCTTAAAGAAAAAGACACCAAAAGGGGCCAAAAGAGACCTAAGAGGGGGATTTCGACCCCCAATGCCAAAGCACCCTTAATGAAAGTTCTTAAGCATGAAAGTATAAGACTTTTTTTAGTTATACACAAAGCTCAAATCAATATGCAAGATTGGAGAAAATAAAGCAAGAAACTCACCCTTGAAGAACACTTCAAGAACAGTTGGTCCAGTCACTCTTTTCTGACCAAAATCAGTCCAAAACCTTAAGAATCAACCCTCAATGTCTCTCAAACTCGAAGCAAGGTGTGGTAGTGTGTGTCTTAGTGCAAAACTAAGGTAAAAATGCACTTTTAGGCCACAAAACACACACAAGGGAGAAGAGAGAGTAAAATATAGAGAGAGAGGGTGTATATATCATATATATATATGTATAAGCTCTAGTTTTTCTTTCACAACCACCAAACCTTCACAAAGGGAGAAGAGGGGTCCTTATATAGGCAAAGGGAAATGGTTTAAGCTTCTCAAAGAAGCTAAGTGAAAGGGGCAAAGGGGGCAAAGGAGTCAAGGCTTCTTGAGGAAGCTAGGACAGCTGGCCAAGCTTCCTCAAGAAGCTTGGCCAAAGGGTTCAACTTTCTAGAAGGAAAAGGGGTGCAAAGGCTCAAAACAGCCACTTCATGCACGGGGAGGAGTGTTGGTGCATTTCAGCTGGCACAACTGGCATGCACCAAGTCTGAAGGGTGCAAAAGGGTCACACCGGCCAGCAAAAAAAGGTCACCGGCCAAAACAAAGTGCCGGTCGGCAAAATATAGTGCCGACCGGCCATTGGTTTTAAGAAACCACTGCCGGTGGCACCAATAAATGGCCGGTGATGTGTGGGGACAGCCGGTGGGGTGTGAGAATGGCCAACAAGCCATTCCCTGCCTTTCAAGGCAAAAACACAAGTGTTTGGTGCAAAACCAGACATCGAAAAGTCGAGTCGAGAGATCTTGAGGCGAGGCGCGCAGCCGAGACCTCCGGGAACTCGAGACGAACACAAGCACGGATGATCACCGAGTGTTCCAACGGTGACGTCCAAGTCTTGAGGACGGTAAAAAATGGGGTGTCTACAGTCGACCGTGTTGATCTCCCGTGTATTGGGCCGAGGTGGGTGATGCACATATTTTGGGTCCAGAGTTAGTCCAGGAAACGACGGAGAAAGTTGCACTTATCCGTAAGAGGTTGGTCACGACACAGAGTCGCTAGAAAAGTTATGTCGACCGTAGGAGGAGACCTTTGTCTTTTGAGGTGGGAGACCATGTATTCTTGAAAATCTCACCTAGGAGAGATTTTATGAGGTTTAGGAAGAGTGGGAAGTTGTCCTCTCGATTCATTGGGCCTTTTGAGATCCTTGAGCAAATTGGAGAGGTAGCTTACCGTTTGGCCTTGCCGCCACAGCTTTTCGAGATTCATGATGTGTTTCATATTAGTATGCTTCTGAAGTATGAGCCGAATCCATCGCACATGTTGGATTGGACCGACTTAGAGGTAGATAAGGATGCCTCGTATGATGAGAGACCAGTGAGAGTCTTGATACCCGGGACCAAGTTTTGCGAGGCAAGACAATTCCGTTGGTTAAGGTATTGTGGAAACATCACGGGGTTAAGAAAGCAACGTGGAAATGTGAGTTGGAAGTTGTAGACACTCCATTTTTGACAGAACATAAGACTCAGACGTCATCGATTTAGCGCTCGGTGATTGCGCATGTGGTGCTCGTTCTGAGGTTACGAAGTCTCGGCTGAGAGCCTTGCCTCTGGACTTCGGGACTCTATTGTGTTTTGCCTCGGTTTACGAACGAGGTTCTATTCTCTCTTCTTGAAGGGAGGGAGAGGTCTCGTAGACCATCTCTCAGTGGCCGTAGGCTACTTTTCGTGGTCGTAGACCACTGTTCCCGTTTGGAGACTAATTTCTGGTTTTCGGAGCCATCGGCCGTGCGCCTCGGTTCGGGACTGCTTAACTTTGTCCGTTTGCTCCGGTTTTTGGCACACACCTTGTTTCCTCTCTCTAAAGGGACACTGTGGCCCGGGAGACCACCTTCGTGGTTGCACGCCACTTTCGATGCTTAACAGTCAGTTTTCAAGGCACCCAGCTGCGCGTTTTGACCCCCGAACCCTCGTGTTGCATCCGTCTTGGTTCATTTTTGGCATGGACCCTATTTTTATTGTTTGGAAGGTGGTACAAGGGTGGGAGAGCACCTTTTCTCCTTGGAGACCACCTTTCTCTTTGTCGGCCGATTTTCTTGACAGGAAGCTGGTCTCCTTGGTTTTTGGGCCATATTTACTAGTCTCCCACCATACCATTTGCTTACATTTCATGTGGAGACCACCCTGGGAGGCTGCCGACCAGTTGAACCTTTTGACCCTGGTTGGCCGACCAGGGCAAGTGGTTGGCTGACCACTTGAACTGGTCGGCTAGCTCCCATCAGTTCTGTCTCAGTGAGTTGATTCTAGTTGTGCCAGCTGGGAGGCACAGATTGCATCCTCCATACACGTGTATGGAGGATGTTTGCCCTTGGTTTTAAGCTTCTAGGAGAAGCTTTAGTCCCTCTTGTCTATAAAGGAAGGGCTCCCTTTCCTTGTAGAGGGTTCAAAAAAAAAAAATTGTTTAAGGCATACAAGACTTCTCCCTCTATATCTCTACATCCAAGCTCAAAAAGTGCATGGTTCTTGCACCTTTGCATACCATCTCCCAACCTAACCCCTCCACCATCACTCTAAGCATCTTGGAGGCCATTTTCAAAGGTTGAGAGGCTGTCTTTGTGGTCCAGAGGTTGCTGGTCCTTTTGTGCTACAAGGGTAACACACTTTCTCCCTTTTAAGGCTTTATTTTGCTTCATCTTTTAGCTATACTTGCAAGAATATTTGAGCTTTGGTGTAAACTGAAAAAATTCTTATTTTGAGGCCCTTAACATGTTTGTTTAAGATCATTTTTCTGTTGGAGGTCATCTACCCCCTTGCATTCTTCATTTTACCTTGTTTTGAGCCATGCCTTAGAGCATTTGTGTTGGCCTTTGTTTGGCCTTTGTTTGGCCTTTTAGCCACTGAAATCCAGTGGATTTTTAGTGGCTATCATGTTGTTTTGAGTGCCAAAATCAGAGAGGGGTGACCCTCTCTCTCCTTGTTTTGTTTTCTAGCATTTTTGGCCTTACAAAGGAGCCCTTATTTGAATGCTTCCAAGCCATGTTTTAGGCCATTTTTGATGAGTTTTAGGACCTGCATAGGCTCTGTCCAGAGCTTGTTTTTCCATATTGGATGTCCATCTTGCATGTGTAGAATAACCCTCTTCATAGCCTATGAAAGGAGCATGTCATTCTTGCATGCATTGACCATGTTTCAGTGGGTTTTTAGGCTTTATTTGGCATGTCATGTCTCTGACTTTTGCTGATTTAGTGGCCTCTTGAATGCTTCATGTGCTTGTAGTGTAATCCATGTTCACTAGCTCACATTGCATGTTGTTATGGCCCTTGATTCTAGCATATGTTGGCCATGTTCTAAACTGATTTTATTTATGATTTGGGCTACCTTAGCTCTGTTTTGAGGTCCCATGGTCGAATGATGCTTTCCATGCATGCTTGTAGTGTAATACCCTTGCCTAGCTTCGAGTTTTAAAGCCTCTTGCACGCTTAACTTGAGTTGTTTTCATGTTTTGGCATCATTGAACATGTTGTTTTAGAGCTTATACTTGTGCCATATTCCCATGTTTCCCACTCTTTAAATGCGTTTGAGAGTTGTGCTTGTATACCTCATTTATGGGCCATTGCATCAGCTTTATTTTTGTGCATTTCAAGTCATCATCTTAGTTCACTTTTGCTCCTATTTTGGCCTACATAGGGATTGTTTGGAGTTGATTTGGCCATTTGAGCATTGCTTTGCATACCTCTAGTGTAATGCACTTCACTAGTTTCGGTACTTGAGCCATTCAACATGCATAACATGAGTTGTTTGCATGATTCAGGACCATTTTGTATATCATTTCAGAGCTGGAACATGTGTTGTTGTATGCCATATTTCATCCTTTCCATGCTTTCATACAGTTGTATCTTGCGCCCTAGGCTTTGGGCCCTTGCATCTTGCATGTTTGCATGTGTTTTGTTGCCCCATTGTCATCATGTATGGCCACTGATTTGGGTGTGGCTGAGGCCCATTCATTTTGGTTTAAGTCCATTTTGCATCGAGTATGCCCTTGTAGTTCATAACATTGAGTATGCCGTGTTGTCGCATGTTTGATCATTGCATTGCGTATGCCTTGTTCACTTCATTGTGTATGATAGTCTTCACATGTGCATTTTGTATGACATATAGTATCATGTGCATTGAGTATGCCATTGTTAGTTCATGGCATTGCATATGCTAGTTTGCATGTTTGCACGTCATCCTTTGCATGTTTGCATGACTTGGTTGCATCGCCTTAGGATTGCATGCTTGAGGTCGCATTGTGCATGCCATTCTAGTTGTTGCATCGTGTTTGGAATAGGAGTTAGTCCAAACACGGAAAACGAGGGACGTTTCATATTCCAAGTGATGAAACGTGCCTCTATTCTCGATCCCCGACACTCTTGACTAACACATGATGGAGTTTAGGCATTTATGTGTTTATATGTGCATTCATTTCACATTGAGTCGTGCAATCCGACTCCTCGGCCATCATGCATCGAGATGCGTGATTGGTGACCCAAGGATCAAGGACTATACTCCCTAGAGCTTATGCAATGATGGGGAGAGTGGTCATGCACACATGTGTTGCAAATAACTTGTTTTCTCTCTCTTTTGCCTTTGTTGCAGAAAATGCAGAAACCAGGAGAAGAAACTGGTCGACCGACCAGGTTTTCTGGCAGGCCAACCACCTTTTCTGGTTTTCACCACCAAGGGTGGTCGGTAGGTGGTCTCCAATGTCTATAGCCGGTCGGCAGCCTCCCCCTAGATTCCCAGGGTAGAGTTTCATCTCCTTAGAGCTTTACGCAAGTTTCTGAAATCAATTGCAAACAAAGGCGAGCCGGGGCATCGCGATGGATTTCCCGACAAGGCGACTCGAGCATGCATGCATCCTTTATCATTCAAAGCAGAGCTGAGGCAGCCCATTTTACATAGTTTGCATGCTAGTTTAGTCAATTTGTTAATTAGCTAGTGTTGTGTAATAATTAGTTAATTCGATTCTGTATTATTTATTCGGACCCTCCGAGAGAGGGCAATGTTGTAATAAGTGTGCGTGTGTGTGATGTATGTCTTCCAACCCCATGTCTTTCTCCCTTTTATTTACCAGCTTACGATGGTTAATTTTAGGGCACGTTTCAATTAGCATCCTTATGCTCGTATGTTTGCATCCATTCATCTGTTTTGCATGTACCGGGATCGGCGCATCATACTAACTGCATTGTATTTCAATTCCGAGTTGAATACATGTTATCTGTAGCATCTCATATGCCATCTTAGAATAGCCGAGCCTATCTTAGTTACATTTTGCATGTGTTGCATTAGCCATCTTAACATGAACTAGGATCATTTTGGCTTGGAGTACTCGGTAAGCTTTTATGCTTTAGCATCCTTGCATGTGTGTGAGTGACTGCCATGATAGCATGCTTACCATGAGGCAGTGTGCTTATGTGATATAACTGCCTGAATGCCTGTGGGTGAAGGTTGGGTTGCTTGAGTTGGAATAATTCGTCGAAACCCGTATTTTAGCCTACTTGCGAGTAGCAAACTTCAATCCATTTTTCAAAACAAACGGATATACGATGCTTTGTTCTAACTCAGGCAATCCAGTCTATACTTGTTTTGTTGTGCGCATCACATAGTAATTCTAGGCTAATAAACCGAAACAAGAGCACATAATGTTTTCAAAAACTTAATATCATGGTTAGTAGAGGCCGATCTTTGATCGGGCGAGCGGGGGTGCTCATGAAGTGACCTTCCCCAATCGTACCCAAGTTCCCGAGCTGAGGTAACTTTGGTGATGAAGAACACGTGGCCTTAGGCACGAGTCGGGGTTTCCTAAATTTTTCCAAAATAAAATATTTAGGTGGCGACTCTGTATCTGGCAAAGCAGTCCATGTTTGGCACTTCTTTTTAAAAATCAGTTTTTCAAAATGATTTGCGGATTTGGACTCTTTGATGATTCATCGGTCTTGCATTGCACTTTGCGAGATCAGATACAGGACCGTGACATTGAGTCCAAATTGTAGTAAGCCCCAATGAACAAAATGGGATTCCCTCCCGGGACGTTCGGGGACGTCTACAGTTTCTGGCGACTCTGCTGGGGAGTTATAGAGCTTGACTCGAACTCATGATATCTTGTTTTGATTACACTTATGCGTCTCTTTGCATTGCATTTGCATTGGTGCGCCTAGGACACCGTGTTTGCCATCTGCTATTCCTAAATGGTTTGCCAGAGGCTCGCTTTGAGAAGCGTGCCATAAAGCTGACCGGTTATGGGCTCTGCCACGATGGGAACACAAACCCCGATTTTTACCGGGGCACCCTTTTTGACCATTCGACAGAGTGCATATTTGGAATCCATAGTGACCATCCCAAGCTAGGACAGGTTGCTCACCCGATTATAGGTTGTTTGAAACCACTGCGTGCGTAGTGAAACCCTAGCTCCTGACAAAATAGGACAGGGAAACCCTACCCCACCATAGGGGTGTTTTGGCTCTCATTTGCTTGTTATGTGCTTTTAGAGTGTGCCTCTACAAGGAATGCATGTATCAGTTTGCAAGTTTGGGCATCAAGCCTGTGGGCACCAGTGTTTTGAGAATCAGTATATCCACGGGTATCAGATTCAGTTTTGGAGCAGTAATTTGGGGAATAGTGATCAGTGGCCGAATACAGTTCTTCAGCTATGTCCATATCTGTATTAATTGGGCTGAGATGCTGTCTGTTTTCTCTTTCAAAGTTCAGAGACTCAGTTTAGAGCAACCAGTGTTCTCCTCTGCTGAGGCAAAGCAGGAAAAGACTCACTGATTCATCAGATCCGTCAGTCACCAGTTACCCCACCTCTGTCCAGTTCAGTGGACTTATGATGACCCAGAATTTAAAGGAAATTATGGTTATGGCAGCCGCACTAAACTAAGGAATCATCTTGCAGGATGAGACCGATGTTGAGGTACCACACCCGGCCAGGTCGCCTGTCGCACATCCAATTTGGGAACCCCAGTTATTTCAAACCCGTGAGCCCACCACCTTTGAGCTGATGGAAATGATTGGCGACCTTCAAAGATTTGTGGCTGATCTAGCCTATGGAATGTCGGCCCCGCCACCAACTGCATCGTATGCCGAGCATTTCATGCCGCAGGAGCCCTCACTACTGGGGCGAATTGTAATTGAACTCAGCCAACCTGAAGCTGTCTTAAGCTCCGGCAATGACATGTCGATGACAACGGGGCTTTGCGCTGAAGTAGCAACCCAAACCGTCCACCAAGCTGAGGCTAGTGGAAAGAACGAGGTGAAGGTGGACATTGATCCCTATGAACAACTCCAGCAGGCTGTTGAGGCTCTGAAAGCCGGAGGGTTGAATAAGCAGCAAGTACTCGCAGTTGTGGCTAAGACTGTGGATGATACTTTCCCCACTCAGACTGAGGGCAGTTCAAGCCAAGGGGAAAATCGAGAGAAGGGTCATCATACCAGAACCGTTCCCTCCAACCCTAATTCTGCACCCAGGAAAAATCAGCAAGCCAAGCCTATACCTGCCGATCCTTTTGCCAGTGCGTCGAGCAAAAATCCACAAACCTTGAAGTATCAACCCCGAGGTCGCAGGGTCTTCCATGCCCTCTATATGCCTTTGTCCAAGGCTCTTCAAATCCTTGCTGAAAAGGGGCATCTTAAACCCCTCGAGCCTCGGCCTCTCCCTGCTCGTCTTCTTCCCGGCCATGATACCACCCAGTACTGTGCGTACCATCAACAAACTAGTCATACCACTGAAAACTGCTTCCGTCTTCGCCACGAAGTACAGGATTTGTTTGATAACGGAGTTGTCCTCCCACCTAACTCAGCAAAGTCCATCGTCACTGGGTCAGTGAACTTCGAGGATAATACAAGTATGTGACCAGGGAATGAACCACCTGTGAGCGGTGCTCAGCTTGCTTCAGATGTGGCGTGTGGCACACACTGTTTTGAGCATTTGCGAATGCTGGGTTTTATAGTTTCTGACTTGGGTGTTGAGTCAGTTCTGTGGTATTGTTTTGAGTCTGTCTTTTTTTCTTGAGTTTGTCTCTTTGTTTTGAGTCAATCTTTTTTGATTAAGGGTCTGTCTTGTTATATCGAGTCAGTCCTGTTGTACAGAAGTTGGGTGATTCCGGGTGTATTATTTCGGATGCCACTATTTTGTTTCATGTTTGTCTTTTCGTTTTTTTTTTTTTTTTTGAGTCTGTTTCTGTCGTGGAGCCAATTACACCAGAAGCTCTGAATGAAACAACAGTAAATTTTCACACTCTTGTGTTTGTTTTTGCCTTGCGCCAGTTGTGCTAGAAAGCTTGAATGAAACGACAGTGCTTTTCACCTGCTTTTCTGTGCCATTAAGTCATTACATCGACCCAAGTTTTTCAAAACCTTTTGGAACATTGTGATGAAAACGAAGAGGAAGGAATTCCTCGGGTTTTGTAAAATTTGATCAATTGAGAGAAAAAGAGGCGTGCTAAGCCCTTAATGAATGAAGATCATGTTTGTTAATATGAGTACTGAGAAGGATCCTGGCTTGATACAGATTGGTTCCGCATTGTCTTCAGCGCGAGCGACTAGTCGCTTTCTTAAAAGATTTCGAAAAATGTTTTGCACGGTCCTGCGAAGACCTATGTGGAATCGTTCTTGAGATTGTGCAGCTTAGGATCGCTCTCAGCCCCGAGACTCGACCCCTCACTTTCAAACCTTAAACTTGAATTCAGAATGTTCAACGGTCAACTACAATGTGAGGCATGTGTGGCCAGATTCGAAGCAGCCCTCGAACTAGGGGCAGGGAAGTCAGATCAAAAAGATCAGATGTCGTCAAAAGAAGCCTGTTTGGCCAGATTCCAAGCAGCCCTCGAACTAGGGGCAGGGAAGTCAGATCAAGAAGATCAGATGTCGTCAAAAAAAGGTTGCGAAACTAGATCAAAAGCAGCCCTTAAACTAGGGGCAAAAATGTCAAATGCGCTCGAAGAGTCAAAGATGAGTCTTTTCTGCAAACCAGGGAAGATTGGCAAGAATGCCAAATCCCAGAAGGGGGAAAGAAGAAAGTATTGCTGAAGGGCAACCAAGTTCCTATCCACAGCACTAGGGGCAAATTCACCCTCCATTGGATGGATTTCTACATCATCAGCGAACAACAGCCATTCTCTTGGATTCAGATGGCTCCGAGATCTCAAACCAGTCAACATGGACAATGCTAAACTTTTACCCTTGAGAGGCTCGCTGGGCCGAGAACTCGGAAGGGCAACCCAGGCAAAAGTTAGAGCAAGAAAAAGAAGAAAAAGAACCAAAAAAAATGCAAAGAATAAAAAAAAAAAGTAGAAAAAATGAAGAAAACGAAAAGAAAAGATGAAAAGAAAAAAATAAGAAAAGAAATAAAAAGAATTGAAAAGAAAAGAAGAACAAAGCTCGCAAGGTTGAAAACCCAGAAAGGGCGGCCTTGGCAAAAGTTAGAGCGCAAAAGGAGAGGTTAATACCCGAGTGTACCTTAACCCCGAACTACGTAAGGCTTGATTCCCATGTTTGGGATACGTAGGCAACTTCATTTTGAAGTCTAGCCACAAACACTTCCAAATCGAATGTGTCCATGTAATGGTTCTAATCATTGTTGTCTTCTCTGTATCCGAGAGCTCGGTTGTGATCGTCACCTTGAAAACTGGTTACAGTGTGCTGTGGTGCTATTCAAACAAGGGGCAACTTTCCGTTGCCATACAGCGCGCTGCGGTGCCATTCAAACAAGGGGCAACTTTCCGTTGCCATGCAGTGCCGTTCAGACAAGGGGCAATTCTCCTTCGGATCTAAGATTGTGCATCTCGAGAGTAGGTTTTGTGCTCGATGAGCAGTGGCCATTTGCGAAAACAGTTTTGAGAATTTTTACTAAGGTTGACTGATTCTCTAAAAAATTATTCTACTTTTCCAAAACTGGACCATTTCTTGGACCCAAAAAGAAAAATTTTCAGTGCTCATAACCTAACTTGCATGATTTCAAATAAGAAAATCGAACAAGTGTGTTAATCTAACTCTCATGTCGGTCAAATTTTTTTTAGTAGAAAACAAAAATGGTCAAAATAATGAACTAGGGGCACAGTTGAGTCAGGTGTTCTGTCTTTTCCCCATTGTCAACATACTTGCCAGAAAAGGGCACTCTACTTGCCAGAAAAGGGCATAACTGAAGCTAACAACAAAGGGCTGAAAGCTTTCAACATCCTCCAGGCAACGAGGTATCAAGCCAAGTGCGAAGCATGAACTGGAATGGATCAAGATATCCCACTCCCTCGTCTAGACACATTTGATCATGTCCAAACTCCCCAGCAGAACATCGTCAACCAATGTCAGCCGCAGATTTGCTACACACCCAGTTGTAGCGCAACCCCTCTGCGGGAAAGTTCACTGTTATGAGCAAAAGAAGAGAATCTAGCAGAATGCTAGGGGCAAAAGCCCACAACTTCCTGTTTAACTATCAACCACCCTGGGGAGGGATGAAAAATGAGAGATTAAAGAATAGAAAGATGTGCGCTGAGAGGAAAAGCGAGAAAAGGGTTTTAAGAGAAAAAAAATCGAGCCTGAGGGCCGAGTGATGTGAGAATCACAAATGAGAAAGGCTGGGAAATAATACCCGAAGAAACTGGCTCCTCGCGAACTTAGAGGCCTCTCGCCTTTGTAACTCGTCTGAGTGTTGTGTCTTTTGTTTTGTTTGTCTCGATTCTTGTTTTTGAGTCGTTTCGAGTGTATCTCGACATGTTTAGGTTGTTTGCCCTTTTCTTGTCCATTATTGAGTCGCGGTGCACTGTGTTCAGTCGTAGGCTCAATACCCAGTTGAGAACTTATTCTCACTCTCAATTTCAAAAAATCGTTTTGTGCTCAGAGTGCCGTGTCGTTCCCCACATTTGTGCAAAACAAGATTTTGTTCTTTCAAAAATTCGCAGGGTTCAACCCGGGTCATGTGGGAACAATAAAACCAGGACCTATCTGAAGCTATATAGGTTCCAGACTTTGAAGCAAAAGAAAAAAGGAAAAATGTCGAGCATCTGAGTGTGTTTCGACTTCTGCAAGTTCCCTCTTTACATCCCGTGTGTTCAAAATGAACAGAATACTGTTCAAAATGGGATGTATATTCAGAATAAATCAAGTACCGTGTTATGGGATGTGTGTTCAGAGGGAACAGTGTTCAGAATGGGCTGTATGTTCAAAATAAGCTGTGTGCAGTATACAGAATGTACAAAGAATACAGAATGCTGAGTGCAGAATCAGAATACAGAATGCTGGGTGCAGAGAGCTGAGTGCAGAATATACAGAAAATGCAGAATGCTGAGTGCAGAATCTAGAATACAGAATGTAATGTGTGCCGTGTGCAGTGTATAGACAATCGAAAGCAGAACTGTAAATCAAGAGGGTAGAATGTACCTCCCAGGCTCCCCAGTAGCCCCTAACTATGGTACCCCGCTCATGGTAGGTCGCGCTCATGTAGCTGTAAAGGGTAGCGAGGGCAGCGCCACCCCAATCAAAGAGCTGGACCGGTGATAGGTCCACCAGAGCACAGAGCAGATAAAGGCCAACTATGTTCCCCCTGTCGGAGAACAGTGTGGTCTCGAAGAGGAACATCAAAAATCCCTGGGCATACTGATGTATGGCCTCAATGGTCTGGAGCATAGTCCTCTGGTACTGCTCTGAGAACCAGGTGTACCTGACCCTGCCTGATGATCTGTCAATCGATGGACGGTCTCCGAGCAGATAAATCCACGCAGACTCTCACTCGCCCATATCTGTGTCGTATGGAATCGGCCGGCCTCCTACGTCAAGGCCCGTCAATATGATGGGGTCATCGTCATATCCCCCGTTGCCAAAAAATGGAAGGAGTTGGTGGTGTCCCACCATCTCTCTACAAGTGCGCCCAGGAGGGTCCTGCTCGCTGGATGACGTGACAATCCTACACTGAATGGGCCAAATCTTGCCTCGTCCACAATGTGTCAGATGGTATCCGGCAGCTTCGCGTACCACTCCCTCGTAAGGATAGATCCTCAACCCCGTGTGAAATGAGAGGACACCTGCATTCAGAATGAATAGATGTATTCAGTTCAGATTCAAATGAAAGATGTTGCGTGCAGATAAAATGTTTAAGCCATGTGTTCAAAGTGAAATGAATGAGCTGTGTGTTTAGAATCAACAGTTTGAGTTACGTGTTCAAAAATTACAAAATTCGTGAGCTGTGTGTTCACTTCAAAAATTTGTGAGCTGCGTGTTCACTTCAAAAAATTGTGAGCGCGTGTTCACCAACCAACATTTGAGTTGTGTGTTCAAAATTTCAAAAGATGTGAGCTGTGTGTTCACCACAACATTTGAGCTGCGTGTTCAAAATTTCAAAAGATGTGAGCTACGTGTTCACCAACCAATGTTTGAGCTGCGTGTTCGAAATTTTAAAAGATGTGGGCTGCGTGTTCACCAAAACATTTGAGCTGCGTGTTCAAAGTTTCAAAAAGATGTGAGCTGCGTGTTCAAAATTTTAAAAGATATGACCTGCGTGTCAAAATTTTAAAAGATGTGGGCTGCGTGTTCACCAAAACATTTGAGCTGCATGTTCAAAACTTCAAAAGGATATGAGATGTGTGTTCACCAACCAATGTTTGTGCTGCGTGTTCAAAATTTTAAAAGATGTGAGCTGCGTGTTCACCATAACATTTGAGCTGCGTGTTCAAAATTTCAAAAGATGTGAGCTGCGTGTTCACCAACCAATGTTTGAGCTGCGTGTTCAAAATTTTAAAAGATGTGAGCTGCCTGTTCACCACAACATTTGAGCTGCGTGTTCAAGATTTCAAAAGATGTGAGCTGTGTGTTCACCACAACATTTGAGCTGCGTGTTCAAAATTACATAAGATGTGAGCTGCGTGTTCACCACAAAAGTTTGAGCTGCGTGTTCAAAATTCAAAAATGTGAGCTGCGTGTTCACCACCAAAGTTTGAGCTGTGTGCTCAAATTTCAAAAATGTGAGCTGCTTGTTCACGACAAAAGTACGAGCTGCGTGTTCAGAAATTCAAAAGTTTGAGCTGTGTATTTAAAATGCAAAAGTGTACTGTGTTATGAGCTGTGTGCCGACCAAAGCAGAATACTGTGTTATGGACCGTGTGTTCAGATTGAGCAGTGTTGTAAACCGTGTGCAAATTAAAAGAATGCTATCTTTTGAGCTGTGTGTTCAGAATGAGCAGTGTTATAAGCCGTGTGCAAATTAAAAGAATGCTGTGTTATGGACCGTGTGTTCAGATTGAGCAGTGATATGAGCCGTGTGCAAATTAGCAGAATACTGTGTTATGAACTGTGTGTTCAGAAGTGAACAGTGTGCTCGAAAAATGAGTTGTGTGCCCGAAATGAGCTGTGTGCTCAAAAAATGAGCTGTGTGCTCGAAAAATGAGCCGTGTGCCCGAGATGAGCTGTGTGCCCGAAACGAGCCGTGTGCCCGAAAAATGAGCTGTGTGCCCCCAAGATGAGCTGTGTGCCCGAAATGTGCTGCATGCCCAAAATGTGCTGTGTGCCCAAAATGTGCTGTGTGCCCAAAATGAGCTGCATGCCCGAATGAACTGTGTGCCCAAAAGAGTTGTGCTCCCAGATAAACAGAGTGCTGTGTTTCGAGCTGCGTGCCAAATGAACAGAATATTATGTTCTGAGCTGCGTGCCAAACAAGCAAAGTGTTGTGTTGTGAGCTGTGTGCCAAATGAATGGAATGCTATGTCGTAAGCTGTGTGCCAAGTCTTGCATGGTACATGCATATTATCGCTCGCGCTTTCTCGCGCATCGCACTGTTTTGTGCAGTTTTACACTCACGCTTTCTTGCGCATCGCACTATCCTGTGCATTTCATTACAGGCTCTCATCTTGCATAGAAAATGCTTGTATCTTTTGCATTGAACGTGTTCACGCTTTCGTGCGCATCTTACCTGCACTTGTTAGTACATCGCATTGCTCACGCTGTCTTGCGCATCCTTTGTCTTAGCACTGTCTTGTGCACACACTTACATCGCATTGTCTTGTGCGTCCACCCTGCATTGCACTGTCTTGTGCACTCTCTGGTCTAGGAGACCTTAAATCCCGTATCTTCATTCACACTGCCTGGTGTACTCTCTGGTCTAGGAGACCTTAAATCCTCTAAAGGTGCAATTCCTTTGGTGTTTGTCGTGCCCGAACGACTTCTGGTGGTCTGGTATAGCCACCTGCCTGTGTTAGCGGTGAGTTCCTAGGAGACCAACTGAGACGGTTGAAACTAGAGTTCGAACGGCTCATGCCTAGAACGCAAAGGTTCTGGATTTCCGAGACTAAAGTCTGGTTTAAATACCCAGGGGTATATCCTCGGCTTGAAATCTGTATGGCAGCCCCATAGGTTGAGATAGCATGTGTATGCGCCTCAATTCTGGATACTGAACCAACCTAGTCTGTCACCCTGTTGGAGAATAGGGAAAGCTGTGACCATAGTCAGGGAGAAAAGTAGTACCTATGGTCCAACCGAGAAGAAATGATAGATCCCCAGCAGCATGAGGTGAGTCATCATCAATTGCCCCTGTGAGGTACTTCCACTTCCCAGCTACATTGCATTTTGTACATCTATTACGTCCATTGCATTGTACGTAGCATTTATCGCATGCATTCAGCTGCATTGTCTATCTATCGCTTGCGCCTTTCTATGTTAAGCTTGGTCTGGCATGTGCCCATACTTTTCGCGTTAAAGCATGGTTATGTGATTATGTGTATGCGCCTATCCCACTAAGGGAATTGTGGTTTGAGGGTGACGGTACCATTTCTGTGTTAGAAGTGGTTTGTTTGTGTCCATGCCTTTTCTAGGCAAGATGTGGTTTGGCTGCGTGCCTTATTCAATTCATCCATTGCATCCATTGCATTGTACTTTAGTCTGTTGCATCCAACATTTAGGATCACGATCTTTCCTCAGCAGATCATTCCTCAGCAGATCATTCCTCACTTATATCATGTCACCCACTTACTTGTATTTTGTGTTCTGTCTACGACATACGTAGTTCTGCATGTGCACGCGCCTATTCCACTAAGGAGATTGTGATTTGAGGGTGTCGGCACCTTTTCTATGATAGGCACGAAGTTCAATCTTGCATCTCCATCCCTCCATGATATTTGCATGGTTTTGTACTGCTTATGGTTTGATCATCTCAAATGCATTGCATATCATTTGCATTGTTTTCATAATATTGCATATCATTTTGCATTGCTCGCACTATTTTGCGCACCCTTACCTGCACTTGTTAGTGCATTACATCGCGCTATCTTGTGCATCTTATCAGCACTTGTTAGTGCATTGCATCCATACCGCATTGTTATGTGTCACACTTAGGTTGCATTGTCGTGCATCCCTCGACTTGCGTTGTTGCGCGCGTTTCGCTTGCATAGCTATGCACTTTTCCATCAGCGTCGTACGTTTCCGCGTTCGATATAGCGTTAAACATGTGTTGCTAACTATATTGTACCTGTTAAGTTTCTCTCTTTTATAGGCACAATATTGTATGTACAGTTCATTCAAGGCTGGTGCGACCAAACGATATCATATGTACGGTTCATTTGAAGCTGGCGCGACCAGACGAGCCGGACGGTATTGTATTCTTCGTGTGAGATGTAGCGAGAATTGTATAATTCTCTTACATTCTTACTACATGAAATGTAGTTTTCCTTTGCATTCTTGCTTAAAACTGTTACATTTATTGTGAATATTTGCTTCATTATAGTTTGCTGCTTTGCATGATCATGAGTTACGTTCGGCTTTGTGCATGTCGTTTTGCATTTTTCCCCTGCCTGCGGGCACGCCTGCGGGCCCATCTCTTGTTTATCTCGCTTGTTTGTCTAAGTCTTCGGCCTTGTCAAAAATGGGTCGTCTCTAGGCTTTGACATTCACTCCCGTCACTTATGACTTTCGAGTTCTGTCAAAGAGGGGCAACTGTAGACACCTCATTTTTGACTGACCTTCAGACTCAGACGTCATCGATTGAGCGCTCGGTGATTGCGCATGTTGTGCTCGTTCTGAGGTTATGGAGTCTCGGTTGAGAGCCTTGCCTCCGGACTTCGGGACTCTTTTGTGCTTTGCCTCGGTTTGCGAATCAGGTTCTGTTTTCTCTTTCCGAAGGAAGGGAGAGGTCTCGTAGACCATCTCTCAATGGCCATAGGCTACTTTTCGTGGTCGTAGACCACTGTTCCCGTTTGGAGACCATTTTCCGGTTTTCAGAGTCGTCGGCTGTGCGCCTCGGTTCGGGACGGCTTAAGTTTCTCCGTTTGCTCCGGTTTTTGGCACACACCTTGTTTCCTCTCTCTAGAGGGACACTGTGGCCCGGGAGACCACCTTCGTGGTCGCACGCCACTTTCGATACTTAACAATCAGTTTTCAGGGCACCCAGCTGCGCGTTTTGATCCCCGAACCCTCGTTTTGCATCCGTCTTTGTTCATTTTTGGCATGGACCCTATTTTTATTGTTTAGAAGGTGGTGCAAGGGTAGGAGACCACCTTTTCTCCTTGGAGACCACCTTTCTCTTCGCCGGCCGATTTTCTTGACAGGAAGGTGGTCTCCTTGGTTTTTGGGCCATATTTACTAGTCTCCCACCATACCACTTGCTTGCATTTCATGTGGAGACCACCCTGGGAGGCTGCCGACCACTTGAACCTTTTGACCCTGGTCGGCCAGCTCCCATCAGTTCTATCTCAGTGAGTTGATTCCAGCTGTGCCAACTGGGAGGCACAGACTGCATCCTCTATACACGTGTATGGAGGATGTTTGCCCTTGGTTTTAAGCTTCTAGGAGAAGCTTTAGTCCCTCTTGTCTATAAAGGAAGGGTTCCCTTTCCTTGTAAAGTGTTCAAAAAAAAAAAAAAATTTGTCTAAGGCATACAAGATTTCTCCCTCTATATCTCTACATCCAAGCTCAAAAAGTGCATGGTTCTTGCACCTTTGCATACCATCTCCCAACCTAACCCCTCCACCATCACTCTAAGCATCTTGGAGGCCATTTTCAGAGGTTGAGAGGCTGTCTTTGTGGTCCAGAGGTTGCTGGTCCTTTTGTGCTACAAGGGTAACACACTTTCTCCCTATTAAGGCTTTATTTTGCTTCATCTTTTAGCTATACTTGCAAGAATATTTGAGCTTTGGTGTAAACTAAAAAAAGTCTTATTTTGAGGCCCTTAACATGTTTGTTTAAGATCATTTTTCCGTTGGGGGTCATCTATCCCCTTGCATGCTTCATTTTACCTTGTTTTGAGCCATGCCTTAGAGTATTTGTGTTGGCCTTTGTTTGGCGTTTTAGCCACTGAAATCCAGTGGATTTTTAGTGGCTAGCATGCTATTTTGAGTGCCAAAATTAGAAAGGGGTGACCCTCTCTCTCCTTGTTTTGTTTTCTAGCATTTTTGGCCTTACAAAGGAGCCCTTATTTGCATGGTTCCAAGCCATGTTCCAGAGCTTGTTTTGCTATATTAGATGTCCATCTTGCATGTGTAGAATAACCCTCTTCATAGCCTATGAAAGGAGCATGTCATTCTTGCATGCATTGATTATGTATCAGTGGGTTTTTGGGCTTTATTTGGCATGTCACGTCTCTAACTTTTTCTGGTTTAGTGGCCTCTTGAATGCTTCATGTGCTTGTAGTGTAATCGATGTTTACTAGCTCACATTGCATGTTGCTTTGGTCCTTGATTCTAGCATATTTTGGCCATGTCCTAAACTGATTTTATTCATGATTTGGGCTGCCTTAGCTCTATTTTGAGGTCCCATGGTCAAATGATGCTTTCCATGCATGCTTGTAGTGTAATACCCTTGCCTAGCTTCGATTTTTGAAGCCTCTTGCACGCTTAACTTGAGTTTTTTTTTCATGTTTTGGCATCATTGAACATGTTGTTTTAGAGCTTATACTTGTGCCATATTCCGATGTTTCCCACTTTTTAAATGCGTTTGAGAGTTGTGCTTGTATACCTCATTTATGGGCCATTGCATGAGCTTTTTTTTTGTGCATTTCAAGTCATCATCTTAGTTCACTTTTGCTCCTATTTTGGCCTACATAGGGACTGTTTGGAGTTGATTTGGCCATTTGAGCATTGCTTTGCATACCTCTAGTGTAATGCACTTCACTAGTTTCGGTACTTGAGCCATTCAACATGCATAACATGAGATGTTTGCATGATTCGGGACCATTTTGTATGTCATTTCAGAGCTGGAACATGTGTTGTTGTATGCCATATTTCATCATTTCCATGCTTTCATACAGTTGTATCTTGTGCCCTAGGCTTTGGGCCCTTGAATCTTGCATGTTTGCATGTGTTTTGTTGCCCCATTTTCATCATGTATGGCCACTGATTTGGGTGTGGCTGAGGCCCATTCATTTTGGTTTAAGTCCATTTTGCATCGAGTATGCCCTTGTAGTTCATAGCATTGAGTATGCTGCATTGTCGCATCTTTGATCATTGCATTGCGTATGCCTTGTTCACTTCATCGTGTATGATAGTCTTCACATGTGCATTTTGTATGACATATAGTATCATGTGCATTGAGTATGCCATTGTTAGTTCGTGGCATTGCATATGCTAGTTTGCATGTTTTCACGTCATCCTTTGCATGTTTGCATGACTTGGTTGCATCGCCTTAGGATTGCATGCTTGAGGTCGCATTGTGCATGCCATTCTACTTGTTGCATCGTGTTTGGAATAGGAGTTAGTCCAAACACGAGAAATGAGGGACGTTTCATATTCCAAGTGATGAAACGTGTCTCTATTCTCGATTGCCGACACTCTTGACTAACACATGATGGAGTTTAGGCATTTATGTGTTTATATGTGCATTCATTTCACATTGAGTCGTGCAATCCGACTCCTAGGCCATCATGTATCGAGATGCGTGATTGGTGGCCCGAGGATCAAGGATTACACTCTCTAGAGCTTATGCAATGATGGGGAGAGTGGTCATGCACACATGTATTGCAAATACCTTGCTTTCTCTCTCTCTTGCCTTTGTTGCAGAAAATGCAGAAACCAAGAGAAGAAATTGGTCGGCCGACCAGGTTTTCTGGCAGGCCGACCACCTTTTCTGGTTTTCACCACCAAGGATGGTCGGTAGGTGGTCTCCAATGCCTATAGCTGGTCGGCAGCCTCCCCCTAGATTCCCAGGGTAGAGTTTCATCACCTTGGAGCGTTGCGCAAGTTTCTGAAATCAATTGCAAACAAAGGCGAGCCGGGGCATCGCGATGGATTTCCCAACAAGGCGACTCGAGTATGCATGCATCCTTTATCATTCAAAGCAGAGCTGAGGCAGCCCATTTTACATAGTTTGCATGCTAGTTTAGTCAATTTGTTAATTAGCTAGTGTTGTGTAATAATTAGTTAATTCGATTCTGTATTATTTATTCGGACCCTCCGAGAGAGGGCAATGTTGTAATAAGTGTGCGTGTGTGTGATGTATGTCTTCCAACCCCACGTCTTTCTCCCTTTTATTTACCAGCTTACGATGGTTAGTTTTAGGGCACGTTTCAATTAGCATCCTTATGCTCGTATGTTTGCATCCATTCATCTGTTTTTGCATGCACCGGGATCGGCGCATCATACTAACTGCATTGTATTTCAATTTCGAGTTGAATACATGTTATCTGTAGCATCTCATATGCTATCTTAGAATAGCCGAGCCTATCTTAGTTGCATTTTGCATGTTTTGCATTAGCCATCTTAACATGAACTAGGATCATGCATTGATTACTAACTAGTTTCTGTTTTGGCTTGGAGTACTCGGTGAGTGTTTATGCTTTAGCATCCTTGCATACGTGTGAGTGACTGCCATGATAGCATGCTTACCATGAGGCTATGTGCTTATGTGATATAACTGCCTGAATGCCTCTAGGTGAAGGTTGGGTTGCTTGAATTGGAATAATTCGTCGAAACCCGTGTTTTAGCCTACTTGCGAGTAGCAAACTTCAATCCATTACCAAAACAAACGGATATGCGATGCTTTGTTCCAACTCAGGCAATCCAGTCTATACTTGTATGCGGTGTGTATCACGTAGCAATTCTAGGCTAATAAACCGAAATAAGAGCACATATGTTTTCAAAAACAAGATATCATGCTTAGTAGTGGCCGATCTTTGATCGGGCGAGCGGGGGTGCTCATGAAATGACCTTCCCCAATTGTACCCAAGTTCCCGAGCCAAGGCAACTTTGGTGATGACGAACACGTGGCCTCAGGCACGAGTCAGGGTTTCCTAAATTTCCCCAAAATAAAATATTTAGGTGGCGACTCTGTATCTGGCAAAGCAGTCCATGTTTGGCACTTCTTTCTAAAAATCAGTTTTTCAAAACGATTTGCCGGATTTAGACTCTTTGATGATTCACCGGTCTTGCATTGCACTCCGTGAGATTAGATACAGAACCGTGACATTGAGTCCAAACTGTAGTAAGCCCCAATGAACAAAACGGGATTCCTTCCCAGGACGTTCGGGGACGTCTATAGAAGTCCATGAGAAATATTTAGATTTATTTGTGGATGCTTGATCATGTATTGAAATTTTGTTATGTTAACGAAATATGAAAACATTGTATATATTTTGGAGATATGGAAACATTGTACATGTTGTTTATGTTTTGGAAATGCGAGTTTATTATAAACATTGTATATGTTTTAGAAATATGAATTGTGTATTCATTATTAAGAATTCATTTATCATGTTGATGGGATTAAATGACCGGAGAATGGGTCATGGTAATGGAATTCAATGATTATCATTACGGTTATAGTTGATTTTAATTTAGTTTGAAAACTTGATTTGAAATTTCGAGGATGAAATTCTTTGAGGGGGGGAGGTTATAGTGATTCTGGTGTTGACCCGACTCATTTGATATACTGGACTCGGGTTTATGGTTTCTGAATGTTGTTCATGTCTTTTCCCCCTTATTCTTACTTGAGTTTGGCTATTGGATTGTCATGGTTGCGTTTGGGATAGGTTGGTTGCTTAGTTTCCAAACTCTTGTTACCCAGAATTTTGCTCCTCTACTTGAGCAGCACTTCTTGCGCTCGAGCGAGTTTTGTGAACTCTCAGTATTTTTACAGGTCTACAAAACTACTAGGACAGTGTATTCTATGCTCGAGCGGATCTTTCTGCGCTCGAGCGGCCTGTCTTATGCTCGAGCGTTGGTCTGTTGTCTGCAAAACCATTGGGAGGGTGCATTCTACACTCGAGCATCGTTTCTTGAGCTTGAGCGGAACAACTTTTTTGTGTTTGACGCTCAAGCATCACTTAACTGTGCGTATTTCAGTCTGTAAAAGTGACATTTTTCTTCACTTTCTTAGATCTCTCTCTCTACTTTTCAAAAACCCTAAATATAGAGCCTCTCTTTCTAAACCTGCATTCTCTTTATATTTTCACGTAGATCCGTTGGGTTCTCTACCCGTGTGCCTTTGTTGAAAAGGTAGAGCGTCTCAAGAGCTCCATTTTGGTCCAAACAAGATTTGGTTTTGGCGTCTTTGAAGTTCCTCCATTGTTATTTTGGTCTTCTAAACTTGAGGTAGGGACTTTCTACACTCTTCTATGATTTTTAACCTAGTTATTTGTTGATTGTGTAAAGAGTGTTGGGATTTGGACGATTTTAGACAAACCTAGGGTTTTGGTTTAAAATGAAAAGAGGGGTTTTTAAATGAATTTATTGAAAATGGTTATAGGTATAGATATGAGGATGTGTTGTGTTAAATTTGTTGATTTTGATACATGGGTTGGATTTAGGAGAGAATGGAGTTTTGCCCTAAAATGTTTTAAATAATTATTTTGTATAAATAATGAAATTGGTATTGAAAATATGAAATTAGATGAATGTTTATATCAATGGTAGAGTTGGATGTGTATTATCTCTCACCTTTGAAAATTTGGGTAATTTATCTACCTTGAAGATTGTATATCTGTTTAGAAATATCTGTTTTGGGCTATCGGTCGAAGATAGCTATGATTGTTGTAGAAATTGCATGAGGATTAGGTGAATTGAAACTGATCTCTTAAGTGCCGTACGTTTTCAGTTTTTAGTTTATATTTACAAAAATTAAAAAAACTCAAATAAAAACTTGTTTGGTAAATTTTTAATTTATAAATCAATGATCTCAGTTTATAAATTTGGCCAAAAAATGTAAACTCAAAAAATGAGTTTACGTTTTCAGTTTTCAATTTTTTTTTTTTTTTACCACCCAACACTAGCCACCACCCGCCACCATTTTCCACCACCGTTTTTCTTCCGCCACCACCACCACCCCCACCACCACTGCACCACCACTCACCACCCACTCGTCAGTCACCACTCCACGACCCGCTACTATCCACCCATCTGCCACCCACTCGCCACACCACCACCACCACCACCCCACACCCACCACTCGCCATTACCATCTACCGTTCGCCACCATCACCTGCCACCATCACTCGCATCCATCTCCACCACCATCCCCACTCGCACACCTCAGCACCACCAGCACTCCAGCCACACCCGCACCACCAGCCACTACGTTACCACCACCCCGCACCACGCCCTGCAGCACCACCACCCACCGCCATGCATCCTCCACCACCCAGCCAACCACCCACCCACTCGCCAGCCCACCACACCACCCGCACGCCACCACCACCCACTCACTACGACCCACACCTGCTACGCCACCCATTACCACCACTACCCATCCGCCACACCGCCATCCGCTACCCACCTGCCACCACCATCCACCACCCGCCACCACACACTACTCGCTACCACTACCACACAGCGCACCATCACCCACTCCATTCCACCCACCTCCACTCACCACCCACCGCCACCCACCACCCACCTGCCACTACCACCCGCCACCGTCACCCACCCGCTCACCCACCACCACCACTACCACCCACTCGCTACCATTTTCCACCACTGTCTTCCGCCACCACCACCCGCCATCATTTTCCACCACTGTCTTCCGCCGCCACCACTCGTCTCCACCCACCACTTCCCACCACTTGTCATTTCTCACTCTTTTTATGTTTTTAAAATTTTTTAAACATTTTTTCTAAACCAAACGCGTTTGTAGTTTATGTTTTTCTAAAAAATAAACAAAAAATAAACAAAAACCAGTTTATAAAATTTTTGTAAATATAAACTGAAAACGTAAACATTACCAAACAGGCCCTTAACTGTTGTCATTGAACATGACCATGCTTTAATACATTGTATATGTATGATATTTGGGAGAAGAAAGGAGATGTACTCCATGTTTGAGAGAAAAAAGGGGATGGACTCCATTGAATTAAGTTGGCATATGTGTCCAACGTGAGAGTCCCGAAAACCGCGCATATACATGGGTGCCGTTTCCCGTGGATGAAATTTTTATAAAATGGCAAATTGAAGTGTGTTAGTGTAATGGTTGTATTGATTATATAACTACTGAGTTGTAGCCTCAGTTGAGTTGAATTTGATTCATGAGTTGAGATGAAATGAATTGACTTGAAATAGATTGAGACATAAAACTCGGCATATTATGATCTTGTAAATTATAGATGATTTTATCACAGGCATTGTATATTCATATCATACTTATATCTTTGTTAAGATTTATAGATTGTGTTAGATCGTTTCTATTGGGCTTTGGCTCACCTTATGTGAGAAAAACATTTTAGGTGCGGGTGATATGCCTCCGCCAAGGCAGTGACTAGGAAGGATTAGGACCAAGGGCTTCTCTTTTGTTGTAATTATTTTGTATAGCCAAGGGCTTTAAATGTATTGGACTTAAAGTCCATTTTTGTTGTAACCAAGGACCTACCTTGGGAAGTTGTAAGCCTTTAGGGCATTTAATATTTGTTACTTCTAGTCTCTATCTCATGCTGTGATATATGTCGTAGATTCAGGGATAGGCTCATGAATGTATAATTGCATATATCACTTTCTTATACAACTGGATTATATATAATGGAAGGACTTTACACTCTGATTCTTCTTGTCATTTCTGTATTTGTTTTGGGGGGGCGTTACACCCGAGGCTTAAACAAAATATTTATATCAAGAAACAAAAAAGGAAGCCTTAAGCTTCGAGTCCTCCCAAGCTATGTCCTTTGCGGAGGCATATCATTTGCACCTGAAAGTTGTTTTCCACATAGGATGAGCCAAAGCCCAGTAGATACACTCTGACATAGTATATGAATCTGAGCAAAATTATAAGGTGAATGCACAATGCATACCATTTTCCAAACATTTCTTTTTTTTCCTTCCCAAAACTATGCCATGCCAAATTATATATCAATTCACGAAAATAATCCTTTTATACAAAAAACAGGGCAGTGGATACAACACACTAGGAATCTCTAAGTACATATTTGTAAGTAGGTTATACAAGAACTACCAAAGTAATTTTATCGATATTAACTGGAAGGATCGGCACCTAACTGCGCTGGTTTTTGGAATTTCACTAAGGACACAATGCCAACATAATAAAATTGCAACCACACCACCTAACTAGATTCACCACGGTATTCACTTTTTTTTCTTCAAAAACAAATACATTTACAATGTTCAATGTATAATGATGCAAAATCCACAACGGATGAGATATTTGTTTCAATTCAACCTAATTCTCATGCAATGTCTACAACAATCAAGACTATCCTCTATCGATAGCCCAAAATAGATATTTCTATTCCATAGATAAATTCCAATCAAAAGATAGATTTTTATCAATTACAACGAGAGTGATATTATATATCCAATTCCACCATCATCATCAACATAAACTTTGTTTCAATTTCACAATACCCAACAACATTTTCTATTTTCCATCACAATATCCAAAAATTCAAAATTAGGGCAAAACCCCATTTCCTCACAAAATCAATTTTAATAAAAGATTTTCATCATCTCAACCTAAATCATCCATAACCATCTTTCCACAACCATTTTCAATAATCAATTTGGAAAACCCCTCTTTTGATTCCAAACCAAACCCTAGGTTTTACCAAAAATCTCCAAATAACTAACCCCTTTTCAAAGAGCAAATAACTAAACTAAAAACCATATAGAATAGTCAAAGAAATCCCTACCTCAAAGTAGAAGACACGAAAAAACAATAGGTTGAACTTGATGGAGTCAAAAACACAAACTTCACCAATTCAAACGAAGCCCTCGACGTGCTCAGTCTTTTACTCCAAACTGCTAGGGTGAGGAATCTCTCGGATTGAGAGTATTTGGGGTTAAAGATCAAGAACCAGAGAGAGAGACAGAGAGAGAGAGAGAGAGAGAGAGAGTATGTCTAGGGTTTTGAAATGTTTAGAGAGAAAAAGAGATGAAAAAGTTATCCAAAAAGGCTGTCTCTCGGATTGATCTACGTACAAACCGCCTGAGCACAGGAATGGTTGCTCGAGCGACAGACACAATATGTAACACCTCTCGAGCAACCAAAACCATTGCTAAAGCGCACAATGACCCCCTCTCAGTAGTTCAAACCTATAAAAGTTTGTTCGAGCACTAGAAAAGTCGCTCAAGCGCAAATATCAAACTCTAAGTAGTTTTATAGACTGTAAAAGATCGCTCGAGCACAGAAATGATCGCTCGAGCGAACAAGTCAAAATTTGGGCAACACCACTTTGAAAAACTAACTTCCTAACCTGTTTCAACCACAAGCAAATCTCCTAATAGCCAAACTCAACAAGTGTTAGGACATAAAAGAGATGAGCAATAGTTAAGTACACGGTTCTTAGATCCTAAAGCAATAAAACGGTCGGGTTTAAACCAGAATCATTACAATTTCTCCCCTTAAGGAATTTTGTCCCCAAAATTCAAAATCAATAACACATACTGAAATTAAGCCAATCATATAACATCTGGACTTGTAACAAGGATACACCGAGTTGTTCAACTATTTATCATTCAGTTCTCCAGAACACATACAATGTTCATATATTGTAACATTCACAAAATTTTCAACATAAGTTTTTAGGCGTTAGTAAATAAGTCAAGATACTTCTCACAGATTTTTGCCTCATGCTCAGTTGCCTCCTCAACCCTGCGGTGTCACCACAACACTTTAACCAATAGAATAGTCTTACCTCGCAAGACTTGGTCCTGAGAGTCTAAAACTCGTACAAGTCTCTCCTCATATGAGGCATCCTCATCTACCTCTAACTTGGTCCAATCCAACACGTGTGAAGGAACAAGCTCGTACTTCCGGAGCATACAAATATGGAACATGTCATGAACCTCGAAAAGTTGAGGTGGCAAGGCTAAACGATAAGCTACTTCTCCGATCCACTTTAGGATCTCAAAAGGCCCATCCACTCTAGAATCTCAAAGGGCCCAATAAATCTAGGAGACAACTTCCCGCTCTTCCCAAACCTCATCAAACCCCATCTTGGTGATATTTTCAAGAACACGTGATCTCCTATCTTAAAAGACAACGGTCTTCTTCTACGATCGGCATAGCTCTTCTGGTGACTTTGAGCCGAAGCCAACCTCTTATAGATCGATGCAACCTTCTTAGTTGTTTCCCGAACTACATCAGGACCTAAAATAGGTGTGTCACACACCTTCGCCCAACATACAGGAGATCTACACGATCAGCCATACAAGGCCTCAAATGGTGCAATACCAATACTCACCTGAAAGATATTATTATAGGAAAACTCCACTAAAGGTAAATGCCTCTCCCACGACCCCTTAAAATCAAGGACATCACCCCAAAGCATGTCCTCTAAGATCTGAATGGTTCGCTAGGACTACTTGTCAGTCTGAGGATGATAGGCGATGCTAAATGTCAATTTAGTACCCAAGGCCTTTTGGAGGCTCTTCCACAACCAAGCTGTAAAACAAGGAGTGTGATAGTTTCTCTCTTGGGCTTTCAACTGACACGAACTATATGCTACTACCTTTCCCTCTCGCATTAATACATAACCCAAACCTTCCCGTGGCGCATCACAATAAACAGAATAACCCAAACCCCTCTCCAGAATAATCAACACTAGAGTAGTGGTGAGTCTAACCTTAAGCTCTTGGAACGACTTTCACAAGTCTCACTCCACACAAACTTAACCCCATCCTTGTCAATCTAGTCAATGAAGAGGCCAATTTAGAGAAGTACTTCACAAAACGTCGATAACACCCAGCTAAAACCAAGAAACTCTGGATCTCAAAGGCATTCTTAGGTTATTCCCAATCTTGCATTGCCTCTATCTTAGGAGAGTCTATGGTCACTCCTTCCCCAAATACCACATGGCCTAAGAACCTAACCTCTTTTACCCAAAATTTGCACTTCCCAAACTTAGCATATAGACAGTGGGCTCTAAGCAACTCAAGTGCAACTCGTAAATGTTCCTCGTGTTCCTTCTCGGAGGGTGAGTAGATCAAGATGTCGTCAACAAAGGCAACCACAAAATAGTCTAAGAACTTATGAAAGATTCGGTTCATCAAATCCAGAAACGAAGCCAGTGCATTGGTTAGCTCAAAAGGCATCTCTAAGAATTCATAATGGCCATACCACATATAGAATGCCATTTTCTGGATATCCTCCTCCTTCACCCTCAACTAGTGGTAACTCAATCTCAAGTCAATCTTGGCAAAACAACAAGACCCTTCAACTGGCCAAACAAATCATATATACGAGGTAATAGGTACTTGTTAATAATTACCTAGTTCAACTTCCGGTAATCAATACACAATTGTAAAGTGCCATCCTTCTTCTTAGCAAAAAGAGTCGGTGCTCTCCAAGGCAATTTGCTAGGGCGAATAAAGCCTTTATCTAACAGCACTTGGAGTTGAGTCTTTAACTCACACAACTCGGCGAGTGCAAACCTATACGATGCCATGGAAATCGGTGCCGTGCTAGGTACTAAGTCAATAGAGAACTCAATCTCCTGGTGGGATGGCAAACTAGTAAGATCCTCGAAAAAGACATCCGGGTATTTGCAAACTAACCTAGGCAATTCAACTTGGACCACATCACTCTCACTACCCAGAAGGGCTGCAAGAAGACAACTAAGCTCCCCCTGCCACGAGTTTCATAAATTGGCGATAAGACTCTATCTACTTGTTCCCCCAGAAAATAAAAACAGTCACCACTCGAGGTGCACACCGTAACCCTCTAATGGTAACAATTAATAACAGCATGATGCGAAGACAACCAATCCATGCCTAACATGACATTGAACCCCGACATGTCTAACAATAAAATTGCAAAATGAAGTTGGTGCCCGACAACCTCTGTCTCACAACCACGACATCCCCGATCCAAGTCAACCTTACTCCCAACTGAAGATTCTACCTTGAGTGAAGATGCTAACTGAGCCACCTCTAACCCCAAAACTGATGAGAATGCAGACGAAATAAAAGGAATCTGATGCACCAGTATCAATCAACACATTAGCAATCATATTGAACAACAAAAAGTTACCTCTCAAAACAGAGGGTCCTAGTAACTAATCCAATGTGGTAACAACATACACACGCCTAGTAGGTCTCTACTCCACCTACTCACCCCTTAGATTATAAGACTAGTAAGCTGACTGAGCCGAAGAGGCTCCTTAAGTGGCATTCAAGGCCTGTACCGACTAGGTAGGTTGATGGCTCTATGTCTGCCTTGAACCAAACGCACCAGGTGTGCCACCTATCTGAGGGAAAAACCTCCTTAAGTACCCCTACTGCCCACACTAATAACGGGTAGGTGGCTTCCCTTTCCCCTAACTTTGGCTTTGAGAACTTGCTGTTTGTGGTCCAAACTGTTGCCCTCTACCTCTCTGTGGGCAAATTGGAGACTTGTGGCCCAGCTGGCCACACTTAAAGCAAGTGATCCCACCCTGACTGTCTTTTCCTGAACCAGAACTCAGTATAGAATAAGTGGATCTGGACTGTGCTTCCTAGGACTGCTGTAAGGTAGAACTCCTTGGCCTCTTGTTGTCCCGTACCTCCTCCTAAACCTCCTAACTCCTCTGCCTGGAACCTCTCATCCTTTCTTCCTTCTTTTGAAACATAGTCTCCAAGTGAGCTGACGCCTCCATAAGACGACCATAATCCCTAATCATTCGCTTCTCAAACTGAAGAAGAAGATATTCCATTTTATACTGTATTAGAGTATCTCTACTGGGCTTTGGCTCACCCTATGTGAAAAATAACTTTTAAGTGCTGATGATATGCCTTCGTGAAGGACATAGCTTGGAGGACCTGGAGCTAAAGGCTTTCGTTTTTGTTTCTTGATAAAATATTTTGTTCAAGACTCGGGCTTTACTTGTATTAAGTTTAAATTCATTTTGTTGTAACCAAGCATTGTCTTGGAAAGTTGTAAGCCATTAGGGCATTTCTTTATTTGATTTTAATTTCCTCTATACTATATGCTATAGATTTAGAACCAGGATTTATGAATGTGTATTGCATATGTCATCTTTTGTAATGATCAATGATAAATTGAATAGAAGATATGAGATTATGATCATTATAATCATTCGGTATGAGTTGGGTTCAATTTCAATTATTTTTGGGGCATACAACTTGGTATCAGAGCTACCGAGTTAGAATACTTCGGGATCGGAGTGTGATTTTTAACCATAATGGGTTTCCTTTGCTAGATGATATTAGAAATAAACTGGTATGCTTGTGATAACATGCTTATGTGGCTATATGGTATTGGTTTAATTTCTTTAGATATTGATCGGGTCTACAATTTCTTAGATGTCCTGTTAGAAAGCACTTGATCACTGCTATTTCTAACTGGAAATCTGGCAATGTCATGGAACGATCACTATCTAGAAAGGAAATTCGTTTATGTTTATGTGGTATATTACTTAAGTGGAGTGAATATTTGTTGTCCACCACATTAGGACATGAATGAATTAAGCTTTGGCACATTGTAAATGTGCTAATATGTTGCGTTACATTATTATGGATGTCAGAACTATGGACGGTAGTGGTGGTCGACGTGGTAGGCTAGCATCACAAGGTGCTTGTTACTGGAGATATTCGGCCCAACAGGAAGAGTGATCAGGGCCAACATCGGCCGATCCAGCTGGGTTCAGAGGCCTGGGTGATTTGGGCTAGGAAATGGCTGGACTTGGGGAATCCATGATATCTTAGTGGTTGAGAAATCAAGTCTAGACTCATGTGCTGAGACAGGGCCATCATTTCTGAAGAGGGAGTTCTTCCAATTAAATTCCAGATGAGTTTTTGGGAGATCCGAAGAGCACTGAAGGCAGATGAGATAGCTGAAGTAGATGGTGAATAGCGTCTCGAGATGCTTGGCATTGAGGATGGACAGCTGAGAGTGACCTTTGTATCTTTCTAGCTGAAGGGGAGAATGCGGGTCAGTGATAGAAGTGTACACGTAGGCGCATTGGGGTAACTTGGCTGTAGTTGGTTTTTGCGCTGGCTCAGGTAGGGGTTTAGTTCTCCTCGGGTACAATAGCTCTTACAGTTCCGGACTCCCATGGTTCTGAATTTTGGTTTCACAATGATAATGTGAATTAGAAAATGAATGAGAGTTTAAAATCTGACAAAGTCTTAGGATAATCCATTAATATCATAGGAGATGCCAAAAATGAATGGCATTGCCAGATTTCAAAGTCGCCAACTTAAATATATTTTTGAGAAATTAAGAAACTCCGGATTCGTGCCAAAGGTCAGCTTGTCTGTCATAACCAAAAGTGTCTTGGCTCCGGGAACTTAGGTATGAGAGGGGAAGGTCATAAATTAAGCACCCCACTCATCGATTAGAGATCAGGCCTTACTAATCATAGAAGTGAATTTTATCAACAAATATGCTCTTATTTGATTTTATTAATACTAACTTTACTAGTGAGCAAACAAGTATAGACTATTTTGCTTGCTTGAAATGACTTGATTTTATGTGATTTGTTTTAAAAGAGTTTTGAGTGCACACAACTAAAAATAAAGAAATTGACTATAATACATTTTGATCAAATCATCCCAATGCAAGTAAAATAACCTTCATCCACAGGCATTCAAACAGTTTATGTTCCGATGTAACATGTAGCCTCATGTAAGATGCTAAGTGTGGCAACAATCACACACAGGAATATGCTAAAGCCAAAAAATGACACCTAGTACTCCGAGTAAGCCAAAGAAAAAGAAAGCAATTAGAAAAATGCATGACCCTAACATGTACATGACTAATGCAACACATACAAGAATGCAACTATTAGGTTTGGCTTATTAACATGTCATATGGATTAACTCAAAACTCACGCATTCAGTAAGTAGGAAATGACATGATATTCGAAAATGATGAACCGAACCTTAATGCGTGCAAAAATGGATACAAAGCATGGCAATGATATGAAACGAAAACATGATACTATATGCAACCACGTAAGCATGTAAAATAAAAAGGAGAAAAAAATAGGAGTTGGGAAGGACATACAAATATTAACACATTTGCCCTCGCACAACGGGCCGAATGTCATAATCATTACAAACACAAATGATAACTAATAATTATTACAAGTCCGAATGAAAGTGACTAATTAATTACATATATGGATTAAAGTAACTAATCTAATGGACTTAAATGAGCTGCTAGGAAGTCGCATGTGCGCAACCAAGACATCATCCGGAAACCTTTCTGTTTGTTGCCAGAACCTACTCTGTTTATAGTCAGAAAATAGTTATGTTTTGGCCTCAGGATCTACTCCTGTTCTGCTGTAAAAATACCACTAGTGTACAAAATGCTTGCCGACTGGCCTGATAATATGGTCAACATACAGAATAATGGTCGGCCGGCCACTGTTTCTAAGAATACCTTACTGTAACAAAAATGGAACAGGGCAAAGACAGAGGATTTTCGAAAGCTTTCATCCTTCCTACTCCCTCCTGTCATGGAGCTTTTCAAGAGGGAGTAGGTTTGCTTCCCAAATCATCAATCATTGCAAATTTGTTGCGGATGATGATCTTAGAAGCGATAGGAAAAGTTTAATAACTACACAAATGACAAACAATACCTCTTCACTATCATGGGAGTTACGTCAAGGGAGGGGGTAGACTTGCCTCATGAATTATCGAACATCACTAAAATAGTATGCGATAACTCTAGAGCAACAGATTCAGCATAACGTCCGATGAATCTAACCAATTTTTTTATTATCTTTTTTACCACTTTTACTTTCGATTTTATTAGCCTTTTTACTTTACCTTTCCATTTTCTTTGTCTTTTCTCTTTTTTTGGTCCGAAAAGTGATGATTAAGTCCACTAAGTCCAAAGCAAGAAATATTAACAAGCATGACTTTGACCTGAAAATATGAACTCTTCGAGTCCTTTTCTACGGGGCAAATTTACAAAGAAGGAATCAAACTCATTTACAAGCGATAATGAATTCGGAGTCAAACCAAAACAGACGATAATGACTCCAAATCAAACCCAATAATAAGCTATAATGAATCTTTCCTTTATGATTTCCAAAGGTCTAACTAGAAAATTAGTCCCTTAAAAGTAATGCCATTGGTGACTGGAAAGAGATGTCAAACAAGAGATTGTGCTTAGTATAAGGAAAACATGATGCCCTAGTAATGAACCTCCAAAGAGATTAAACCAATTTAGCACGTGGAACCCTTCCTTATACCAAGAACAATAACTTTTCATTTGATACAACCTTTGATCAAAAGAGCAAAGAAATGTGGAAGGTTGCAGAGTATGAATGAAAAGTAAATGATTACAATGACATGGATATATGCATGAAAGCTTTAAAAATGAAAGAAAAGACTTATCAACTCAAACGGATTGGCGCTATGTCCTAAACACACCAAATCTGGGAGGACTTACAACAACACAACTAATAATATTCAAAGTATAATTCAACACATCAAAAGCACTCAAATAACACAAAAATAGTGCTGAAAATCAAGTTTCAGAGGTGGAAAACAGTAGGCAAAATGGAATAAAACCAAGGGGTTTCATCTACACAAGCGTAAGGAAAGGGTGGCCAACCCCTCATCCTTTTATGACTTTAAATCACATATTCAGGCCTCAAAACACTCTAAAAACAACAAGTAAATATAAGAAAAATAGAGAGAAAGATGGTAAAAGAGTTCAAAAATTCACTCTTTAAAAGAGAGGATAGCTTCTTAGTTAACAAAACCACAAACTAAGCACTCTCAAGGAACTAAAATTGTGTTCAAGAATCTCAGCAAAAGCCTCAAGTTCAAGCTTGTATGATTTATCTAATGGTGTATTATATATACAAGAGATGAGGGAAGTGTGTTGTGTAAGTTATAGGCTCTTAGAGGATTTTTTTTCTAACCCCAAACCATAGGATAGGTGTTGTATTTATAGAAAAATAGCTTCTCACATAAAAAATATATGTATCAAAGGCAGCTGGCCTAAAACATGTGCATGGGAGTAGGTGGCTGCTGCAAAAATATCTGTCTGTGCTAAACATGTCCCGGAGGCCATTAGGGTGTATGGCCAGCCCAATAAAAAATGGCCTGCCAACCATCTATTGGCCAAGAGTTCTCTGAGTGGTCAGGCTAGAAAAAATAAGGTTTTGGTCAAAATGGGGTGCAAGGTTTTAGGTTTAAAAGCTCAAATTGAAACCTTTTGCTGAAGTTTCGAATGATTACACAGCATAAATTTCATTTTCGAGTGTTTAAAGTGAAGCGCCCAAGTCTTAAGGGCGGTCAAAATGGGGTGTCTACACTTGGAATGCCTTTGTCAACGCTTCCAGGACAAGTTATTACCTCTCACTACTAGGAAAAAGTTGAGGGATCAATTCTTGAATTTCAAGCAACTGAACACACTGCAGCAGAGTTTAAGGAAACTTTTACTAGTCCTCTCAGATTTGCATGGAGCTTGTGGTGACGGAGGAATGCCGTTGTTTGGAGTTTGGA
>NW_021025587.1:325461-337857 GCF_004153795.1 Camellia sinensis | reverse complement strand
GTATGTTATCACATAGCATACCAGGTTTATTTCTAATATCATCTAGCAAGAGAACCCATCGTGGTAAAAACCACATCCCACGATCCCAATATATTCAAACCCAATAACTCTGATACCAAATTATAACGCCCTGAATAAATAACACAACCCATATCATAATCATCACATACATTTGATCAACAACATTATATATTCTCTTTCATTATATCTCTAACCATTACAAAAGATGACATATGTAATATATATATTCACCAATTCTAAATCCTGAATCTATAGCATATGGCATGGATACCAGAGTAAAAGAGAAATAAAAACCAAGTAATGAAATGCCTTAATGGCTACAACTTTCCAAGACGATACTCGGTTACAACAAAATGAGTTTAAACTCAATACAAGTAAAGCCCAAGACTTGAACAAAAATATGTACATCAAGAAACAGAAGGGGAAGCCTTAAGCTCCGAGTCCTTCCAAGCCATGTCCTTGGCGGAGGCATATCATCAGCACTTGAAAGTTGAAGCCCAGTAGAGATACTCTAATACAGTATATGAATTTTAGCAAAAATTATAAGGTAAATGCATAATGCATGCCATTTTCCAAACTTTTTTTTTTCCATCCCAAAACTATGCCATGCTGAATTATATATCAATTCACAAAAATAGTCATTTTATACAGAAAATAGGGCAGTAGATACAACACACTGGGAATCTCTAGGTACGTGTCTGCAAATAGGCTATACAAGCACTACCATAGCAATTTTACCGGTGCAAACCGAAAGGATCGGCACCTAACTGCGCGGATTTCTAGACTTTCACCAAGGACACACAGGCTGACATAATAAAACCACGACCACACCCCCTAGACAGATTAACCACGGTATTCACCCATTTTTCTCTAAAAACAAATACATTTACAAGGTTCAATGTATAATGATGCACAATGCACAATGGATGAGCAATTCGTTTCAATTCAACTTAATCCTCATGCAATGTCTATAACAATAAAGACTATCCTCCACCAATAGCCCAAAACCGATATTTATATTCCATAGATAAATTCCAATCAAAAGATACATTTTTATCAATTACAGCGGGAGTGATATTACATATCCAACTCCACCATCATTATCAACATAAACTTTGTTCCAAATTCACAATACCCAACAACATTTTCCATTTTCCTTCACAATATCCAAATATTCAAAATTAGGACAAAACCCTATTTCCTCACAAAATCAGTTTTAAGAAAAGATTTCCATCATCTCAACTTAAATCATCCATAACAATCTTCCCATAACCATTTTCAGGAATCAATTTGGAAAACCCCTATTTTGACTTCAAATCAAACCCTAGGTTTTACCAAAAATTTTGAAATAACTAAACCTTTTTCAAAGAACAAATAAGTAAGCTAAAAACATATAGAATAGTCAAAGAAATCTCTACCTCAAAGTAGAAGACAAGAGGAAACAATGGGTAGAACTTGACAAAGCCAAAAACACAAACTTCACCGATTAAAACGAAGTCCTCGATGTGCTCAATCTTTTACTCCAAAGGGCTAGGGTGAGGAATCTCTTGGATTGAGAGTATTTGGGATTAAAGATCAAGAACTAGAGAGAGAGAGAGAGCATGTCTAGGGTTTTGAAATGTTTATAGAGAGAAAGAGATGAAAAAGTGATCCAAAAAGGCTATCTCTCAGATTGATATACGTGCAGACTGCTCGAGTGCAAGAATGGTCGCTCGAGCGACAGACACAATACGTAACACCGCCCGAGCGACCAAAACCATTGCTCGAGCGCACAATGACCCCCTTCCAGTAGTTCATACCTGTAAAAGTTTGCTTAAGCGCTAGAGGAGTTGCTTGAGCACAGATATCAAACTCTCAGTAGCTTTACAGATTGTAAAAGACCACTCGAGCACATGAATGATCGCTCGAGCGAACAAGCCAAAATCTAGGCAACAACACTTTGAAAAACTAACTTCCCAACTTGTTTCGAACACAACCAAATCTCCCAATAGCCAAACTCAACAAGTATTAGGATGGAAAAGAGATGAACAGCAGTTAAGTACACGGTTCTCGGATCGAAAAGCATTAAAAGGGTCAGGTTTAAACCAGAATCGTTATAGTTATCAAGTGCTACACCATTGAAAGAATAATCAATCAAATTATGAAGGAATCATTCACCTAAATCATGAGCTATGAACAATGTCATGGAGAAATAAGAGCAACTTACTGTATCAACCACTATAATCACCTCTACAGCAACCATGGCTTCCACTAAACCCAAAATTCACCATATAAATAGGATTGTAAACGAGACAAGTCGAACCGAGCTTTAATATATTTGGACTTGTTTATTAAGATTTTAACGAGTTAGAACTCGATCTCGATCTCAAGCTCAATAAAATTTAACAAATCGAGTTTGAGTTTGAGTCAATTGAGTTGGCTTGATCTTGACTCAAACTCAAACCTGTTCACGAGCCTTAATGAGCTAAAAAAATTATAAATTTATAGTTTCATATGGTTACAATTAAAATTTTGATTACACAATTATATATACAATATATATAAACATATTTTTTCTTTATAAAAAAAAGTCAATATTTTACTAAAATAATAATATCTACCACCATTAGAATACCAATGTATTCCCGTGCCTAAAGGCATGATGTAAATAAAATTGAGATCGAAATGTAATTATAATTTATATACGTATCATGTAAATATTTGTAGAGTCTGTAGCATTTTTTTTCTATTCTTCCTAAAGAACTTTTAACAATTTTGCATGTACCACACGCTCTACAGAATTCAATTAAAAATAACAACTCCCCCTAGTCTTAATGCAAATTAAGGAATAAATGTATAAAATTTATATTGTTCATTAAATTTAAAATGGTAAAATAATGTTCTACAATTAACCAAACAATGCACACAAGCTGGTAAAATATTAATAAGGATGTAATACTTATTATGAAACAGTTTTTTTTTTGAAAAAGACAACTTACATTATTCACAATTTTAGAGGTCGTTGTAGCTTAGTATTACTAAAACCTGTAATTTTTCTAAATATTAACCAAATACATATTAATCCAAGCAATACAAAAGTTATTTTTGTTCATGGAAAGGTAGCAATACATAGCTTATTTTAATTCACCAAGTGCAACCAAACGAAGCAATCAATAGATACTTAAATGGAATCAAACATATCGATGGCTTAAGCTTTCTTGAATTTAATTGACCTAAAAGAGGTTTAAATGGAATTGCAAAAGTTATAAAACTAATTCATATACCATGAATAAAATTTCACATTCAAGGAATTAATAAAAATCACACGAATATGCAGATGCTAAACTAATAACCCAACAATCATTTTCCGCCACCAAATTTTACTAAAATTAAACAATTTATCAAAATGAGTTGTGTTTCCAACTAAAACTATCAATAAAACACATCAATCACTTAGTACTTTGCTTTAAAGAATTTGACTCCAAACATTAACTAAAAACAGTTGTTTAAATTTGACTCCAAAATTTAATCATCATGAATATTTTTAACTACAAACAGTAGCAAGAAAGAAGGGTAGGGAAAATGATAAAGCATATTTCATATTTTAAATCTAGATTATTTTGTCCCTCATTGACAAAGCATATTTCATATTTTAATCAATAGAATAATCAAAGTACTAAAGAGCAAAGCTAGAATAATCAAAGTACTAAAATTTAACAGAAAAACAATAGCTAATTTTGAGTCAAAAAATAAAAAGGAAGATGATTTGTTAAATGGTGAACAGATTAAGAGCAAATTCATATTTTAATAAACAGAGCAAAACCAAAGCCAACCATATCTCATTGTGTTCTATGGTCTTGAATATGAATTTCACAATACAACCTCTAGATTGTCAGGTCTTTGCTGGAATGATTCTAGGAAAATTCAATTCCTTCACTCCTCAAATCCTCTAAAACTACACAAAAAAATAAAAATAAATAAATAAAAATAGAGTAAAAGACTGTGCACCATGAAATGACATGCTATATATGAAAAAATGTTATAATTGAAGGACCCTCCCACCCTTCTAACCAACAATAGAATGTAGTAAGAAAAAAAAAAAGATCACAAAATTTTCTCAAAAAATCACCATTTTAGGGGAGGCATTTCATCATACATGGGCTAGTCACCGTATCACAAACCAAGGAAAATTTCTTAACCCGAACAAATATTAACCTAATTTCTTTTAGTAAATAAATTGAATAAATAAATTGTGTAAAACACACATACATGTTCAAAAGAGAGAGAGGACCAAAAATGGACAATTGTAGAAAATACAATTGATTAACATCTTCACAATATAAATTCCTACCATAATTCAAATTAAGCTCAACCAAAGAATCTACATTCAACTTGAATAACATGATCAAAGTAATCAAATATTGAAAAAAAAATAAAAAAATTAGAGTGTTCTACCGACTGAAAGCTAGGAATGAATGTAAACAATAAGAATGAAAAAAAAAATAATGTGCTCCATATGTAATAGAGAGAAAGGGAGATTGAGAGAGAAGACATTGTGCTCCAACCACTAATAAGCCTTAGACAGAATAGAACTTAGACAGATTGAGAGAGAAATCACCATCAAAACTTTACACCTGTTCACAAAATCAAAGGCCTTCAAATCAAAGAGAGATTTAGACAGAATAGGAATAATATCTGTAAATGAAGTTTACAGACAATGTCTGTAAATGAGATTTAGACAGAATAGGAATATATTTTAGAGACACAATCGAAACCGAACTATAAATGAAGTTTAGATTTAGGGTTTTCAAATCAAAGAGAGATTTAGATAGAATAGAAACAAACTTAAGCTTTGGTAGGATATTCTTGGATGAATTCGACTGGGGGGGGGCTCTTTGCTCACAAACCCATGGTGGAGACACGGAGAAAGCGATGGTTTGTGAGGAAGATGTCAAGAGAGAGATGTGGGTGGGGGGTTGTGGTGTTTGAAATTTGAAATCTGAGAAGAGGAGGGCGAGACAAAATAGAGTATAATACAAAATATAAAATTACAAAAATAAAAATCAAAGAAGAAACCAAAGAAAAGGTAGGTGTGATCTTAACTGTTGATTTCTAGTATAATATTTATCAGCCCTTCATCTAAGTATGCCAGCTTGGACACATGTCTCATCCTAATTAATAAAGAAAATCTCAACCCAATTATTGTCAACATTAACTCATTTAATTGAAAAAAATAAAACCAACAAAAGAACAAAGACCAAAACACAACACATAATTTATTATTATTATTTTTCTTTAGATTCTTAATGTTAACATTAACTGATGTTTTAGAGGAAAATCCTACATGGGAAATTCATTCATTCTTTCATTTTTGATATTCATTATTTCACTTCTTTATAGTCCACTTCGTCCCAATATCACTTCTTTAACATTAGCTCTCGATAGTTCACTTCTTTATTGTTTGGCATATTATATGATGCACTCATTTAATTGAAAAAATAAAAGCAAAAAAAGAACTAAGAACTAAGAACAAAGAACAAAGAACAAAGAACAAAACATAACACATAAATTTATTTTTATTTTTCAATGTTAACATTAATTTATGCTTTTGAGGAAAATCCTACATGGGAAATTCATTCATTGTTTCATTTTTGATATTCATTACTTCACTTCTTTATAGTCCACTTCATCTCAATATCACTTTGTAGACCGCCCGAAACTCCGCTCCGCGTGCGAGGGCGCGAATTGTGTTCTTAGCTACTACAGTTCGGACTCCTGTCACGGTTCTGAATCTGATCTCACAAAGTGCAATGTGAGACTGATAAATCACCAAAGAATCCAAATCCGGCAATTGGTTTTGGAAAATCAATTTTAATAAAAAAGCGCCAAACATGGACTATTTTGCCAGATTTCAGAGTCGCCACCTAAATATTTTGTTTTTGGGAAATTTAGGAAACCTTGACTCGTGCCTAAGGTCACGTGTCCGTCATCACCAAAGTTGCCTCGGCTCGGGAACTTGGGTACGAAAGGGAAAGGTCCTGAAATGAGCACCCCCACTCGCCCGATCAAAGATAATTGTCTTTAACTCTGGATCGTTTCAAATTGTTTTGTTCTTTTTTAAAATAACATCGCATCTCAATGAAATTATTTATTGCTTATTTAAAATTATTTTAGAGTATTTAGAAAATACAAAATATAGAGGTTGGGTGTGAATTTGGGTTGATGAGATTTGAGAGAAAACTTATTAAATTCAAATATGCCTATCTACATGGCGATTTTTTACCAGTTTAATTTAAATATACAGAGGTTTATTGAGGTAGAGATTTAACTAAATTTATTTGACTGGATTGAACTATTTGAAAATCAGATTATACCCCATATTTAACTAAATTTTAATCAAGTTATCATTTTCTTAATAATTTGAATTTTCATGTATAAAAAATTTAATAGGTGAAGTTTAGAGATTTCTTTTTAGTATTTTAAATGCAATATGTATCTTAATTCCGTGGTGAGGATTTTTAATTTGAATTCCATATTAGTTGCATATTATGGTTTGGGATCCACCAAATTTCTTAATAGACTAGTCAAATATAGGATAATAATTATTACTCACTTTTATTGTATGCTCTAGAAATTATAGTGTTTACTTTCTTACCATATTTATATGTTTGTAAACAATTAATGTCAGAGAAATGTTTATCAAATTGTTAAAATTGTTAAAATTATTATTGAAAGTAATTATGTCAGAAGAAAAATTAAATAGATTTACCATAATATTAATTGAGAAGGATATTAAAAATATATATATAAATTAATTTTACATCTTAACAAGTAAACAAATAAATTTGAAGTAAAATATAAAGTAAAAGAATAAAAGTTATAATGTTCAAATTTATAAATGGCCTATTTACAATTTTCATCTTACGCCACTAATATGCTTGCGCTGCTTCTAAGAAGCACAACGGCTATGTGGCAGTGCTTCCTCTTTTTTCCTCCACAGTAGTGAGTAGTACCCCCTCCTCCTATGTAGATTGGTCACGCTTTGAATGAGTGCCAAATGTTATAAATGGCATTTTCTCGGATGAGTTATCCAACTAGATAGGGGATGTTAGGTTCATTGGATCATTCTGGGTTCATCTCGATAAGTAAAATTATTAATTTTCTTAGGTCTGTTGAGAAGGTAATATAAAAAATTAAGTTGATTAAGTAAATATTTGTTTTAGTCAACTTATTTTTTTATGTGTATTTTTCTCAATCAACATTACGAAATAAATAGTTCAAATTATTCAAATAGATTTCAAATGAGCCTCTGTACCAGAGAGTTGTTTGGTAAATGTTGTACACAGACAAAGCATCAGATACCTTCGTGAGCAAAAAAATGAAAAAATAACGTTAATAATAACGTTAATAATAATGAAAAAATGAAAAAATTTACTCCGACGTGCAAAGTTTTGATTAGAACTTACACTCCTTTTCCATTGTGCGAGCTTTGCAAAGTCTAAAATTTTGGTTAGAGCAGTAATTTTACATTTGCACTGGGTAGCATAAAAAGTTTAATATGCAAGGTAAACGTAATTGTTGGTCTTACTCAGTTTTCTAAGTTTATTTGTTTATTTATTTGCGGCAAGACTTACATCAGATTTGTAATAAGTTGATTTTCTTATGGTAAGAATACAAGAACCATATAGATTTGATCTTAGATCAAGACGCTTTTTGACTGGTGTGGGGCTCCTATCCAAGTTTGAAACTTGTAAGGTTAATCAGTCAAATGGGAAGATATTGCTTCACTCACAAGATTGGTACCATAACCTTATTTAGTTATCCAACCAATAAACTTGAAGCTTTTTCTTCTTCTTTAAGATTGCCCCTTAATTATTTTCATAATTTTTTTTTGCTCTTTTTGGTAGATTGTAAGAAATATATTTTAGCCAACGTTCTTTGTAAAAGTTTAGGGCATGATTTGATTTTTCTTGGAATTTCAATTTGATTGTGTTTCTTTGCACCAATTTTGGGACTTTAAATCCGCAAGATTTTATTAAATTATACAATTTAAACAATTCTCACCTTCTTATATGAAACATGTGATTTATCACATCTTGCTCTTGCTCTAGTACTGTAGACACCCGATTTTTGACCGTCCTCAAGACTTGGACGTCACCGTTGGAACACTCGGTGATTATCCATGTTTGTGTTCGTTTGGAGTTCCCGGAGGTCTTGGCTCGCGCGCCTTGCCTCAAGATTTTTTTAAATTATACAATTTAAACAATTCTCGCCTTCTTATATGAAACATGTGATTCATCACATCTTGCTCTTGCTCTTGCTCTTGATTTTCTCGCCTTCTTATATTCTAGACAATTGTAATCAATAATGAATAACATCATAAATATAAATCGATTGAGGTTAAATTGTCTTTAACTCTGGATCGTTTCAAATTGTTTTGTTCTTTTTTAAAATAACATCGCATCTCAATGAAATTATTTATTGCTTATTTAAAACTATTTTAGAATATTTAGAAAATACAAAATATAGAGGTTGGGTGTGAATTTGGGTTGATGAGATTTGAGAGAAAACTTATTAAATTCAAATATGCCTATCTGCATGGCGATTTTTTACCAGTTTAATTTAAATATACAGAGGTTTATTGAGGTAGAGATTTAACTAAATTTATTTGACTAGATTGAACTATTTGAAAATCAGATTATACCCCATATTTAACTAAATTTTAATCAAGTTATCATTTTCTTAATAATTTGAATTTTCATGTATAAAAAATTTAATAGGTGAAGTTTAGAGATTTCTTTTTAGTATTTTAAATGCAATATGTATCTTAATTCCGTGGTGAGGATTTTTAATTTGAATTCCATATTAGTTGCATATTATGGTTTGGGATCCACCAAATTTCTTAATAGACTAGTCAAATATAGGATAATAATTATTACTCACTTTTATTGTATGCTCTAGAAATTATAGTGTTTACTTTCTTACCATATATATATGTTTGTAAACAATTAATGTCAGAGAAATGTTTATCAAATTGTTAAAATTGTTAAAATTATTATTGAAAGCAATTATGTCAGAAGAAAAATTAAATAGATTTACCATAATATTAATTGAGAAGGATATTAAAAATATATATATAAATTAATTTTACATCTTAACAAGTAAACAAATAAATTTGAAGTAAAATATAAAGTAAAAGAATAAAAGTTATAGTGTTCAAATTTATAAATGGCCTATTTACAATTTTCATCTTACGCCACTAATATGCTTGAGCTGCTTCTAAGAAGCACAACGGCTATGTGGCAGTGCTTCCTCTTTTTTCCTCCACAGTAGTGAGTAGTACCCCCTCCTCCTATGTAGATTGGTCACGCTTTGAATGAGTGCCAAATGTTATAAATGGCATTTTCTCGGATGAGTTATCCAACTAGATAGGGGATGTTAGGTTCATTGGATCATTCTAGGTTCATCTCGATAAGTAAAATTATTAATTTTCTTAGGTCTGTTGAGAAGATAATATAAAAAATTAAGTTGATTAAGTAAATATTTGTTTTAGTCAACTTATTTTTTTATATGTATTTTTCTCAATCAACATTACGAAATAAATAGTTCAAATTATTCAAATAGATTTCAGATGAGCCTTTGTACCTGAGAGTTGTTTGGTAAATGTTGTACACAGACAACGCATCAGATACCTTCGTGAGCAAAAAAATGAAAAAATAACGTTAATAATAATAATACTATAGAAATGTGAATATAGAATGTAAAAATAAGAGAACTATGTGGTAGCAATCGAAGATAACCTTAATGTAAGGGGTCCAAAATAAAATCAACTCATATTTCCTATTTAAGTATTTCCAATTTCATATTTTAATCCTGGATTAACTCCTATATAAAAAAAATTCCGAATTAACTAACACATAATAATCAAATTAAAATCCGAATAGAATCAAAATTTGAGATAACATATGCAAGCTATATGCCAATTTTCTATCAATTTATGTAATAAATCATTAGTCGAAGATTTATATTCATACAAATTGATAGTTCTATGTAACAAAGTGTGATAGTTTAAGCGGGTGAAGTGTAATTTGCTTACAGCTGAAAGGGTATTTTCATTATTAAAGTTCAAATTGAAAAGAAAAAAAAAAAACTAATAGATAAGAGGGAGGAGGGAGGGGGGAGGGGGAGTGTTATAATTTTAAGTTCAATGGGAAAAAAAGTGATATGAAGTGTAATTTGCCTAAAGATCACTATGTTACAGAGGTAGGAAGTAAACTTCTTAAAAATTGACTTACAAAATTTGTAATGATAAGTTATTTTAGAGACTATGACAAAAAAAATATTTTACTTAGTTTTAATTTAACCAAATAATAAAAAATATGTAATTATTTTAAAAAATTATTTTATGTCAAAACAAACCAACATTCTTTATGTGTTGATTTTGATCCCAACTAATAAATTATCTTTTATTTGATTTTCTCGTTTGGCAATTCCATTTTTTAGTTAAAAAGTCAAAAAATTATTAAAAAAATAAAAAAAATCAACAAATTATACAAAAAAGTCAAAGATTCTATTTTTTCCCTACTTTTTGTAAGTTTTTTTTTCTTAAAAAGCCAATAAAATATCCAAAACATAATAATTTTTTTAACTCATATTTTAATTAAAAAATTAAATAATGATTGTTGGATTACAATTAATGATTACTTAAATAAAGTTCTTGACTCGCAAGTAATTGTAATTGAATGAGTTAAAATCCATATAATTCTTTTAGAAGTAAAATCCAATATAAGTATATTGTTGATATTTTAAGTTTTTTGTTTCATTGAAGCGAGTTTATGGAGAATATTCCAATTATCTTCTACTGGGGGGACATAATTCAAGATCTCAATGAAGTGTGTCATATGATGTTGAGCCGAAAGGAATATATGGGTGCAACTTGGCACCACGCTTAACAATTTGGAGGAGATGTTCATGTCCAAGGTGGCAAGTTATGGCAAAATGTCTGATTGAACTTCAAATGTAGATATCCTTATCGCCAGTGGCAAGCAATCAGCAGATACAAGACATTACCGATCAATGACGATGAGATGTTGAACACCGTATTAAGTATCGATGCAAGTTTCCAACCAACAAATTGTTTGGAAGTGTACATTGATAAAGAGGTTGTTAAGCAATGTCCCGAATATGAGACAAATGGATTCTCGTCCCTTCACTACATTGCTTACACAGGGATTGACACAACAGCGTTTCGGTCTCCTATGTATGCATCAAATCAACGTTATTCAGTGATCTACACACAACAGACATTTGAGGGCCATGGTGTGAATCAAGTTCGCGTGGTGGATATGATTATGAATTTCACAATACCATAGAAGATGTGCCCACCTGCAGCCAATCATACCACTCCAGTTGAAGTTGTGAGAGTATGGCAGAAACGGTGAACTATGTGCAGTTTGCTGACACTATTGCTGACAATGACATGTATGGTCCTGATATCACCCTAGACAATGATGAAAATGAAATGTTTGATAAAGAAAAATTATTGGTCGGATCAAATGATGATGATGAAGAAGATGATGTCGACGGCCGGTTGACACTGAAAATGTCCCCATCCCACCTAGACCTAAAATCCCTTTCTATGAGAACATTCACATGGGTGGTGATTTTGAAATGAGTAGCCCTGATGTCGTTCCCCGTAACTGGATCTGGAATGCTGAAAATGCAGAGTTGGACAAAGGAATGGTTTTTGTCAATAAGAAGCAACTTGTACATGCTGGAAATTGTACCACGCAAGAAATAATCGAGAGTATAAGGTCGTAACTCCAAGTGAGACTTTTGGGTGTCTTTTGCAAGAACAATTGTAGTTGGTGGTTGTGTGCATCTCTTAATAAGAAACATGGTCTTTTTGAAATAAAGTAGTATAAGGGTCTTCACCATTGTTTATACGCAAGGATGAACATGGACCACATTAATATTGACTCCATTACATTGTTTCTCATCTTTTGGGACAAGTTGCGGTGAGTATAAAAAAGAAATATATATATATATATATATATACATATGTTTATAGTGTTCACACCCAAATAATCCAACTCATATTTGATTGTCGTATGCAGAATGAACCTCATATGCCAATTAAGAATGTCATCGAAGTTATCAAAAGACCATGAACTACAATATATCATACAAGAGGGCGTGGCATGCAAGGTCAAAGGCAATGAGAATGGTATTTGGGGATTGGGATGAATCGTATAGGCAGTTGCCTAAATTCATGCATGCATTACAGGCATTTAATCCTAGCACCATCATTAAATGGAAGCATAGATACACCGAATGTACAACCATCATGCCCGTCTTCCACTTTGTTTTCTGGTCTTCAAATCCGTAATCTCCCTC
>NW_021025587.1:291979-325436 GCF_004153795.1 Camellia sinensis | reverse complement strand
GGCACATTGCCCCTTGAGTCATTATCATATAAGGGACATGGTTGGTGGCATTAATATGTCTTGAATTGTGCTGCCATCTTTGCCTTTGCCCTCTGTTGCTGTCATTTGCATTATTTCTGCAGAACACTCTGCCGACCGGCAAACAATTTCTCTGCTGACAGCTTCATTTGTGCCGATGGACACACATCCACCCTGCCGGTGGTAATTCCACTCAGCCGGTGCACTCCCCAGATGTCCAAGAAGGATGCAGTCTTGAGGTTTTTGACAGCCTCCAGAGGAGTGAAGGAAGGAAAAACAGAGGCAAAGCCTATTGCCATCGGCGGGCGCGTTTCCCGGGCATTTTTCTTGTATTTCTTAGATTTTTAGTTAATTTGCCTTAGTTGATTAGGCCAATTTGTAATTATTAATTAGCTTGACGTAGTTGAATTTAATTGTTAATATTATTTTGGTCCCTTCCGAGTGAGGGTTAAATATGTATAAAGTGTGCTGACAGTGTGTGTTATGTCTTCCAACCTCACGTCTTTCTTTCCCTTTTTATTTACCTGCTTATGATGGTGGATTAGGGCACGTTTACAGATTAGGCAAATAACCTCATCTATGCATGCGCATGCATTCCTCATACATTTGTATTTACATAAACATTAGGCTCGGTACATCATAAGCTAACTACAATCTGTACTTCAATTCGCAAATTGGAATATGTCCCGGTAGCTGATCGCATTTCACCATGCCATGTTTTAGGGTTAGCCGAGCCTTGCCTACACTTGATTTTGGCATGTTGACTGCATTAGCCATTTTTTTTTTAACATGAACTAGGACATGCATTGTTTGCTAAACTAGTTTACTATTTGCACGGAGTACGATGTATAAGTTTAATTTATCGCTTTAGGCATCTCGCAATGCGTGGTGAGGTGTTGCCATGACAGCTATGCCTGCCAATGCGGCTCAAGGCTTATGTGTTAAATTGTTTGAATGCCTGTGGGTGGAGGTTTGGAAAATTGTTTGAGTTGGAAAAAACTCATGGAATCGTGTTTTAGCCTACTTGCGAGTAGCAAAAATTCCAAAGCATTTTAAACAAACGGATTATGCAATTGTTCTTTCAAATTAGTGCAAATCTATCTAACTTGTTTGCTGCCGCGCAAACATAGTAATTCTAGGCTAATAAATGGAATAAGAACACGTAATGTTTTCAAAGTCGGATATCTTTATGGTTAGTAGAGGCCGGTCTTCGACCGGGGCGAAAAGGGGTGCTCATAGCTGACCTTCCCCGATCGCTACCCAACAGCTCCCGAGCCGAGACAACTCCGGTGATGACGGACATGTGGCCTTCGGCACTGAGTCAGGGGTTTTCCTAAATTTCCCCATAAAAAATATTAGGTGGCGACTCTGTAATCTGGCAAAAGCGAGTCCCATGTTTGGCACCTAACTTTTCTCAAATCACATCTGTTTCTCAAAACGATTTTGCCAGATTTTGGACTTTTTGTTCAGATTAAGAACCGCGACAACAAAAAAATCGCGAGTCCGAACTGTACAGTACGAGGCCCCCCTCCGGCGCGTGCTACAAGTACCTAGATTTTAGTAATTCTAGACAATTGTAATCAATAATGAATAACATCATAAATATAAATCGATTGAGGTTAAATTGTCTTTAACTCTGGATCGTTTCAAATTGTTTTGTTCTTTTTTAAAATAACATTGCATCTCAATGAAATTATTTATTGCTTATTTAAAACTATTTTAGATATTAGAAAATACAAAAATATAGAGGTTGGGTGTGAATTTGGGTTGATGAGATTTGAGAGAAAACTTATTAAATTCAAATTGCCTATCTCATGGCGATTTTTTACCAGTTTAATTTAAATATACAGAGGTTTATTGAGTAGAGATTTAACTAAATTTATTTGACTGATTGAACTATTTGAAAATCAATTATACCCCATATTTAACTAAATTTAATCAAGTTATCATTTTCTTAATAATTTGAATTTTCATGTATAAAAAATTTAATAGGTGAAGTTTAGAGATTTCTTTTAGTATTTTAAATGCAATATGTATCTTAATTCCTGGTGAGATTTTTTAATTTGAATTCCATATTAGTTGCATATTATGGTTTGGGATCCACCAAATTTCTTAATAGACTAGTCAAATATAGGATAATAATTATTACTCACTTTTATGTATGCTCTAGAAATTATAGTGTTTACTTTCTTACCATATTTATATGTTTGTAAACAATTAATGTCAGAGAAATGTTTATCAAATTGTTAAAATTATTATTGAAAGCAATTATGTCAGAAGAAAAATTAAATAGATTTACCATAATATTAATTGGAAGGATATTAAAAATATATATATAAATTAATTTTACATCTTAACAAGTAAACAAATAAATTTGAAGTAAAATATAAAGTAAAAGAATAAAAGTTATAATGTTCAAATTTATAAATGCCTATTTACAATTTTATCTTACGCCACTAATATGGTGAGCTGCTTCTAAGAAGCACAACGGCTATGTGGCAGTGCTTCCTCTTTTTTCCTCCACAGTAGTGAGTAGTACCCCCTCCTCCTATGTAGATTGGTCACGCTTTGAATGAGTGCCAAATGTTATAAATGGCATTTTCTCGGATAGTTATCCAACTAGATAGGGGATGTTAGGTTCATTGGATCATTCTTCTGTTCATCTCGATAAGTAAAATTATTAATTTTCTTAGGTTTGTTGAGAAGATAATATAAAAAATTAAGTTGATTAAGTAAATATTTGTTTAGTCAACTTATTTTTTTATGTGTATTTTCTCAATCAACATTCGAAATAAATAGTTCAAATTATTAAATAGATTTCAGATGAGCCTTTGTACCTGAGAGTTGTTTGGTAAATGTTGTACACAGACAACGCATCAGATACCTTCGTGCGAGCAAAAAATGAAAAAATAACGTTAATAATAATAATACTATAGAAATGTGAATATAGAATGTAAAAATAAGAGAACTATGTGGTAGCAATCGAAGATAACCTTAATGTAAGGGGTCCAAAATAAATCAACTCATATTTCCTATTTAAGTATTTCCAATTTCTATTTTAATCCTGGATTAACTCCTATATAAAAAAATTCCGAATTAACTAACACATAATATAATAATCAAATTAAAATCCGAATAGAATCAAAATTTGAGATAACATATGCAAGCTATATGCCAATTTTCTATCAATTTATGTAATAAATCATTAGTCGAAGATTTATATTCATACAAATTGATAGTTCTATGTAACAAAGTGTGATAGTTTAAGCGGGTGAAGTGTAATTTGCTTACAGTAAAAGGGTATTTTCATTATTAAAGTCCAAATTGAAAAGACAAAAAAAATTAATAAATAAGAGGGAAGAGTGAGGGGGAGGGAGAGGGGGAGGGGGAGTGTTATAATTTTAAGTTCAATGGGAAAAAAGTGATATGAAGTGTAATTTGCCTAAAGATCATTGTGTTACAAAGGTAGGAAGTAAACTTCTTAAAAATTGACTTACAAAATTTGTAATGATAAGTTATTTTAGAGACTATGACAAAAAAAATATTTTACTTAGTTTTAATTTAACCAAATAATAAAAAATATGTAATTATTTTAAAAAATTATTTTATGTCAAAACAAACCAACATTCTTTATGTGTTGATTTTGATCCCAACTAATAAATTATCTTTTATTTGATTTTCTCGTTTGGCAATTCCATTTTTTAGTTAAAAAGTCAAAAAATTATTTAAAAAAAATAAAAAAAATCAACAAATTATACAAAAAAGTCAAAGATTCTATTTTTGTAAGTTTTTTTTCTTAAAAAGCCAAAAAAATATCCAAAACATAATAATTTTTTTAACTCATATTTTAATTAAAAAATCAAATAATGATTGTTGGATTACAATTAATGATTACTTAAATAAAGTTCTTGACTCGCAAGTAATTGTAATTGAATGAGTTAAAATCCATAAAATTCTTTTAGAAGTAAAATCCAATATAAGTATATTGTTGATATTTTAAGTTTTTTGTTTCATTGAAGCGAGTTTATGGAGAATATTCCAATTATCTTCTATTGGGTGGGACATAATTCAAGATCCCGATGAAGGTGTGTCATATGATGTTGAGCCGAAAGGGATATATGGGGTGCAACTTGGCACCACGCTTAACAATTTGGAGGAGATGTTCATGTCCAATGTGGCAAGTTATGGCGAAAGTGTCTGATTGAACTTCAAATGTAGATATCCTTATCGCCAGTGGCAAGCAATCAGCAGATACAAGACATTACCGATCAATGACGATGAGATGTTGAACACCGTATTAAGTATCGATGCAAGTTTCCAACCAACAAATTGTTTGGAAGTGTACATTGATAAAGAGGTTATACGCAATGTCCCGAATATGAGACAGATGGATTCTCGTCCCTTCACTACATTGCTTACACAGGGGATTGACACAACAGCGTTTCGGTCTCCTATGTATGCATCAGATCAACGTTATTCAGTGATCTACACACAACAGACATTTGAGGGCCATGGTGTGGAATCAAGTTCGCGTGGTGGATATGACTATGAATTTCACAATACCATAGAAGATGTGCCCACCTGCAGCAATCATACCACTCCAGTTGAAGTTGATGAGAGTATGGCAGAAACGGTGAACTATGTGCAGTTTGCTGACACTATTGCTGACAATGACATGTATGGTCCTGATATCACCCTAGACAATGATGAAAATGAAATGTTTGATAAAGAAAATTTATTGGTCGGATCAGATGATGATGATGAAGAAGATGATGTCGACAGCCCCGTTGACACTGAAAATGTCCCCATCCCACCTAGACCTAAAATCCCTTTCTATGAGAACATTCACATGGGTGGTGATTTTGAAATGAGTAGCCCTGATGTCGTTCCCCGTAACTGGATTTGGAATGCTGAAAATGCAGAGTTGGACAAAGGGATGGTTTTCGTCAATAAGAAGCAACTTGTACATGCTGTGAAATTGTACCACGCAAGAAATAATCGAGAGTATAAGGTCGTAACCTCCAAGTGAGACTTTTAGGTGTCTTCTTGCAAGAACAATTGTAGTTGGTGGTTGTGTGCATCTCTTAATAAGAAACATGGTCTTTTTGAAATAAAGTAGTATAGGGGTCTTCACCATTGTTTATACGCAAGGATGAACATGGGCCACATTAATATTGACTTCAGTTACATTGTTTCTCATCTTTTGGGACAAGTTGCGGTGAGTATAAAAAAGAAATATATATATATATATATACATATGTTTATAGTGTTCACACCCAAATAATCCAACTCATATTTGATTGTCGTATGCAGAATGAACCTCATATGCCAATTAAGAATGTCATCGAAGCTATCAAAAAGACCATGAACTACAATATATCATACAAGAGGGCGTGGCATGCAAGGTCAAAGGCAATGAGAATGGTATTTGGGGATTGGGATGAATCGTATAGGCAGTTGCCTAAATTCATGCATGCATTACAGGCATTTAATCCTAGCACCATCATTAAATGGAAGCATAGATATGCCGAAGGTACAACTATCATGCCCGTCTTCCACTTTGTTTTCTGGTCTTTCAAATTCGTCATCGATGGATTCAGATATTGTAGGCCTGTTATAACCATAGATGGTACATTCTTATATGGCAAATACACTGGTGTGTTGCTTGTAGCAACGATTGTCACTGCCAATGGCAAAGTATTACCACTTGCATTCGTTGTTGTCGACATAGAGAGTTTAGAGTCTTGGTCGTTCTTCATTTCAAATATCAATGAACATATTGTCATGGACCGACAGGGAGTGACATTGATATTTGATCGAGTTGAGAGTATTTTAGCTGCTGTGAGGCGGCATTTCAACTAGGTTACGAATGTATTTCAACTATTTGTTATATGAAGCTGAAGTTTATAAAATCACTACATTTATAAGTACACATGTCAAGATTCGTTACTAATTTCTCTTCCTATTGATAACTCATGTATAAGCATTGCAAGCCATTACAATGAATGAAAACGTTTAGTCATACATGCAACTAAGTTCATTCAGTATCATTATTAGATTTCACTTCAATAATGCATAAAATCATGAAAGCATAGTTCAATTATCATTCTTCAAAATAACAATAACAGAGAGAAAGCAAAGGTAATTGTTATTTGCAGAATTACAAGAACTATTCAAAAACTATTGAAATTTCTCCCTTCATTGATAAGTCGTGGATAAGAATTAGAAAGCCATTACAAGAGAAATGGTTGGGCCATTCATCCAAACAATTTCATTCATTATCATCATCACCTGACATCTCAATGTCAGATTCATACATAGCATCCATGCTCCAGGTGAAGTATTGGTGCGCATCATCCATTAACCCATCTTCGGCACGCTCATTTGCGGTCTTCATTAGTTTGGACCTTTGCAAACATTGGGTCATGCGATTAACTTTGTCGCGGATATGATGCAATGCCCTTTGCAACAATTATCGAATGTTAATTGGCATACACATGGCTAACCGTTGAGGAAATTTAATATTAACTTCACGACATAGCTCAACGAGAACACTTGCTCGATTTATGTGAAATTCCCACTCGGCTCTCATGGTATTGACGGCGACATGTGAGTAACGCAAATTTGGATTTAATGGGTATTGAAATTCATCTCCATCTGCAACCCAATGGCGACCCATTGTTGAATATAGATGAACCACTGTATATCTCATGATGATATCGCTCGATATATCTATAAAACTTTTGTTGTGGTATGATGCGATATTTATACCACATATGCACAATTGTTGCAACATGCACAAATTCAAAATAGAGATGGACGCAAGTATTCATGTCTTATAAACTCTAAACTCACATGCCGACAATGACTTGTCATACTTCAGGAGGTTCACATGATAGCTGTATGTTTAAAATTATTGTAAAAGAGTAGTCACGTCAACCTTTATGACTTGAACAACTATGCATCAACTTTATAGGAGTGGTCACTTCGACTTTTATTGACTACTCAGTGCATATCTAAAGGTTTTAAGCAAAGTTCAAATCTGCTTAGAAATTTAATTTCACTTTTCACCTTACATATTTAATTTAATTTAATTGGAGAAATTTAACCAATTTAATTTCAATTTAATTTCTTTATCATTTATAGGTATTGTGAGCTTATTTAGATGTACATGATGGGGTTTGGATTCTTCGGTTCGACAAATATCTTTTAACTTGTTCCGCTTCCTTGATTTTCTCGAATTGTTCTTGTATTAACTACCCTTATAATCTCTTTGAACTACTTTTTAATGATTTCTCTCAAATTTTTAGTTGACTATGTGTTGATTTAAGTCGGTGTTGTTCTTGTCTGCATACTAGGCTAGCTTTTATCTGTAACACTTTCAAGTTCTATATATCCAAAAATCCATATTTTACTACAAATTAATCTTCAATACATTCCAACTCTATAATATTTTCTCTTCAAGATTTATCAATCTATTTGAAGCTACATAGGGTGACTTTTTAAACACAAAGGGTCTAATTGTTTTGTTGTTTTGTTCTGACATCTCCTCATCCCATTATGAATTGCTGAAGTTCACATGGGCACAGTAGCTGTGGTATGACTTCTTGTTTTTTTCATACAGTGAGCAGTCTCGTCAAAGTCGTCGCAGTGATACGTCCAACATTTCTCAGTGATGCAGTGATGCGGTGACTTTAATAGGCGTAATAAATTAAAGGACTCAATGAAATGGCCAAGTTCACATGGCCACAGTAAACAACATACGAATGATTGGTCTTTTTTTAAAAGTAAGTAGTCACTTTCGAGTGACGCTTGAAGTGCTGATTGTGTGGAGCGTGTTAGCATTGATTGTTTTTTCCTTACAATGACAACTCATAAAGATGTGTTGGTATATGTGGGCTTTTAATGGCATGCGACTTTGTGCAGCGCGACTTAGATGCTTTATTTTTTTCCTCACATTTTAGAACTCATCTAAGTCATATTAATACGACTACATGGCAATAGTGTTGACAAACAACTATATAAAAGACTGAAGGAGTGATGGTAAACACACAACCTTTCCACTCAGTTCGCCTTAGGAAACTATCGTTCATTTATTGAGAAAAAATCAAATGAAGGATCCATGTGGTTTCATGGAGGATCCATATGATAATCAAACAGGATATGGTTTAGCAGACGTTACACTTCTTAAGTGGCCCGTACTATTTATAGAGCAAGTGCAAATGGAAAGATTATGTCGGGAAAATCGACTGAAGATGCCGAAAACACGTTCAGTTGAGATCCAAAAGGAAGATCCAGATAATGTTGATCAACTATGTGAAAGACTTCGACATGAGATTTCTCAAATGCACCGTAGGTTAGTCCGCAATATGAAACTATCTGTACTTAAGTCGGATGCCAAGAAGAAAGGAACAACACCAAATGCTGAGGCTATCAAGGAAGATACTGCACTTCTCTCTAACCCTGAGCTCTCAGATTGTTCGGACTCTGAAATTGTCGATTTGAGCAAGGATTAGGCGTCTATCTGTCTACTAAATTATATTAGATTATCCATAATTATGTACTGTGTATGTTAGAATAACTCTTCTGGCAATGAGTTTGTGAAATATTTGTCTAATATTTGTCTATGTAACTGTTAAGTATTGTACTAGTCACTTTATTTTATGTACCGTGTTATGTTGAATGTTTCCACAAATTATTTTTGTGGGATACTTATGTTTGAACTAGCTACGTCGTTCTGAAGTGTTATAAGTGTTATAGTCATACATTTATTTTGTTTCCCTGTTCGTAGTAGTAATTAGCAAATTAGATACTTTGTATATACTGTGTGAGGTTTTATTTAAATATTTCTTTGGCAACAAATATTTAAGGGAACAAATAAGATCTTTGAACTCATTCATCTGTTCAACAGTGATAACCAAAAAAGTGATTACCCTCCTCCGTTGTGCACTCTCTTCGTCTCTCTTCCTCTCTCTTCGGCTTCGTCTGTGTGTGTTGGACTGGGGAGTAGGGCAAAAGCATGTATTCAACCAAAAACAACACTGACAAACCAAAAAAACAAACATTTTTTAAAAACGGCTTTGCTAAAGCCGTATTGTAAAATGGTTTTCCTATAACCGTTTTATGTTTGAAATATATTTTCAGTATAAATATTTATTTTCAAAATTAAGAATTTAAAAACAAAAAATATTTGGCACAAAACGAGTTTGGTAAAACAGTTTTAAATTAACGAGAAATAATTACAAAATAAGTAAAATCGGCTTTTTAAAAGTCGGTTTTATGCACACAAAAAAAAAACAATTAATTTTTTTTTATTCAACAAAAAGGGCACTGGAAAAGCCGTTTCACCCAAGAATGGGAATAAAGATAAACACCCACTCTAGAGTGGGAATAAAGTTTTGAAAATAGCAGTCATGGAAATTCACTAGGCCAGTTCATGTGAAAAGTGTGGGCCAAAATAATCAAATCACTCTATTTGATTTGATTATTATGTATTATTATAATTATTGTTACATATATTTGCTATTGGTCTATAAAAAATAACAATCACTCTATTTGGTTTGATTATCTTTAAAATGAGACTAATAATTCAAAAAATATAACCAAACCAAACAAAGTAATTATTATTTATTATTATAAATTATTAAATATATTTAATATTGGTCTCATTTTAAAAATATGATTGATATCTTTTTATTGGTATTAATTTATAAAAATAAAATTTATATATATTAAAAATTATATATGTTTTATTAAAATAAATATAATGAATAAAATTAATTATTTTTATTTTTATTTATTTATTATAAGTGTGAGTGGATGTGTGTGAAAGAGAGAGAGTAGAGTGATGTGGGTGTAAGTGTGTCAAAGAGAGAGAGAGAGAGAGAGAGAGAGAGAAAAGAGAGAAGAGTGTGAGTGTGTGTGATGTCTGACGCTAAGCCTTATCTTCTTCTTCTTTTTTTGTTCACGGGATCATTGCTGTAACTCTCTATTCTATTTTTTATTGTGCTAAAAACGACACAGTTTTATCTTCTTTTCTTTTTCTTCTTTCTTTTTTTATATGTTCTTACTATGTTTTTTAGCATCATAAATTACACTTTGCCCTAAACCTTAAATCTTAAATCCTAAAATAAAAATAAACAAATTTTAAGAATTAAACCCTAAACCGTAAAATAAAAAATAAAAAAAAAAATTATCCCTAAACCCTAAAATAAAAAAAAATTAAGAATTAAACTCTAAATCCTAAACCTTAAAATAAAATAAAATAAAATAAAAATTTAAGAATTAAAATAAAAAAGTGATCATTTTATATAATTATGTTTTTTTATTGAAAGCGTGTTTTCAAAACACGTTTTCATGTTGCGCGTTTTTTAATTGCATTTTATTAATTGACGGGATAATTAGTAAACGCGTGATTTGTAACCACGTGACCTTAATTAAAAGCGTATTTTGTAAACATATTTTCATAATTTTATTTATTTTGTCTGCCTGAAGCACAAAAATGCTAAAAGAGTATTTTGTAAACACACTTCAACTTTTAAAAAATTTTATTAAAATAAGCTTAATTTAAAAAATATATTAATATAGGGACTTAGTTTGAGAAAAGCCTCTAATGTTGATGATATTCACAAACCGTTCGCCTATAACTTTCTCTTTTAGTTTTTCTGACTTTGAAAAGTCGTTTAATGTTCTGTCAAACACCATTAAAATTGTGATTGTGGATATAGAAAGTGACCTCTCTCTTTGTCGATTTTTACTTTACACCATCTAGTTACTTTCTATGGATCTAGTCTGGACTCAACTTTACTTACCAAAATTATTTATTTTTTCATATAAAATTTAATGTCTCAAAATATTTTCTTTTAAATAGTTAGTGTATAAATTAATTGAATAACATTTTAATTGGAATGTTGTATAAAGTTATCTGTAAAAATGATTCAATTTTGTAATAATTTTTTTAACATAATTTTGAATCTCTGAAATTATAATTTTTTTTATTATATTGTTCTCATGTGAGTCTAGCACGTTGGATAAAAATTTCAGAAATTAATTGATGAGTATTTATTTCATAAAAAATTCGCGGACTGATTGGTGTTCAGTTTAATTTATAGCAAAATTTGAAATTGAGTTTTGGATTTTTAGACCATGACTTGAGATAAATTTTGTTGGTTATACTTTGATATGTAATTGGGTAATGTTTGGTTTATGAGTGAGAATTTAATTCAAGATCCATAATTTAGATTTAATTTAATTTGAGTTTCTTTAATAATTCATGTTTAACTGTTTAGTCTTTTTTAATTATGTGATTGGTAGTAACCATCTTGAGAATTGTTATTATTTATTATATAAGATTATAATAAATATTTGGTAGTTGATTTTATGGTGTGTACCATACGGTGAAAAATTATATATTTTATGAGAAATAAAATTGGGTATATTTTTGGTAATGAACAAAAAATTATATTTTATAGTGTATAAAAATATTATATTTTATAATGAAAAAAATTATATTACTTTATAATTTATGCTGTAAAATTTTAAAATATTATTACAAAAATTATATATTTTTTTGGGAGACTAAGGGTATGTTTGGTTTGTGTTTGAGAGATGTGTTTTAGAGATAAAAAGTACGAAAAGTTATTTGGTTTGATTTTTTTTCAAAAGATGTTTTAGAAAATTATTTTGAGAGAGAGTTTTGGAAAAAGTGATTGATTTGATGTGTGTGAGAGAGAGATTTGTTTGGAAAACTTGTTTGGTTTACAAGTTTTGAGAAATTTTTTTGGAAAAATTTGTTTGATTTGATTACTTTTAAAAACTTATTTGTAGAGAAAATTTCCCAAAATTTTTTCAGAAATACAAACCAAACGAACCCTAAATCTTTGAGGAAGTGAACCCTGGGTTGTTCCCCACGCCATCTCCCTTTCTCTTCTTTCCTTCTTCCTTTTCTTTTCCTTCATTTTGGGCAGTGGGCTCCTCTCTCTCTCTCACACACACACACACACATAGTTACTCAATCTTTAAGCTTCAAATGAAAGTTTTTAGAGTGAGTTTTTACAAAAGTATTGTAAATGAAAGTCGGAGAGGTCGTTGTGATCTTCGCAATGGTGGTCTTGGATCCATGATTGGGCGATGTTTGCATTTTCGGATTTACTTTTCTTCATATTTGATGTAGGAACATTTTTCATATTATTACATTAAAGCTATGTTAGGATTATTTTGAGAAAATATGTCATTTTAAAGAGGTATTGTATATATATATATATATATATTTTTCATATTTTTGTTTGGTAATTTTTGAAAGAAAAATTATATTGAAATGTTAAGAATATTGGCATTTTGAAATTTATTTGGAAAAATCATTTTGTGTGGATAATTTTGTAAAAAAAAAAAATCCGAAAAAAAAAATTAAAAGTTGTATGGATTGTATCTACATCATATTATGATTAGATGATTTATTTTGAAAAATATAAAGTTGAAGTATTTTTTTTAATCTTTGATTTTGGAATTTATTTTTAAGAAAAATAAATTGATAGTGAGGAATATTGTGTAAATTGTTAAATTGGACTTATAGAGTTGTTTTGGGATAATAATAAAAAAAAAAAGCTTTAAAAGTGTTATATTCATGAAACTTTATGGAAAGTGATATGTTGATGATTAAGTTGTGTTTATTTTTTATGAAAATAAAAAATGTGAAATATGGACTTTTGAACTCAGAATCTTGAAAATGTTACTCTTGGGCATATTTCATAATTTTTGATATAAATATCATGTTGGTTAGGTAATTTTAGAAAAAGTGGTGAAATTATTATTGGTAGAGAATTTGGGAAAAATATTACCTCTTTAAGTTGGCATGAAAAAATAGTTATGTTGAAATATGGTTATGTTTGAGGGATGAGACATGTGAAGTTAAGTTAGTGTTATTAATTTGGAAGATTATGAATATAATGAACGTACTAATTTGATGAATTAAATTAGTTTGATTAATATTTTAAATCCTTCGTAATTAAAGGGGGTATTATTGGGTTTTAATTCCTAACTCTAATATTATGAGATTAAAAGTGACGAAGTTGAACAAGTATGAGATTTGGAGAAATAAGCGAGAAGTTGATGTGGTATGGTATTAGGTTCCTAATTTTACTAGTTGAGTAATGTTATAATAATAATTTCATACTTCAAAAGTTTTATGAGATATTTGAATTGTTTGGCGATTTTTGACAAGAAAAGAATAGAATGTGATTCTAGCTCATTTGGAGCAAATGGATGAATTTGATTAAAACAGAAATGAGTTATCAAAACTTTTATTATTATTATTATTTTCTTGGTTTAATTCAATGGGGTGGATGTTGATAATTGGAAAGTGAACACTCGTGTTATATTTTATAATTATAGTCAAGAGAAGATTTTGGTATAATTGATTTAAGTGTTGCGATATTCACTTATGCTCATTGAGAATTATAATTGAACTTGAAGATCCCGATATTGCACTTGCATGAGAAAAATAGGAATTTGATTATATTAAATGTTTGGGATGGGGATGAATTTTGAAAAGATTGTAATTATCTTTCATTGATAAAGTATGTGAGTTAGAAATTGATGAAACGTTGAACCCGCCTTGGTGTTATATGTTATTGCTAATGGTAAACCTATTGTTTAAAAGTTTTGATTTTGGTAACCGATAGAGAATTTCCATGTTGGTATTTAAATGAGATTCTTGGAAAGATAAGAAAATGCTTGATTTTGGAAGTTTGTTGTGTATAAAGAATATTGTTGAATTGTCTTGAAAAGACTAAGTTGGAAGTTATTGATTTACATGTGGTAAACACATGAACATTGATAGAATTATATTATATCTTGGAATTGTATCATGGTATATTACATTGATAGAGATATGGAAATTGATCACAATGGAGCATTGTGTGGCGGAATTGAAATTGGAACTATTCTAATGCATTGTTACATATTGCATTGCCGTTTCATTTCATTATTATCGTAGATTTCGAATTACAATTGAAAACTATTGTTTTGAGAAATGAATTGTTTTTTTGAAACAAGATCATTTGGATTTGTTTTGGGTAAATATGTTGGTAAGTCCGGATAGAGGGTGTAGTTTGATGTTAGTTAAGTTGGCCTGAGTGTCCAGGGTGAAAGATCGAAAACACGCGCAGAGGAGGTACCACCGCCCTTCCGGTGAGAGACTGGTAAAGTGGGGATTTCGTAGTGCTTGATATGCCTATTTGCAGACACCAGCCTAGGGATTACCTGAGTCGTGTTTACCACCTTAAAATTTTATTGAAATGGTTGGATTAATGTGTTTTCAAATTGGCATTGTGCATGAGATTTTCAAAAAATGAGAAAAATATTTTGAGCATGACATGGCATATGTATTCATCTCATAAGATCGTATAAAAATGTGTTTGATTCTTTCTTAGATGTCATTAGGAATGGTTTAATTATTTGATTCATTTGGCAATGGGATAATTGAACGAATTGGGAAATGATGTCCTATTACTATTGAAGCATGTTTATTTATTTAAGTTAACTAGTTGTGGTTAATTACATAAATTGGATTTAGGAGACTATGTAATAAAATCCTATGGTTTGACATGATATGATTTTACGTATGTGTATGAGTATCTTTGCTTCAACATATCTTCTAATGTTATAATATAAGATTGTTTGGTGAGCTAGTGGTTGCTCACCCCATACCTGTACATGTGTACAGGGAATACTTTTCGGATTTGAAAATCAAACAATGGGTTTACCATTTCATAAGTGTAATGTAGTGATGGATTGTACTAATTCATTTGTTTGTTTGGCTGAGTGCTTTTTTTTTTTTTTTTTTTTTTTTGTAAAGAGTAGTGTCCTCTCTTTTATTGTAAGCCTCAGGACATTTCTTTTATTCGTATGTAAATGTCTTTATTGTATCACGAGAGGGAACATGTATATTAAATTATTTATCATTTCATCAAAGGATGAATTGTCATTTGTAAATTAACTTAATTAATGAATATTGGTAATGTTATCCGAGTAATAAAATTTGGGGCGTGACATAAAAGATATGTATTTTGTTTGTTTTTTTAATAAAAAAATTAAATGATTATTGAATATTTTTTTTTAATGAGATTGAAAATCGAATGATGCATAATTTTTTTGTTATGATTATTTTTTTATTGAATTTAATTCAATAATTGTGTTTTTATTTGTTGTTAACTTAACTTAACTTTGGTTTGTTTTGGTAATAGAGTTTTGTTAATATGTGTCCTTAAATAACATGTTAAGATACTATATTTGTTTGTACATTATACATGAAAATGAGTGTAATAAAAAATGTACAATACTTGTAAACATCCTTATCATTTGCTCTTAGAGCACATGTTAACAAGATCCCTTGATTATATACTGTTTATGTATCGTTTGTTAATACTCTATTTAAATGTGAAACTAAAATTTTTCTCTGATTTTTTATAATAATGTCATATGTTTTTAATTTGCTAATACAGTAAAATTTTACTTTGTTAATATTATTATTTTAATAATTTATTTTATTCAATATTATTATTTTTTCTTATTACTAGGTGTCGGGGTCAGCTTTCCACATAGTTTTAATGGCGTATGTTGGGCTTTTCAAAATAATTTTTTTTTACTTGTCCTCAATACATAAAAATTTTATTACGATGAAATTTTGACTAAATTTTCTATTATTATATTGTTTATTTCTCTTAGCTAATAAAAATAAAAACGTCCATTAGAACAATGTGGCAATTGGATTTTACAACAACTACAAATACTCCTTTATCAGAATTTTTTATTTAACAAAATTAATTAAAAAAATGAAATTTCTAACTACTCTCTTATACAATCATAAAATTACTTCAATTATTAATTAAAATATATTTTTGATATCATTAAAACTATTAATTAATTTCATAATTTATTAATAAAATGAATCATTTGTTAGAAAATTAAAAACTTGCAGATTGTAATATAACTTTTAAAATTGTAAAAAACAATTTATATTTCAAACAAATTTTAAAAAGTATATTTATAATTAATTAAAAACTTGAAGACTGTAATATAACTTTTAAAATTGTAAAAAACAATTTATATTTCAAACAAATTTTAAAAAGTATATTTATAATTTACCTTTAAATATATCAGTGATATGGGTAATCTCATTTTGTGTTGTATGACCGCAACGTGAATAGCTAAGTGATTGACGAAACTTATTTCAACCTGTCTTATATGTAATTTTTTTATTGATTAATAACACTTAAAAAGTGAAATAATATTATCATTATAGTGAATATTTATTTTTCTATCCCAATGGACCCTCTATAAGATATGCGTTAGAAAGATAGGCCTTTCAGATATGATACAAACAAATATGGGGAGCTTCTATTGGCACACACCATTTCCTTTCTTCCCACACACATAATGATATTTTTTTTATTATATTTTTGTCCTAAAATAAAATTACCAAAATATCCATTTTTTCTTCAACCAAAATCCTAACCCTAATCACCCCCTCTGTCGCCTCCCCCACCCCTTCCGTCGCCTCTCCCACCTGCCCCCCTCTTCTCGAATCGAAGCCTCTCCTCACCCCATCGCTCGTCACTCACACTCCCTAGTCCCTCTTTTCTCCCGTCGAAGCCCCCTCCCTGTCATCTGCAAAACTCTCTCTCTGTGGCCGCCTTCGAACCAAACACATTGATTCGGAAGTACAGTGTTGAACCAATGTGTTTTGTTCGGATGTTGAAGGTCGAACCGATGTGTTTTTTTCGGATGTTGATGGTTGAATCGATGTGTGATTTTCGACCCTGGTTTATCGAACAGCAGGTGTGTCACGATGGTGGGTCGCCGCTGCAATGGTGGTAGTAGCAGGGACGAGGGGTGGTCAGCAGAGGGGTTGGATGGGTGTGTAGGCTGCGATGGTGGGTGGAGGAAGCGGCGACTGCGAGGGTAGCCATGGTGTTGCCGACGGTGGCTGGTTTAGGGTTAGGGTTTGGAGAATGAAAAAGGTAAGGGAAGGTGGGTGGATTGAGTGTCTTGGGAAGTTGTGTGTATATGGGTATAATTGGAATAATAGTGTGTAATGAGTAAAAATATATATATATATATATATATATTATTTTTATTTTTTTTTGGGTGTGTGAATTAAAAAAGATGTGTATAGAGAGAATGTTTTGTGTGCAAATAGAAGCTCCCACAAATATGATTAGGTGCAATTGGGGTGTTATCGTTTTTTACGCTTAAGCCCTAATGAGGATTACGTTTCTACACTATAGTAATTCCCATCTTCTTTGATTTGTGGTATAAATTTCTTTCCTTGCCGACCCAAAAAAAAAAAAAAACTCTAATAGAACAATGTGACAATTCAATTTTATAACAAAAGCATTCAAACGATCATAGTATTCTATACCTAAATATTACATAATTGTTTTTATTTATCCAATATTATATTAGTATTCACTCCCAGTTAATTATAAAAAATAAAAAGGCACAAAAATAAGAGGTGTTGCCAAAATTTATTCAAATTGTAATCTCCACAATAAAGAGAATGCATTTTGTTACAATATTTAAGAGAGAGAAATATGTATTATATTGAATATTGTAACAATATATAAGACTCATTTATATAGGAGGAAAGAAACCTAAGTATGGTAATTAATATAATATGTTATTTATGATAGACAAAATATATAGTTACTATATTTAACACTCCCCTCAAACTCAAGTAGGGATACCAACTTGAGTTTGGAGAAATAAACTAAAATATGAAATAAAACTTAAAAAAAATAAAAAAAAAGGCAAATAGATTGCAAAGTCTGCACGGGGAGTGCAAGGGCAATTGAGATAGATCAGAGGTCGGAACTAATGCTGGGAGCCAATTTATGATTGTGTCGGACCGTTGTAGAAACTAACCGAAACTAATGCCAAGATAGTTTATGGTCATGCCAAACCATTGTAAGAACTGACCAAAATCAATATCGGGACAGTTTAAGGAGTCATGTCGGACTGTTGTAAGGAAGCAATGAATGTTGAACGAGTAGACGTGACACACATGTAACTTATGACGTGGTGTTGAACGGTGATGGCAATAGACGACATTGTACGTTGGGGGCGACTTATGAGAAAGTGTGCCAGGTGTAGCTTGGGTGGTACGCTGGAGGGGGTGGATAGAGAATGTACCAAGGGGGCGACTTATGTTGTGTGCTAAAGGATGGCATAGATGATGCATCACATGGGACAACTTGGATTGTGCGCCATAAGAGGCAACTTGAATTGTGCACCGGGAGCAGCTTGGGTAGTGCACCACTGGAGGCGCCTTAGGTTATGCACTACAGGGATGACTTAGGAAATATGCTAAGGAGGTGACTTAGGTGATGCGCCACGGTGCGGCTTGGGTTATGCACCACAGGGGGTGCCTTGGGTGGTTTTTGTGTTGTATAAGCATGCTCACAATGATATAGGTATAATACCCCTCTCAAACTCAAATAGGTTTGAAGATAGAAATCTATTTGAGATTGAAGCAGAGATAAAGACTTAGTAGAGCAAAAGCACAACAAAAAAAAAAAAAACAAAACAAAGCAAAACAAAACAAAACAAAAAGGAGAAGTAAAAGAAGAAAAGGATTGCTAGTAAAAATATATATATATATATATATATATATGATAGAAATATTTAGAATAGGTATAAACTAGTGGACAGAGTAACAGATCACCATGAAACAATACTGAAAAAAAAAACATGGCAGCGAAATAGGTTGAGGTCCAGCGGACGACCAAGGCAAAGTTGTTACCTGCTAGTAAGGTGAAGAATACCAAAAGCTTAACACATAACTCTGATAGCATGTTACAACATCTAAGAAAGAGAAGGAGAATATCATATTGAATGTTGTAACAATATATACAAGACTCCCATCTATAAGAGGAGAGAAATTTAAGTATGATAATAAATATAATATGATATATATGATAGACAAAATATGTAGTTACTATATATTTAACAAATTTAATTCACATTTTAATTTTTATGAAGATGTTTATATCTTTTGTCACGTTAAATTAACATTATTATACATACCTTGTACAAAATATTTATACAATATATTAAATTAGGGTTCTTTACATTATGACTCTTTCAATAACGGTGATGGGCCCATTTAGATGGGGGAAGAAAATGATATCACATATGGAGCAGCGGGCCATGTCTCTTAGACTTGAGGCATTTATTTCTATAGAAATAGCTGATAATCACCTCTTGATTTCGTTCCTTTGAATAGTTTGATAACAATGGATGATGGTGACTTTTTTTTTTTTTCTTTTTGTGTGGGAGTCGAGTAAAAATAAATCTAAGTCGGCAAACAGAATATAACCAAACCCATTATCAATGGGCCAGGCCCAGTCAAAGCCCATTGGATTCGGAGTTAATGTCGAATAGATATAGGAGTAAAGTGAAGAGTGTGCCAAGTTAAGGATAGTTGAACCGTGTTGTTAGGGAAAATATGTGATTCCCCACAAGTAAATCAATCAATGGGAATAAAAACTAATGCGGAAAAATTAAATCAAAAGCAACACAAGAATTTTTACATGATTCCCTCAATGTGAGGTACGTTCACAGGATCAAAATCCGATTCCACTATCAACCAAATAAGTTCCAAACGATTACAACGAGACACTAATGGTCTCACAAAACCACCCTTAGGTGAATTCCAAATAATCACAAATAAATAAGAGGAAAGACCTCACCAAATAGATAAACCAAAACCTTCAGAATCAGAATTGAAGAAGACCCAAAATAATCTACCCAAACCAATTCACACACACACTACAACATGCGTAGCAGCCACCAAATCCAAAACTAGCCATAGCACGATTTTACCAAAGTTGCTGACCACAAATGCAATCCTCAAAGAATAGTCAAAATCTGCGGCAGCCACTTCGGAAGAAAACAAAATATATATGGTAAACTTGTGGGCTTTTTTTATCAAACCCTAATTGTATCCAAATTGAATTGGGTCTCCACAAATATAATATATAAAAATATATTATACCTAAACTAAGTCAAATTAAAATTCTTTAACAAACCAATCGGGTCCCACACTCCAATAAGGAGGTATACCCAACAATTCTCCCCCTACCGACTTAGGTGGAGATATTAACCATACCCGCCAAAGTTCGATACTTTAAATGTTTGTCCCTCGACAAAGTCTTTGTCAACATATCTGAAATATTATCATCTGTGTGAACCTTTTCGAGTTGTAACAATTTCGAATCTAACACATCACGAATCCAATGGTATCTCACATCAATGTGTTTCGATCTCGAATGAAAAGTAGAATTTTTACTCAAGTGAATAGCACTTTGACTATCACAATAAAGCACATACTTTTCTTGCTTCAAACCCAACTCTTGCAAAAATTTCTTCAACCATAACTCTTCTTTGCAAGCTTCTGTAATAGCAATAAATTCAGCTTCGGTAGTTGAGAGAGCAACATATTTTTGTAATTTAGATTGCCATGCCACAGCTCCCCCTGCAAAAGTCATCAAATACCCCGAAGTAGATTTCCTAGAATCAATATCACCGGCCATGTCAGAATCTGTAAACCCATCAAGCATCGGCTTACCATCCCCAAAACATAAACATACCTTCGAAGTCCCTCGAAGATATCTTAGAATCTATTTTACCGCTGCCCAATGTTCTTTACCCGGATTAGAGAGAAACCGACTCACCACACCAACGGCGTGAGCAACATCCGGCCTTGTACAAACCATGGCGTACATCATAGAACCAACTGCTGAAGCATAAGGAACTTTCAACATCTCTTCTTTGTCTTTCTCACTTGTAGGACATTGATTCGAACTAAGTTTGAAGTGACCCGCAAGTGAACAACCAACCGGCTTTGCTTTATCCATGTTGAACCTCTCAAGAACTTTCTCAATATAGCTCTCTTGAGACAACCAAATTAGCCCCTCTTTGCGATCACAAACAATTTTCATACCAAGTATTTGCTTTGCCGGTCCCAAATCTTTCATAGCAAAAGACTTGCTCAACTCCAATTTCAACTTGTTAATCATGGTAGAATCTTGACCCACAATTAACATGTCATCAATATAAAGCAAAAAAATAATAAATTTACCATCCGGAAAATTTTTCACAAACACACAATGGTCCGAACTGGTTTTAGAAAAACCATTATTCATCATGAAAGAGTCAAATTTTTTGTACCATTGCCGCGGGGCTTGCTTAAGATCATACAAACTTTTCTTCAATTTGCAAACAAATTTCTCTTTCCCCTTTTCCACAAAACCTTCCGGTTGCTTCATGTAAATTTCTTCTTCAAGATCACCATGAAGAAATGCAGTCTTCACATCAAGTTGCTTAACTTCAAGGTTCATATTTGTAGCCATGCCAAGTACAACCCGAATAGAAGACATCTTCACAACCGGCGAGAAAATCTCACCAAAGTCAATGCCTTTCTTTTGCCCAAAGCCTTTCACAACAAGATGTGCTTTGTACCTCAGATTCTTGCCATCATTCTTCAATTTGAAGACCCATTTATTTTTCAGAATTTTCCTCCTATTAGGCAACTTCACTAAATCATAGGTGTGATTTTCAAGTAAGGAATTCATCTCCTCTTCCATGGCCTTTTTCCAATCACCTTTCTTTGCATGCTCAATTGCTTCTTGGTAGCTCTCAGACTCCCCTTGATTAGAAATCAACACAAACTCATTGGGAGGATACTTTCTTGAAGGTTGTCGGTCTCTTGTAGATTTCCTCAACTCAAGTTGTGGTGGCGGTTCTGGAGTTGGATGCTCTTCCTCAATTTCTGGCTCAACTTCATTAGGATTAGCATTATCCTCTACATCTTCAATAGGTGGCTGCACATCTCCTCCATTTTCATCATCCACTGAAGATGAAGGAGATTGATCCATGTCAATGAGATCACTAGTTTTTTTTGGCTCTGATTGATCACCTTTGCCAAAGTCTTCAATTGTTTGGTCTTCAAGAAACACAACATCACGACTTCGAATGACTTTCTTGTCGACTGGATCCCACAATCTATACCCGAATTCATCACGCCCATAGCCAAGAAAAATGCATTGTCTTGACTTACTATCAAGCTTGGACCTCTCATCTTTTGGATTGTGAACAAAAGCTCGGCAACCAAACACTTTCAAGTGCTCATAAGACACATCTCTGCCGGTCCAAACTCTTTCTGGAACATCACCATTCAAAGGATAAGAAGGAGACAAATTGATCACGTCAACCGCTGTCTTCAATGCCTCACCCCAAAAGGATCTTGGCAATTTAGCTTGTGAAAGCAAACACCTTGTTCTTTCCACAATGGTGTGGTTCATCCTCTCAGCAACTCCATTTTGTTGAGGAGTCTTCTTAACTGTCTTTTGATGCCGAATACCTTGGCTGCGACAATACTCATCAAATGGCCCAATGTATTCACCCACATTGTCTGATCGGATGCACTTCAATTTCTACCCTGTTTCTCTTTTAACCATGGCCTGAAAATGCTTAAATACTTCTAGAACTTGATCTTTAGTTTTTAGTAGAAAAGCCCAAACTTTCCTTGAATAATCATCAATGAAAGTAACAAAATAAAGTGCATCACCATGTGTTCTAACTTTTAAAGGACCACAAACATCCGAATGAATCAACTCCAAAACATTTTCTTTTCTAGAAGTAACGGGTTCGTTTGGTTAGTATTTCTGAAAAAATTTTGGGAAATTTTCTCTACAAATAAGTTTTTAAAAGTAATCAAACCAAACAAATTTTCCCAAAAAAATTTCTCAAAACCTGTAAACCAAACAAGTTTTCCAAACAAATTTCTCTCTCACACACATCAAATCAATCACTTTTTCCAAAACTCTCTCTCAAAATAATTTTCCAAAACATCTTTTGAAAAAAACCAAACCAAACAACTTTTCGTACTTTTTATCTCTAAAACACATCTCTCAAACACAAACCAAACATACCCAACATTTTTCTGAAAAGAAACTCTATGTTGTTTACCCGCCAAACAATGAACACAAGTTTTAAGATGTGTACCTTTCAAACCAGGTAGAAGCACTTTCTTGAACAAAACTTGTAGCTCCTTTTCACTCATATGGCCAAGCCGATTGTGTCACAATTCAGTAGAAGTATCATCTTCAAGTGCATTGACAACACCTTTACAAATTTTTCCTTGCATCGAATAAAGTGTATGAGTCTTCTTGCACATAGCCACCACCAAAGAACCCTTTGTGAGCTTCCGTATTCCATCACCAAATTTGTTGTTGAAGCCTTCATCATCTAGCTTCCCAGTAGAGATCAAATTAAGATGAATGTCAGGAACATGCCTCACATCTTTAAGCAACAACTTGCAGCCCAAATTTGTTTCTAAGCAAACATCACCCATGCCAATAAACTTGGACAAACCTTCATTACCCATTCGAACAAAATCATAATCTCCTTCAGTGTAGATAGTGAAAAAATCAACTCGAGAAGTCACATGAAAAGAAGCACCGGAATCAATCACCCAATTGCTCTCTTGGCCCACAAAATTGATACAATCATCTTCACAAACAACCATGAGATCACCATTGGTAGTAACTATTGTTGTGTCTTCTTGCTTCTTATCCATACTTTTGTCATGCCTTTTCTCCTTGTTCTTGAGCTTTTGGCATTCTCGCTTCATGTGCCCTTTCTCATGGCAATAATAGCACTCAATGTCTTTCTTTGAAAAAGAACCATCTCTTGATTTGTCACGGCTTCGATCACGCCCATGAGGAGTCTTACTCCTCCCCCTTGTTTCGCTTCGGCCTCTCACAACAAATGCTTCTGAATGAGAGGAACCCGCTAATTTTCTTCTAGTTTCTTCATTCAACAAGCTACTAGTGACTTGGCCCATTGTGACAACTCCATTAGGTGCCAAATTACTAACCATCACAACCAAAGTCTCCCAACTTTCGGGCAAAGAACTAAGTAGCATCAAAGCCTGCAACTCATCATCAAAAATAATTTTCATAGAAGCAAGTTGGTTAACAATACTCTTTATTTCATTCAGATGTTCCGGAATAGGGTTGCCCTCTTTATATTTTAAATTAACCAACTTACGAAACATAAAAGCTTTATTTGTGGCTAATTTCCTATCATAAAGGCCTTCTAATTTTTTCCGTAAATCATGTGCTGAGGTTTCAGTAGCAACATGATGAAATACACTGTCATCAATCCATTGACAGATAACACCAACGGCTTTTCGATTAAGCCTCTTCCACTCATCATCTTTCATACCCTCGGGTTTGCCACTATCACCCTCAATGGGTCCATACAAATCTTTACAAAATAATAGGTCCTCCATTTTAGTTTTCCAAGTTACCCAATTGCTTCCATTGAAGCTAGACATACGACCCACATTCCCCTCCATTGATTTACACAAATAAATAAACTCAAATAACCCGTAAGCTCTGATACCAGTTGTTAGGGAAAATATGTGATTCCCCACAAGTAAATCAATCAATGGGAATAAAAACTAATGCAGAAAAATTAAATCAAAAGCAACACAAGAATTTTTACGTGGTTCCCTCAATGTGAGGTACGTCCACGGGATCGAAATCCGATTCTACTATCAACCAAATAAGTTACAAACGATTACAAACGAGACACTAATGGTCTCACAAAACCACCCTTAGGTGAATTCCAAATAATCACAAATAAATAAGAGGAAAGATCTCACCAAATAGATGAACCAAAATCTTCAGAATCAGAATTGAAGAAGACCCAAAATAATCTACCCAAACCAATTCACACGCACACTACAACATGCGTAGCAGCCACCAAATCCAAAACTAGCCATAGCACGATTTTACCAAAGTTGATGACCACAGATGCAATTCTCAAAGAATAGTCAAAATCTGCGGCAGCCACTTCGGAAGAAAACAAAATATATATGGTAAACTTGTGGGCTTTTTTATCAAACCCTAATTATATCCAAATTGAATTGGGTCTCCACAAATATAATATATAAAAATATATTATACCTAAACTAAGTCAAATTAAAATTCTTTAACAAACCAATTGGGTCCTACACTCCAATAAGGAGGTATACCCAACAAACCGCGCATCCAAGCCGAATATATCGGGAAAGTCAGTAGAATCACGATAGGCTGTCCCTTTTTAAAGAAAATAGTTTGAGGATGAGTCCTGATAAGGAGATGATAGAGGGCTAGGCTATGGAAGAGAAATGAAGGAGAATGGTACTATAAAAGAAAAAAATTGTAAGAGAAGGTAGGTTCTAAGCAATTGACACCTTAAGAAATCTAAAACTACTTTTTGAAAAGAAATTAACTTGTTTATTGGAGTGTTAATTTTAGCACCACCGACTGGAACTTTTCTTCTGTTTCAGGTGATGATTGAAAGACTTTTCAAGGACTTGTTTAGATTGAAAAAATATTTCAAAACCACTTCTCCACATTATAAATGAAGCTCAAATCTCTATATTATGATTTATCTTTCAAACTTCTATGACACGTGGACTCTAGACAAACACAATATAGGTTGAATTGAAATTTGTATGATTTTTTTTCCCAAATTAATTACAATTTGGACCACGTTTGTTGACCATAATAATGTGAATTATTATCTTAGTTAATAAGAAGTTATGCATACGTGGTGATTGCACATTGGTGATTAAGAATACGGTTGTATGTTAGATTGAATTGAAATTTGTACCATTTTTCAAATTGATTATACAACGTTAATCATGTTTGTCATGTAATAATGCGAATTATTATCTTAGTTAAGAAAAAATTATATATATGTGGGCAATTACATATATGCGATAAACAAAAATCTAGAAGGATTATGAGTTAAGTTCGATTGAAATTTTGTATCATTTTTCCAATTGATTATATAGTTTTAATCATGTTTGTACACTATAATAATGTGAATTATTCTCTTAGTTAAAAATAATATATAAAAAAAAGATATACATCTATAGCAATTACATATTTGCAATTACGAACCTTCTAGAGGGTATTTCTTAAAATTATTGTAAGATCCAAAAGTTAGAAACATTATCGTTTAATGAAAGATTTGTAGTGAATATAAAAATAAGAGATCAAGGGTATTGGGAAGATATATTAAAACAGTTAAAATGTTAAAAAATCACTATTAAATGATTAATTTTTTTTCTTAATTTTTCTCCTCATCTTTTCTTAAAAAAATAATTAATTTTCAAAACAATTTTAAATACACCAAAAAAATAGGAAAAATTATTGGAATTATCATTATCCCAGTGGACTATTGTTTGGTGGATTCTCTTTGTTGAACTAATGTTGGTGGACTTACACAAAGGCCTTGTTTAGGAAGTTGGTTATTTAATTTTTTGGTTATTTTAACCTGACTAACATAGTCGTGTTTGGAAAGTTAGTTGCTTCTTTTTTGTAATTGATTTGATAATTGCGAAAGAAAAAATAAAATAATTCTGGATTTGATGTGACATTTTGTCTTATTGACTATTTTAACTGATGTTATCTTTTAATATGTTATTTTAACCCAATTCTCTTTCTAAACTAGGCCAAACTCTCCCGTTGGAATAGAAAAATCTATAAGTAAATCTTGATTCAAATGCATGTTGGAACAATCTTCTATGTAAAATAAATAACTTGAAACAACATGTAGGAATTTAACAGGTGCAAACAGTTTGGACAGATAACAGCTGGGCAATTTCAAATCTGTTTGAATAGATAACTGCCTGGGCAGTTTCAAACCTGTTTGGAAGAAACTGACTATGTCCAAAATTACTGGGCAATTTAGAGCAGTTTAAACAGTTAGAAATTGGACCAGAAGAGGCACAATTTTGGACAAAAAAAATTAAATTAATTTTGTTCAGAAATTTAAATAATTTCACACAAGAATTTTTGGAAAAATTCAAATAAATTAATGTTATAACCGATCCGACCCACAATCGTGTCTGGTATGGCTCAGACAGTCGGACGGACGACAGTGGCAGTGCGCGTACGTGTGTGGTGGTTTGAGCCAATGTTCAATTTGTCCATAACTCCTCCCTTCTACAAACTTGGGGTGCCCCTCGGGGCCTAACCCAAGTGTTGCTACCTAGAACTTATATATACACATAAGTTCTCTTAAGTTTTCAATGTGGGATAACCATTTCAAGGAAACCCACAGTTTACTTCTTGAATTATCCATTCCACGAACCCGAAAACGATGTCAACTTCTCATTCACCCATAAATGGTTTTGACGAATCGTCTTCACCGTGTGACTTGCCATGCGGCAAGGAACATGTCACATCTTTGGACCCACCCCAGAAGACGTATAGGCCCTACTCAAATTTGGGCTCAAAGTTGGCCCAAAATAAGCCTATAAAAACCATAATTCCAACAATCCCCCACATGAATGGAATTTGACGGAGAGAGAAGACAACAACATGACCTAATTGCAGAGAGTATAGAAATTGGAAATATTCTGCAAATAATAGGTAGCTTTTGGCTTTGAACTTTCCCTTGTGAGACACTATTAGATTTACTAGCTAACCAGTGAACATGATGTCTTGAACTGTTCAATCGTTTGTGTAAACCAAGATAATAGAACTCACACAGTATATTACTAGACACAGTTTATTTCTCACTATTGTGTTCATTTTGGTCCTAAACAACTTGGCCTTTCATGAGTGCTCTAAAGAATTGTAACCCTTCACAAATCTCATAGAACGGGCCCAGTTCACACTCATATAGGTGATTCTTATGAAGAGTATCCTACCATATTCCACTAGGTATTCCTAGATATAAGAATTATTAAAAGTATTACTTAACCTAAAATGCTGCAGACATCACTATTTCATTATAAAAATGGATAGGAGTTTGACTCCCCAATGATCCTTATGAGTCACACACAACTCGATTATCCCTTTGAACCTAGATCTTGGGATCTCCAGTCAACTAGGTTGGGTTGCCGTTGTAGTAACTCTTATTTAATAGGCTTAAGTCCTATTCCCCTCGATGAATTCTCAACTAACTCTTTTGCTAACCCTTTAGTTAGCAGATCTGCTATGTTGTCTTTAGACTTCACATATTCAATGGAAATAATTCCATTAGAGAGTAGTTGTCTCACGGTGTTATGTCGACGATGAATGTGTCGTGACTTATCGTTATATATATGACTCCGTGCTCTACATATTGCTAATTAACTATCGCAATGTATGCATATAATAGGTATAGCTCGGCTTTTCACGCTTCCTTTCGGAAGAATGAATTGCCCTTACAGTTCGGACTCCACTTGTATCGGTTCTGAATCTGATTTCACAAGTGCAATGTGAAATAGTGGAAGATAGTATTTACAATGTCCCTGTTGAGATCTCAAAAAAAGGCTTTTCTCATTGGGAAAATGCTTTGGTTGGATACTTCATTGATAAAAGATTCTCTTTCCATTATGTGAAAACTTGGGCGGAGAAACTTTGGGGAAATTTGCTTAAGGACGTTGTCTCCATTGACAATGGTTTTTTTATTTTTAAGGTAAAAAGTGAAGAGGCTATGGACACAATCTTGGAAAATGGCCCCTATTATGTTGGGGCTAGATTGATTGTTATTAAAAATGGCAACCTGGACTAAAACTAACAAAGTGTGAATTTTCAAGTGTGCCATTGTGGGTGAAGTTGTACAATGTTCCTTTGGAACTTTGGAGTGAAGAGGGTTTGGGTTACATAGCTAGCATCTTGGGAACTCCTCTTTATTTGGATAAGCCAACTTTCAAGAGAAACAGACTTACATTTGTAAGAATTTGTATTGAAGTGCCAGCAAATAAAGAGATCCCTAAGTCTTTCAAAATAAATCTTGGTTATGGTGACCCATATGAGATTCAAGTTGAGGTACCATGGAAGCCTCAAAGGTGTGATGGTTGTAAGACTTTTGGCCATACCACTACTTTGTGCCCTCAAAAGCCAAAGTCTTTGAACCCTCCCTCCTTCAAACATGAGTGGAGAGTCAAGGACACTAAAACACAAATTCCGACTAAATGGGAAGTGGTGAAGAAAAAGGGGAGAGATAGTGGGCAAGGTTCAACGCCATTGATCAACAAAGAGAGAGAGACGCAGTCTTTTGTCCCCCCAACATCTAATGCTTTTGATGTCCTTGAATCGTGTGATATGGACGAGTTAGGAAATGGAGATTCAAGTCAAGAGTTGAGAAATAGAGGGAGTCCATCTCCAAGTGATCCTAGTTATGGGGAGACTTCAAAAGAGGATAACAGAAGAAAACTTAAAGCAAAACTTCATGACTTGAAGAATGCTAGAAGGAAATTCTGAATCCTTGTTTTGTTGGAGTAGTTTATTTTGATGGAGTAGTTTATTTTGATTATTTTTGTGCTCCCATCAAAAGCTGTGTATTGAATTTCATTGTATATCTTTCTTTTTTGGTTATAATATGACTTACTTATCCAAAAAAAAAAGAAAAGAAATAGTGGAAACACAAAAAGAGTCCAAATCCGGCAATTGTTTTTGGAAAATCGATGTTTGAATCAAAATGCCAAAAATGGACTGCTTTGCCAGATTTCAGAGTTGCCACCTAAATATTTATGTTGAAAAATTTAGGAAAGCCATGACTCGTGCCAAAGGCCATTAGTACGTCGTTACCAAAGTGTCTTGGTTTGGGAACTTAGGTATGAGAGGGGAAGGTCAATAATGAGCACCCCACTCACCCGATCAAAGATCGGTCTCTACTAATCATGATGTGATTCTTATGTACAGTATATGTTCTTATTTTATCTTTAACATACAAGTATAGACTAATTTCACGGACAGTTGGAACGTTTGATTTCATGTTTGTTTTAGAAAAAAAAAAAAAGGTGTTTTGCATATGTATCACTTGAAAAAGTGATCTCATATATATACATTAATCAAAGTATCCCAATGTCAGTGAATAGCCATCATCCACAGGCATTCAAATAGTTCATTTAAGCAATGAGCCTCATGGTAGTATGTTTAATACGACAGCAATCACACTTATGCAATATGCTAAAGCATAAAAACTTACCTTGTACTCCGAGCCAAAAAAAAGAACTAGTTAGAAAAAAATGCATGATCCTAACTATGTATTATGACTAATGCAACATATACAATATGCAATTAATAAGCTCGGCTACTAGCATGGCATGCGAGTCAATTCAAGGCACGTGATAGCGCACGTATTCAAGTAAAGAGTTTGAATTTGACATTTGAATAATATGATGAGCCGAACTTTTATGCATGCAATACAAGTTGATGCAAACATGAGTATGTTAAATTAAACATGATGTCCCTATGCTAACCATCATAAGCAGATAAATAAAAGAGAGAAAGAATGGGGGTTGGAAGACATACAACTTATTACATATTTGTCCTCGCGAAGGAGGGTCCGAATGTCCAAGTGTCCGAATAATTAATTATTACAAATCCGAATGAATAATAATGAAAAGGGGCTGTCTAATTTATTACAACAAATAATATGTAATGATCGCACGATGCTCCTCAGGAATTACTCTGTCTGCCTTGTTGAGACTTGTTCTGTTTCACCTTATCATTGCTTTCGACCAAAAGTGTATTGTTTGCAATTTATTGGAGCCTTGCTGACCCAAAACAAAACTTAGTCGAGCCCCAAATAAATCCAAGCATACCTTATTTTCTTTGCAGAAATCTGTTTTTTGTGCCTGAGGTGAAATAGTGCAAACATGCAGACAGGGTATTCCTAGCCATGTTTGTCTCTTCTACTCTTCTCTATCATGGAAAATACTCAAGAGAGGAGTGAACTTGGTTCCCAAACCATCTATGGTTGCAAGTTGATTTGCAAGATGATTTTGGACATGATAGGATAAAGATCAATAAATGCAATGCATAACAACCACCCCTCCCTCCTATCATAAAGCAAATTCAAGAAGGGAAGTAGAGACGCTTCAAGGTTCATCAAATTATCATGAATTGATGTAAGACGCACCTTGACACAATAATAGACTCCGGCATAACGTCTGGCCGTAAAGACGCTTCAAGATTCATCAAAACATTATGGACTAATGTAAGACAAGCCTTGACACAATAAACTCGGTATAACGCCCGACCGAATTCAATTAATCATATTGGTTCTTTATGTTGGTTGATTCATTTTAAGCTCAATTTTATTAGCCTCGTTTATATTGCCTTCCCTTTTCTTTAATCCATTAAGTCTACGGTGATATTTACATCCACTAAGTCCGAAATGCAATAAAGGAAAATAAGTGTCGACTTAACCCGAGTAAATAAACCTTATTTTCTTTGGAGGAAATTATAAAGGAAGAGTCAAACTTATTTGCAAGTTAGGGATTTGGAGTCAAACTCAGGATGCGTAACAAGAACTAGTCAAACTCAGAAGAGTGATAATGACTTAGAAAAACCCATAGTGAGCGATAATGACTTGAAATCTAAACTTGATAATGAGTGATAATGACACTTTCCTTGGCGATTTCCAAGGGTCAATTAATCCTTTAACAGTAAACACACTGATGATAAATTCTTCGGGGGAAATTACAAAGGAAGAGTTAAACTCATTTACAAGCGATAAGGGATTTTAAGTCAAACTCAAGATGCACAACAAGGACTAGTCAAACTCCAAAGAGTGATAATGACTTTGATAAACCCACAGTGAGCGATAATGACTTGAAATCCAAACTTGATAATAAGTGATAATGACACTTTCCTTGGCAATTTCCAAGGGTCAATTAATCCCTTAAAAGTAGGCACACTGGTGATAAAAAGAACTGAAAAATAAATGATTATACTTTAGTATAAGAAAGTTTTTATGCCTTTGGTAATGAACCTCCGGAGAGATTAAACCATTAAGCATGAGAAAGTTTTATGCCATTGGTAGTGGACCTTCTAAGATATTAAACCATTAAGCATAAGAAAAGCTTCTTTCTTATACTTGAACTACAATCTTAATTTTTCACAACTTTTTAATCAAAATCATCAAAGAATTGAGGGAGGTTGTAGAGATGGTTCTGCAATGTTGATTAATTGGTTAATATAACACAAACATAATATGTAAAACAAACTTATTGAAGTAAATTAAACAGCCCCCAAATAACATACAATAGTGCTTAAATTAAACTATAGAAGGTGCACAATCATAGAGAGATTAAAGCTAGTATAAGTATGAGGAAGGGTGGCTAACCCCTCCTCACTTTTACAACTTCAAATCACATAGTTTAGGTGTTGAAAAATTGCTCCAAAATAGTCCCAAATCAACCCCAAAACAATGGCAAAAGTGGACGAAAACAAATGGGAAACACAAGGATTTAAGCTAGGAGTAAGGTTCAAGCAAGGGGAATTAACCCTTCCACCTTTGGGTAGCTTTGAATCACAAGTTTCAGCCCTCAAAACAGTCCAAAAATAATATGAAAACACAAGAAAAAGATGAACAAAGATTGAAATAAAAGCAAGAAGGCTTTACCTCTTGTAGAGAAGGTGTTCTTGTTGTAAATCAAACTTGATTGCAAAGCATCCTCAAATTTGAGTATGATTTTTAATTCTCAAATCAAGTTCAAGTTCAAGCTCTTGTATGGTATGTATGGATAATATGTGAGCTTCAAGGCTTGTAGAAGAACAAGAAGGGTGATAGCTTTGATCTTTTCTTCCTCTTGAAATTTCAAACTCACTCTTGATATTTCTAACTCACTTGATATTGATTTGATCTCTCTAACCAAATTCTATGTGTGTTTTTCAACCTCCCTACAGCAGTCTGAACCCTGCTATTTATAGGCCCCGAGCAGGTTTGATCAAAATATCTGTACAATTGGGCAACTGGCAGAACACTACTGAATCTGTGTGAAAAGTCAAGATGTCCAACCAAATGTTGGTATCTCCGGCCGAATATCACTTAGGTCCGACCGGACTTCAATGTATTTCCACTATCTCTCATTTTTAGGTTCAATACAAGTTGATACAAGGTGCAATACTGAAATTTCGAGGTAGAAATACAGTGGTATGGCAGGTTGGAATTGTCTAGAGCTCGAACTCAGATTCTTTTATTGAGAATTTAAACCATTGACTCAATGTAATCGTCATCATCGAGTGCTCGAAATCAAGCGCCTAAGTCTTACGAGCAGTCAAAATTGGGGTGTCTACAGCAGGCACCAGTTTTGGCCACATTGGAATATCTTCAAGGAAGTGACGTAGCCATTCTGCTTCTTCCCTAGCTTTATCTAAAGCTATGAATTTTGATTCCATAGTAGACCTAGCAATGCAAGTCTATTTGAAAGATTTCCAAGATACAGCCGCCCCACTAAGAGTAAAGACATACCCACTGGTGGACTTTGAGTCTCTAGTATCCGATATCCAGTTTGCATCACAATATCCTTCAAGTACGGTTGGATATCTAGTATAATTTAGCCCAATGTTACAAGTAAATCGGAGATATCTTAAAA
>NW_021025587.1:242377-291656 GCF_004153795.1 Camellia sinensis | reverse complement strand
TTAAGTTACTATCTTTCCCAGCTGTGTAGCTTAGTGTGTTCAATCTGTTAACTGTGTAGGGTTGGCGACTGGGGAGGCACGCTCTAGCATACTGTAGCCCAGAACTCTGTGAGTAACAATTGTGTAAAGATATGTTCAACTGATTATCTTTTGAATACTGAACTGAACTGTTTACTGAACTGGATTTTACTGAATGAATGTATGTCCTTTATTTCTGAACTGTACTGTGGCATCCTTAGTACCTACTGTTTACTGTTACTGTTACTGTTACAGAGATCTCTGTCGGTTCCCTCGTGGAGCCACTACTGTTTACTGACTGATGGCCATCATTACTGTTCGGTCTTTTAAGACCTACTGTTATGCTAATGGGTGTACCACATATGACTGTACTGACTGAATGACTAAAATACTGTTTAAATGAACTGTTTTCATACTGTAAGAACATTCATTCTTAACCCCTTTACGCTTTATGTTATTCACTGGGCTTTAACTCACTGCTCATATATATATGTAGGTGTTCAGGCACCAGACTGCGGCTAAGAGCGTCAGGATTACTCCAGTTTTGTCAAGCCAGCCTATGTGCCTCACTGCGAGGTTCTGAGCCTATCATGTTAAGGCTTAGGGGTGTTTTACAATTCCCCCTTCTGTACTGTCTTACTGTTTTGTATAGACCGAATGCTTAATGTACTGTGATGTAAAGGGTTGAGTCCCTAGTCTGAATAATTGTGCATACTGTTCTGTACTGATTATGTATGTATGTATGAAAGTCCTTTTGCATACAGACTGTCACAGCTCATTAGACATTGTTTATTTACTGTTTTGGCTTCCGCCAGGCCCTGTACTCTGTTTTACTGTTCTACTGTTCTGCAGGCCTTCGGTAATCTCGGATTACTGGCGGGTTACGGTGCTAAACCCATAGGGCCGGGTTTGGGTCGTGACACTATACCCTTTGACCACAAGTCTTGCCTTGTATTTGTTAATTGATCCATCCGTTTTCATTTTTCTTTTGAAAATCCACTTGTACCCAAGAGGTTTACAACTTGGTGGCAAATCCACCAATTCCCAAGTGTGATTTTGCAAGATGAATTCTTCTTCACTATTGACAGCTTCTTTCCATAAAGGAGTCTCAGGACTGGACATAGCCTCTTTAAAAGTGAAAGGCTCATTTTCTAACAAAAATATTAGAAAATTTGGACCAAAAGACTTAGTGGTTCTAGCACGTTTACTACGCTTAGGTTCCTCATCCTCATTTTGATCTAACTCTTACTCCTGATCATGTTCTTGATCATTACTAGTAATAGCATCAAAAGATCTTTTATTTGTACTAGTCTCTTGTCCAGTCTTATTTGGAAATACATGTTCAAAGAAAGATGCATTTCGAGACTCTAAAATAGTATTTACATGCATTTCGGTATGTTCTGATTTATAAATCAAAAACCGATATGCACTACTATTCTTGGCATAACCAATGAAAATGCAATCAATGGTCTTAAGACCTATCTTAGTCTTTTTAGGACTAGGAATAGCCACTTTATCCAAACACCCCCACACTTTTAACTATTTGTAGGATGGTACTCTTCCATGCCACATCTTATAAGGTGTTTGATTCACTTTCTTTCGGGGCACCTTATTTAAAATATAATTAGCAGAAAGTATTACTTTCTCCCACAAGTTCTAAGGTAATCCAGAACTTATTAACATGGCATTCATCATTTCTTTTAAAGTCCTATTTTTCCTTTCAGCAATCCCATTTTACTGAGGTGAGTAAGGAGCGGTGGTTTGATGAATTATTCCATGTTCTTTACAAAATTCACCAAAAGGTGATTCATATTCACCACCTCTATCACTTCTTAGTTTTTTTGATTTTCTTACCAAGTTGATTTTCAACTTCATTCTTATATTCAATGAAAGTTTCCAAAGCTTCATCCTTGGTTCGAATTAAATAAACATAACTATATCTAGTATAATCATCTATAAAAGTGATAAAATATTTTTTTTCCCACCTCTAGTTTGAATTGATTTAAAATCACAAATGTCACTATGAATTAATTCAAGTGGTTTCGAACTTCTTTCAATTGAATGAAAAGGAGTTTTGGATAATTTTGCCTCAACGCAAATTTCACATTTATGATTTGAATCAATGTCAAATTTAGGTAAACATTCCATATTAATTAATCTTCGCAAAGATCCATAATTAACATGTCCTAATCTACCATGTCATAAATTTGAAAACTCAAGCAAGTAAGAAGAAGATGTATTTTTATTAATAACTGAGGGTACAACGGTCATTACATTCATCTTGAAAAGGCTATCAGACATGTAACCTTTTCCTACATACATCCCATTCTTAGTAAGTACAAATTTATCACTCTCAAATACTAGCCTAAACCCATTCTTACTCAACAAAGATCCGGAAACAAGATTCTTGCGAATGTTCGGTACATGCAGCACATTGTTAAGAGTGAGTTTCTTTCCAGATGTCATCTTAAGTACAATCTTTCCTTGTCCTTCAACTTTGGAAGTTGAGGAGTTGCCCATAAAAAGTTGTTCACCGTTGTCCACCGTAGAATAAGATGTGAACATCTTTTTGTCGGCACAAATGTGGCGAGTAGCATCAGTGCCTACCCACCATTCTTTAGGATTTCCGACAAGATTTGTCTCGGAAACAACTGCAGAAAGATTGATGTCATCTTCACCATTGGAAACATTGTCCACTTCGGTCATATGGGCTTGAGCAGGCTTCTTGTTTGTTCTTCTTTTGTTTTTGCCTTTGCTACGGCAATCTTTGGCCCGATGTCCCTCTTTGTCACAGATGTAACATTTGCCATTAAACTTGTACTTTTTATTTTCCCCCCCTTTAGAGCCTTGTGATGAACTTTCTCCAGAAGACTTTCGTTTCTTGGTTCTTGAAGCATGTTCCACCATATTTGCCTTAGACTCCATGGAATGTTTACCAGCCCGCTTTTCAGAATTACGGTTATCCTCCTCAATCCTCAAACGCACAATTAATTCTTCCAAAGACATTTCTTTGCGCTTGTGTTTGAGGTAGTTCTTGAATTCCTTCCAGCCTTGTGGTAATTTCTCAATCAAGGCTGCAACTTGGAAGGATTCACTGAGAGACATGCCTTCTGCGTGTATATCATGCAAAATGAGTTGGAGATCTTGGACTTGGCTGATCACAGTCTTAGAATCAACCATCACAAAATTCAGGAATTTGCCAACCACAAATTTCTTTGAGTCGGCATCTTTTGTTTTGTTTTTTTTCTCCAAAGACTCCCAAAGTTCCTTTGCTGTCTTGATAGGACTGTAGACGTTGTATAATGTGTTGTCAAGTCCATTCAAGATATAGTTCCGAGAAAGGAAATCGACATGTTTCCAAGCATCAACCGCAGCAACCACTTGCCGGTTGGTTTCATCCTCTTTCAAAATAGGAGCATCCTCACGGAGGAAACGAGCCTTGTTCAGAGTTGTAAGATAGAACAATATTTTCTGTTGTCATCTTTTAAAATCAGTTCCTGAGAACTTCTCTGGCTTTTCACAGTGATTTACTGGTACTGTCACAACAGAAGAAGGGGTTGGCGTAGTTGTAACCACCACACTAGTATTTGTTTAGGCATTTGTTTCAGTAGCCATGAATTCTAAATTATAAAACAAAATTATAATTAGAATTTATACTACACAGAAAATTAATCCAAATCCACAGAATTAAATTCTGTAAAAATAAAAGAAACAATAATGTAACTTTTATTTTTCAATTAATTTGGAAATAAAATAAAATTTTATTTAACCAAATTAATTCTACACAGAAAATTAAATTTCTGTAATACTTCAATAATTAAGAAACTGAAACAAAATTTTAATTAATGAACACTCATAAAATAATTTCTAAAAAACCAAAATTAATTTCTGGAAAAATTCCACAAATAAATATTCTGAATTGTTAATGACACCAATATATTACTACTAGTTGTCAAAGAAAATAGACAGTATATTACTACTATCTGTCAAATAGCATATAATCACTATTTGTTTTTTCAACCAAAATATTATTTTGTAAATCCACAGAAAATATTTTTTTGTAAAAGAAGAAAGAGAAAGAGAAAGAGAAAGAGAAACAAATAAAAAATTCTGTAAACAGAATAATTCGTATCTCTCTTAAGATTGTTGGAACAATCTTCTGTGTAAATAAAATAAATAAAACTAAATCAAACAAAATAAAATAAAAACTTACAGAATTTATTTTGTTGAACCAAATGAAAAATAAAGACCAAGTCGAGTGTGTGACACTCTGTCCTTAAAACAGATTTGCCCTACTACGGTGCTTACGGTTGAGTGGCGTCTATCTCTCAAGATACAATGATCTTCACAAATTTGTAGTAGCACTCCAAATAAATTTGTCTGGCGAACTAGAACCTTGTGTTCTATACTCTCTTTAATTTTTCTCTAAAACTAGAATGAAGAATAATGCAAACAAAACAAATTTTGGACAGCAAGAGAAGGAATATTTCAGACTGATTTTCGGCTCCCAAGACTGCTGGAAATGGTCTGAATTTATAGGCAAAAAATCTGACCCGAATAGGTGCTAATTTGAAGTGAACATATGGGATTTTGAATTGAACAGGTGTTGTCTTCAATTCAAACAGATTTGTAAACTGCCTTAACAGATTAACTGTTGCAGTTTGTCCAGATTTTGAATATGTTTGGCAGTTACAGATGTGTAACGGTTGGGCAGTTAAAACACTGTTCAAACAGTTTAGGATTCAGACAGAAAATGCATCAAACATGGACAGAAAAAAATTAAATTCAATTTTGAAATTAAATTAAATTTTCCCGCAATAATTTTTGAAAAAATTCAAAAAGAATTTTATCCAAAAAATCAATACATGAACTGACCCAAACCAACCCACACCCGCGCCCGGACTGACAGTAGCGGCGCGCGCGTGTGTGGTGGTTTGGGCTAAGGTTCACTTTGTCCATAAATCCTTCCTTCTACAAACTTGGGGTGCCCCCTTGGGGCCCAATCCAAGTGTTATAGTCTAGAGCTTATATACACAAAAAAGCTCTCTTAAAGTTTCAATGTGGGACAACCCATTAAAAGGAAACCCACATTTAAATCTTTAAATGTTCATTCCTCGAACCCGAAAACAACATCAACTTTCCATTCACTAAAAAATGGTTTTGACGAACCGTCTTCATCGTGTGACTTACCACGCAGTAAGGAACACGTCACCTCTTCGGACCCACCCCAAGACGTTTGGGGCCCTCTCAATTTTGGGCTTAAAGTTGACCCAAAATAAGCCTTATACAAACCAATTTTCCAACATGGATACCAACTTGAGTTTGGAGAAACAAACTAAAATATGAAATAAAACTTAAAAAAATAAAATAAAAGGCAAATAGATTGCAAAGTCTGCACGGGAAGCACAAGGGCAATTGATATAGATCAGTGGTCAGAACTAATGTTGAGAGATAGTTTATGATTGTGTCAGACCATTGTAGGAATTGACCCAAACTAATACCGGGACAGTTTAAAGTCATGCCAGACCATTGTAGGAGCTGACCGAAATCAATATCGGGACAGTTTAAAGAGTCATGTCGGATCGTTGCAGGGAAGCAATGGATGTTGAACCAATAGACATAACACATGCGTAACTTATGATGTGGTGTTGAACGATGATGGCAATAGATGACATTGTGCCCTGGCGGCGACTTATGAGAAAGTGTGCCTGGTGTAGCTTGGGTGGCATATTAGAGGGAGTGGCTTAGTAAGGATGCCAAGGGGGCGACTTATGTGGTACGCCAAGGAGCGACATAGGTGATGCGCCACATGGGGCAACTTGGGTTGTACACCATAGGTGTAACGACCCTCACCTTACTCTTGTCATACTTGCATACATTCCTGCATGATCTTGCCTTGTTGTGTTAATTGGAAGGATTTCTGCTTGCCTTGTTTTGTTTGTATTGCTTGCGTAGTTTTGTTCCTTGTTCGGTGTGTGTGTGTGGCCGAAGTCATCTTGAGCTTAGTTCGCCTTTGAACCTTTGTACTTAGAACTGTTTTGAGACCTTGGTCGACCCCCACCTTCACGACCTATCCATGTTGGGCCGCTCGGGCTCCCGCTAAAATTTGGGCCGGGCTGAGCTAGGCCACAAGTTAGAAGATTAGGCCCAAGTCCAGGGGCTATTTGGGCCTTGGCTCGGGCTTGGCCTGGGCTTGGGTGGGCCTAAATATTTTTTATTATTTTTTTCTACTAAAATTTTATTCTTTTTCACTAAAAATAATATTAGGCCTTGGGGGGCCAGGCCCATGAGCTAAGCCAAGCTTCAAAATGACGACCCAGGCCCAAGCCTAGTGTCCTAGGCTGGGCTCGTGCCGGGGCTTAAGCGGGCTGGGCCCACCTGAGCCTGGGTGGGTTTTGGGTTGCTTATGGGCCGCAGGCCATTTTTGCACTCCTATTAATGACTACTGTTATATTTTTCATTATACAAGACATTTGTGACACATAAAATGAGATTCAACAACTCTTGATGTATAAAAATATATTACATATTAATATTAATGCATTCTTACACTAATAGTATGCAAATAATATGAAATAATGGGTTTAATAAATTTGTATTATGAGATAAACAATTAAAAAAATTGTGTTATTGTGCAATTAATTTCATACATTCAATTGTATTACATGTACGGATTATGAAAAATTGAAGTGGGAAGTTGATATAAAAAGATTTGTGTAATACTATATATTTAAAGGACCTGCTTATTGTTTATCGTTTAAGATAGGATTGTAATCTCAACAATCTAGTTATAAATTAATGTTTATGTTTATAAAATTTCTCATTTCTTATTTAAATTCTTCAACCAAGTACGTATTCATTTCTTACTTAGTTGTATTTTGGATACAGATTGATTTACCCATATAAGTCTCCATACTTTATATACATATCACATACCAATTTAAGAGACACGCATTACAGTATTAATAGTTGATGAAAAATCACATACCACGAGCAACACACGTGCCTACCCACTAGTTTACTTAAAAGGAAGAATAACCATACTGTTCAAATTTTCCTGTATTCCACGAACATGAAGGAAAGCACACTGCACACATATCAAAGAGAAAAATAATACAAAGAGATTGATGTGGTTCTGTATAAACTTGCATATATCTACAAAAGAGATTAATCCACTATAAACTGTAAAGAGTGTAAGAATTTGTTCTTAATTAGGTTGTCATTGACTATATTTTGTTTGGTTTATGAAAAACGGGTTGAACGTGATTCAAACAAATTGACTGGTATGAGCCCAAAATTATTATTGTGATCCATAAAGTTTTGGGCCATGGTCCATCTTAGTGTATATATTATTTTATATGTGGATATGTGATATGGAGGTGTAAGGCCTGTTTAAGTTACTTGGGTTCCTTAATGGGAGAGCCCAGTAATTATTTTATTTAGGCCCACTCCCCTCTCCTATCCTTATTAGGGTTTGCATATATCTATATATATATATACATATGTAGATCAAAGGGTTGTCAGCCCCATTGAAAAAATAACGTAAAGATTAGGAGAATGAGAGGAAGAGCTGGTGTTAAGGTTTTCCAATTGTGAACACCATGATTTTTCAAGAAAGCAAAACTCAAGACAATAACGGAATTAAATGGTATGTATCTATGTTTATATTTTAGTAGTTACTTATATTCATAGTGTTTTGATTTCTAGTATATAGATCCTATAATCTTACATGTGGTATCAGAGCAAGTTTATACTAAAATCAAAATCATGGTAGATTATTTCAGTAAAATTATTTTATATAATGATAAGAAATAAATTAATATTGCTTTTACTGAATGATGCTTTTGCATCTCAAAATTGTGCTTTAGTAATTTCAAGCAAACTTTTTCAATGTAACGAGTACATACTGTTTGAGAATTGATAGTTTGCTTCTAATTTTGTTTTATAAAATAAAAAATAGTAATTTAGATCTGATAGTTTTATGAAAATTGTAAAATATGGACGTGTGTATATTGAATTTGTATTGATATATATATATATATATATATATTTCAAATCTCACCTAATCAAATATTTGCAAAAGATATGAAACATATTCGTTTTTATGACTTTTACATAAACATTAAGATTGTTTAAGAGTTCTATATCATGTATATCACTTTGGTATAATTTTTGTAAATTCATATACGAGATATTATTCTTAAGAAACTGTTTAGTGGTGATTCGTAGTATGATATTATATATGATTTGATAGGCACTTGGATATGTCGAAAATTTAATGAAAGTCATATGACCTAATTGTTGTGTGTCTCCCACTTTACATGTTAAAATTTATTTGTATAATTTATAAATTATGCGTTTGATTTCTTACCCAAAAAAAAAATGTTATTGTTTTTATTTTTATAATTAAATTATAGATTGCATGATGGGTTACATATTGCAATATTATTAATAAATAAATAAAGTTTTAAAGGTAGACAAATATTTATTTTTGTAGTCCTAGTTGAAGAATCTTTTTTTTTTTTAATGTGGATAATACTACCGATGTGGTTAACTCTTTGAGATTTAAAGTGATTTTTCAATAAAGATTCTGGAAAGCTCTTTTAATATTATATCACTCAATTACCTACCCAAAGGGGGTTAATTGAGTGTATTAATTTTAGAGGTAGTGTGAGTCGTTAGTAAGGGAAATTTTATTTATTTTGAAAGAATTTATCTACCCAAAGGAGATAATTTCTTGATAAATTATTCTTGCTAGTTGACTTGTTTATAGGTGTTAGATTGTGTCTTATATATTTAGCCCAAAGGTATTTATATGATGATACATTCTGAAACATCTGACAATATTGTTAAAGTTTATTTGCAGCCCATTGTTGTGAGATTATAATTATTGCCCATATATAATTAATTAAGATTATAATGAAATTTAAAGATGTTAATTGTATTTTATATATTCAACCCAAAGGTGTTTATATAGTGATACATTCTGGCACATCTGAGAATATTGCTAAAGTTTATTTGCAGCATATTCTTGTGAGATTATACTAATTGCCTATGTAAAATTGAAAGTTGGAGTTGTGAAAATGCTTTCTATATATTCAGTTTAAGAGTGATACATTTTAAATATTTGAGAATATTAATTGTGATTATGAGATTATTATTGTCCATATATAATTGAATGATATTATATTGAATTGAAAGCAATAAAGGGAGATATTTTTATGAAAATCAAATTTACTCCATTAAAGTTTTGATTGTGAATTCGTAAATGGATATTGACTTAGTTTTAAATCTAACTAATTTAGATGTTGACATACTCGAGAATGCACCTTCTTAACCATTTATATTAACACCTCAATATAGTGTGAAAGATTGAAATTATATTCAATGTTAATTATTTAACAAAGCAGAGTTTTAGAATATCTACTAGGTGATTCTTACAAGAAAATCTAAATTGTACTCTACAATGCTCTATATAATACCTTCGATATTTGCAAATCGTTATTTCTTTCAGTGTTATATGTTTTCGTTTTCAAAATATTCCGCAAATCTCTTTAGATATTATTAACTCCAGTAAAAAAAATTCTTTGGAATTTTTTGTGAGCTATGGCGCTCTTCCCACCTTTGGAATCTCCTTATTCCTTATTTGTCTTTTAAACTGCTTAAAAAAATGCTTGTGTTAATCAAAATTTTATTTTCTGGTCCAGTTATTTAAGTTAGAGTCTAGTAGTGATCTTATTTTAAAGAATGCTATTTTTATATCATTCATGAGATAAAATTCAATTTTAATGTCATATGGCGCTCTTCCCACCTTTGGAATCTCCTTATTTGTTTTTTAAACTGCTTAAAAAAAATGCTTGTGTCAATCAAAATTTTATTTTCTGGTCAAGTTATTTAAGTTAGAGTCTAGTAGTGATCTTATTTTAAAGAATGCTATTTTTTTTATCATCCATGAGATAAAATTCAATTTTAATGTCAACAAAATAAGCATTGTTATTATTTTTAATTTTGATAATAAATAAAATAAAAATAATAATAATTGGAATAGATTTTCATTTATCATAAGGTGTGTGGGAGGAATCATTTTATTGATTTCATAAATGAGTATTAATGTTATGCATTTGTCTAATTTCATTTATGTTGAAAAACACACTGATAAAGTTTTTTAAAATTATTAATTCAAGGTAGATATTATAGTGAACATGATAATTTTGGTTAATGTAGTAACTTCTTATTAATTTTTACAAAATTGTGGAATCAATTTAAATATATCATGCTTGTAACTTCAGAAGAAAGTTGAATACTTAAGCATCGTAATTGGACTCTAATAAAATGATGAGGTGTAGGTTAACATGTTTAAATTATACAAGCTTTTGTGATAAAATATTTTTAATTGCTATGTATACTTGTGTATACTTTACATATGGTGTATTAAGTTAAAAATATTTTAAAACACTTTTGAATTGTGAACTAGTAGAAAATTTAGTTAAAATAACTTTTGAGTTTGGGATTGCACAGAAGTAAAAGATTGTTGTGCTTTTGAAATTAAAATGGGACTTATTGCTATAGGTTGTTACTTTTGTAAGTTGTCAATGGTTCTATTATCTTGGTTCTGACATAAAAATCTTTTAAGCTTAAAATGTGAAGTTTTTGGATTGATGAGCAATTTAAAGCTCAAATTTATAAATCTTCTTGTGTACTTGTGCCTATTGTAATAAACTTGTTTGTTCATTCTCATATAGAGAAAGTGAGAGTGCAGGTAGAACCTGAAGTGTCTATTCAATCTGTTGATATAACTTGAACATGCATAACACGTACAACTCCTAGACATTCTCATACAGTTCAAGATCCTTATGATCATATTATTTTTCTAAATGAGCAATTTCAAGAGAGTGAAGAGATGATTGTTACGTATGATGAAGATATTGGCAATTTGTAATATGGTAAATGAATTGATACAAATTATTAATTGGATATGAGACCATAGTATATTTTTTTTTTAAAAAAAAATTGAAATCTAATGAGTATTTTAAAGATAAATAAATAAATACAAAGCTATTGTAAGAGGTTGCTATTTCAAAAGAGTATTGTTCTTACCAATGTTATAAATATAGGTTTATAATGATTATAGTGGTATTGTGACATTTTTATTTATTGCTTTGCCAAACAAAATAAATTTGATTTGTAAGTTAAACAAATTTATCTATGGTTTTAAATGAATTTCTAAGCAATGCTATTTAAAGGTTCACCAAATATTATTACTTGGCTTTATGGATAATACTATTATTTTATGCATGTATCTCAAGTCAGTGGGAGCAATTTATTTTTACCTGATCCTTTATACCGATGGAATTTTACTTACTAGTAATAATTTCGAATTAATACTTGATGTGAAGATATTATTGTTAATAAATTTTTGATATGAAATATCTTGATAAAGTATTTTATGTGTTTGACATTAAGATACTTGAAAATAACTTAGAGGATTATTTGTCTCATCTCAAAGAGCATACCTAGATCACATTTTTACTGAATTTAATATGCAGAATTGAAAGCTTTACGTTGCTCGTCTTAGTGATTGAGACTTATTTAGTAACATTTAGTATTCATAAAATGATTTTGAGAATGAGTTCATGAGGAATGTCTCGTATTCTAGCGTTGTGAGAGTTTAATGAATTATGGAGTTTGAATTAAACTTGGTGCATATGTAATTAGTTTGTTAGACAATTATTATTTTAATTTAAGCCTTGACCATTGGGTTAGAACATATAAAGTGTTATGATATTTATAGAGAATTAAAGATTATACAATTGTCTATAAAAGAATTAATCATGTTAATATTATTGGTTGTACTATGTCGACTTTGGTAGTTGCTCAAATGATATAGTATCTAATATTGGTTATACTTTTATGTTTGCATGAGGTGTTGTTTCATGAAAGAGTTTCATAAAATCTTTTATAATTTTTCACTATGCAACATGTTTTAGAGTTCAACTTGAGTTATGTAATTCAAGAATTTTATTTCAGAGCTTGGAATTGTTAATTTCATCTTCATACCTATAAAGATGTATTATGATATATGGTTTTAATTTTCTCTATGAAGAATAACAAAAACTCTGATGGTGTTAAATACATAATTTTAAAGTACTTCAGTATTAGAGAGTTGTTAAAGATGATATTCTTTATGAGCACATGTTATAGAATACAAACTAGTTGATCCTCTAAATATAGGGCTTAGGCCAAATTTTAGTTTGCTAAATATATTGAGCATATGGGTACTTTACAATTTTTTATGTGCTTGGTTAAAAAATTTTTTTACTCATGAATATTATCTATGGTGTATTTCAGTTAATAAAGTTTAATGTGTTTATTCACATTTTGTTTATAAGTTATGGTAACTGTTATGTATGTATTCGTCTTATTTGAACTCTTACAGTTATATTTAAATTTTGAGATATAACGATTGACACTTTAATTTAGAAGTGTATAATGCTTTAGTTTAGAAGTGTATATGGATCCATAAAGTGTGATGCTTGGTTTAAAGCATGAAAGATCTCGGTTTAGAGGAATAAAGGCTTCTTTTGGAAGTGTAAAATGGAATAAAATTCCTTGCAGGGTCTTGTCAAGAACATACAGAGGACTGAATGTGGAATTAGCATGTTATATAATTTTTGGATCAATTATGCTGAAATTCCACACTACACTTTATCACATATAGGAATCCATGTTGGTGAGATATTAGTGTTTGTAATTGTGGAAGGTGTTATGTTGTTCAATAGCATAATTATCGTTACAATTCGATATTAATATTTCTCATTGAACGGGATTCTATGCTGAGATGTTTCTATTCTGAATCATGTTTATGTGGCTATTAAAGTTGTTTAACCCGAGAGTCATTTTTCCTAAATAAAATATTTTTAAAAAAATTAGCAGTCAATGTTGCCTAAGTGGGAGAATATAATAATTTGTTCTTAATTAGGCTGTCGTTGACTATATTTTGTTTGGTTTATGAAAAACGGGTTGAACATGATTTAGATAAATTGACTGGTATGAGCCCAAAATTATTATTGTGATCCATAGAGTTTTGGGCTACGGTTCATCTTAGTGTAGATATTATTTTATATGTGGATATGTGATATGGAGGTGTAAGGCCCGTTTAAGTTACTTGGGCTTCTTAATGGAAGGGTTCAGTAATTGTTTTATTTAGGCCCAGTCCCCTCTCCTATCCTTATTAGGGCTTGCATATATCTATATATATGTAGATCAAATTTATTTTTTATTTTTATATGTGAGAGCCAAGTAAAAATAAATTTTCGTTGGCAAATAAAATATAACCAAGCCCATTTTCAATGGGCCAGGTGCAGTCAAAGTCCATTGGATTCGGAGTTGACGCTGAATAGGTATAGGAGTAAGGTGAAGAACGTGCCGAGTTAGGATAGTTGAGCTGTGCATTTGAGCCGAATATATTGGAAAAGTCGGTAGAATCACGATAGGTGGGTCTAGGCTAAGTCGTGCATCTAAAACTACTTTTTGAAGAGAAACCAATTTGTTTATTGGAGTGCTAATTCTGGCACTATCAACTAAAACTTTTCTTTTGTTTCAGGTGACGATTGAAAGATTTTTCAAGGACTTATTTAGATTGAAAAAGTATTCCAAAACCACTTTTTCACATTATAAATTAAACTCAAATCTCTATATTACGATTTATCGGTCAAACTTCTATGATACTTGGATTTTATACAAACAAATATAGGTTGAATTAAATTTTGTATGATTTTTTTTTTTCCAAATTAATTACAATTAGGACTACGTTTGTTGACCATAATAATGTGAATTATTATCTTGGTTAATAAAAAGTTATGCATACGTGGCGATTGCACATTGGTGATTAAGAATATGGTTGTATGTTTGGTTGAATTGAAATTTGTACCATTTTTCAAATTGATTATACAACGGCAATCATGTTTGTCATGTGATAATGCGAATTATTATCTTAGTTAAGAAAAAGTTATATATATGTGGCAATTGCATATTTGCGATTAACAGAAATCTAGAAGGATTATGAGTTACGTTCGATTGAAATTTTGTATCATTTTCCAATTGATTATATCGTTTTAATCATGTTTGTACACTACAATGTGAATTATTATCCTAGTTAAAAATAATATAAAAATATATATACATCTATAGCAATTACATATTTGCATTTACGAACCATCCAGAGGGTATTTATTAAAATTATGGTAAGATCAAAAAGTTAGAAACATTATCGTTTAATGAAAGATTTGTAGTGAATATATATGTAAATAAGAGATCAAGGGTATTGGGAAGATATATTAAAATAATTAAAATGTCAAAAAATCACTATTAAATGGTTAATTCTTTTTCTTAATTTTTCTACTCATCTTTTCTTAAAAAATTAATTAATTTTCAAAACAATTTTAAATACACCAAAAAGATAGGCAAAATTATTGGAATTATCATTATCCTCACGGACAATTGTTTGGTGGATTCTCTTTATTGAACTAATGTTGGTGGGCTTACACAAAGGCCTTGTTTAGGAAGTTAGCTATTTGATTTTTTGATTATTTTACCCTGACTAACATAGTTGTGTTTGAAAAGTTAATTAGTTTCTTTGTAGTTGATTTGATAATAGTGAGATAAAAAGTGAAATAATAATGAATTGGATGTGACATTTTATATAATTGACTATTTTAACTTATGTTATCTTTTAATAAATTATTTTAACCCAATCCTTGTTCCAAACTAGGCCAAAGTCTCCCGATGGAATACAGAAATCTATAAGTAAATCTTGATTCAAATGCATACGATTAATGAGCCTACAACATAATGTTTTTTATTGGAGTGTGCAAGTGGCTTGGAAGGAAAAATTATTGGCTAGTTGGCATTACATGACTACAACATAATGTTTTTTATTGGAGTGTGCAAGTGGCTTGGAAGGAAAAATTATTGGCTAGTTCAGGGAATTACATGACTATATACCTGATCAATCACAAATCTTTATATCTCATCATATTTTTCAATCACTCAATACAAAATTATAGGTCTCACTTTCTCCACCAATCTGTTTATACCTTTTTTGGCAAAAATTGTCACGTGGCAATTTTTCCAAATTATTTGTACCACATAGTGATGAAAGATCAAGGGACATGATTTTATTTTATTTAATTAATTAACTAAGGTAATTGGTTGATTAATTAATTAAATAAAATGATTTAGATTTGAGAGATAAGGCAAGCCTTAACCATTCCTAAGAATTAGGAGGTTGTTGAGGCTTATCCCCTAATTGGATGCCTTATCTCCTATTTTGGAGCATTATCTTTTAGTTGGTTGTTAAATGATGATGCTTATATGAGATTTGAAGATCTTCCATATTAACAAGGCTACAAAAGTGGAACCATTTTTCCCAAAATCAAGGCAAGTAGGTTTCATTTGGGATACGGGGCAACTCGTGACGACATGGAGGATCAACACACAATACAATCAAGGAATTAGTTTTCCAAATAAGGCAAGATTAGTTTTTGAATTCCTTAAGGATAGATATGCACAACAAAGAGAAGAGGATTTCTATGTAACAACCATGAAATCTTTTTCCCAAGTCAAGCAAAGTAAATTCAAATTCAAACTTGAAGAGACACGTAGCAGCTTTGTGGAGCTCAATGGACCAAGTTCAAATGATAAGGATAGGCATTATCCATGGAGAATCAAAATTGTTCATACTCTTGGGAGATCAAACTTAGCATCAAGGACACATATTACCAGGAAGGGCAGCCACGTTCTTAGCAGTTGAGCAAAAATAAGGGCTTCTCCAACACTATAAAAGGGCTCTAAGTGCAACATTCTAGGGGTCCCGACCAACAACTCAACCAAAAGTCTTTCAATACATTTATTTTAGTTCCATAGCTTTACTTATCCTAGCTTTATTTTATTTTTTTTTATAGCTTTATAGCTATAACTTACCCTAACTTCTTAGTTCAATTAGATTAGTCAATTCCACTTCATTTATCAATCAATGAAAATTCAATTCTAGTTTAGCCTATCTTTAGCGCCTAACAAATTTACTTAAAGTCTTCTTCATTGAGGCAAAATCCGAATCAGTGGCTGTAACACCCTAGAATAATTAAAATAAAATCATCCACAATATTAATAAATAATCATACCATTATGAGAACAGTGTCCCTTCCATTCCATATGATCTCATAGTACAAAAGATAACACGTGTAGTTATGCATTCATAAGCCCTAACCCTGAATCTATAGCATGTGTTACATGTTAAAGATATGAAATACAAGTTAAACAATTAAGAAATGCCCTAAAGGTTTACAACTTTCCAAGAATTGGTTACAACAAAATGGATTTTAAATCCAATACAGTCAAAGCCCTAGGCTTGTACAAAACAAATATAACAAATTAAACAAAATGAAGCTCTTGCTTCCGAATCCTCCCAAGCTATTGCCTTGGCGGAGGCATATCATCAGCACCTGAAAAATGGTTTTTCCACATAGGATGAGCCAAAACCCAGTAGAAATAATCCAGCATAGTTTATGAATTTTAACAAAGACATAAGGTGAATGCATATGCAATGCTCGTGCCAAAACATTTTCATTTCTCTTTCCAAAACCGTGCAATGCCAAGCATATATCTCAAATCATGATATCATTTCCTTTACAATAGAAAACAGAACAATGAATACAACACTATGAATCTCTAGGTCGCGTCTGCAAGTAGGCTACAAGCACTACCAAATTATCATTTTTACCGGTATTAACTAGAAAGCTCGACCTAACCACGCGGGTTTCTGGACTTTCACCAAGGACACATAAGCCAACTTAATACCACAACTACACTCCTACCTAGATTCACCAAGGTATTTACCCATTCTTCTCAAAACAACCACATTTTAAATATGTTAAATATGCAACAATGCACAATGCAATGGATGAGAAAATAGTTTCAATTCTCCTAATTCTCATGAAATTTCTACAAGAATCATAGCTATCCTCCATCGATAGCCCAAAACAGATATCTCTAAACAGATAATTAATTTTCATAAAGATAAGCTTTCCAAATTTCAAAATGTGAGTGGTAATACACACCCAACTCCACTATCCTCATCAATATCAATCCAACTTCACATTTCCAACATCAATTTCATTATTTATACAAAATCAACATTTGATATATTTAGGACAAAATCCTATTTCCTTCCAAAACTGATTCCAAGTATCAAAACCAACCATTTTATCACAACTCAACCTCATTTCAAATCCCACAACTATTTTCAAGAATTCATTTGAAAACCCCTCTTTTCATTTTTAATCCAAAACCCTAGATTTGTCCAAATATTCCCAAATCACAATATTATTTTAGAAATAACCAATAACTAAGTTAAAACTCATAAATGAGTGCAAAGAATCCCTACCTCAAGCTTAGAGGATGAGAGAGATTGGAGAAACCACAATGAAGCAGAAATCCAAACTTTTTCCGATTAGAATGAAGCTCTAGACGTGCTCTACCATTTTCTCAAAGGCACAAGGGTAGAGAAACCAATGGATTTAAGTGTATTTGTGGAGAGAATATGAGTTTTCGGGAGAGGGTGTCTCAACTTAGGGTTTTAAAATGTTTAGAGAGAGAGAGAGAGAGAGAGATTAAAAAATGATGTAAAAAATGACTTTTACGAACTGATATACGCGTAGAGTGCTCGAACGCAAGAAGTGTCGCTCGAGCATCCAAACACAAAAACATGGGACCGCTCGAGCGCAGGAATTACTACTCGAGCGAAGAACACAAACTCCTAGAAATTTTGCAGACTGATGACCACCACTCAAGCTCAACAAAGGCCGCTTGACCCAACATCGCTTGAGCGCAAGAAGTATCGTTTGAGTGAAGAATGCTAACTCCCAGTATCTCTGTAGGCCTGCAAAACTACTAAAAGTTTACAATTACCGCTCGAGAGCAAAAAATGACGCTTAAGTGAAGAAGCCAAAATTTAGGCAACAACAATTTAGACCAATAAGCTACCAACCTGTTCCAAGCACAACCAAAACACTCCAATAGCCAACCTTAATGTGGAAAAAGTGAAACTAGACAAGAACAACCATATGAGACAATGAATCCCGGATTCAAAATATCAACGGATCGGGTCTAAACCAGAATTGCTATAACCTCCCCCTTTAAGGAATTTTGTCCTCGAAATTTTAAATCAACGACAAGATCATGATTAAGCCAATTACAACAATGATAGTAAATCGAATTTCATACCATGATCTATCCACCAGTCATTCATTCTCATCACCATGATAAACACATGCTCATTACCGAATATACAATTCACATTTCCAAAACATATACAATGTTTATATTAAATCAACATAGCAAAAGTTTCAATACATATTCAAACATCAACAAATAGGTCTGGATATTTCTCACAGATTTCCAACTCACGCTCCCAAGTTGCTTCCTCAACCTCGTGTTGTCTTCACAACACTTTTACTAAAGGAATTGTCATACCACGCAAGACTTGGTCTCAAGTGTCTAAGATTATAACCGGTCTCTCCTCATACAAGGCTTCCTCATCAACCTCTAACTCGACGTATGATGGATCTGGCTCATACTTCCGGAGCATACAAATATGAAACACGTCATGAACCTTAGAAAACTATGGCAGCAAGGCAAAATGATAAACTACCTCCCCAATCTGTTGTAGGATCTCAAAAGCCCCAATAAATCTAGGAGACAACTTTTCGCTCTTCCCAAACCTCATCAAACCTCATCTAAAAAGACGTGATCTCCTACCTCAAAGGACAACGATCTCCTCCTACAGTCGGCATAGCTCTTCTAATGACTTTGAGCCGTGACCAACCTCTTACGAATAAGCGCAACTTTCTCCATCGTTTCCCTGACTAACTCAGGACCTATCATAGGTGCATCACCCATCTCGGCCCAACACACAGGAGATCTACACGGTCGGCTATACAAGGCCTCAAAAGGTGCCATGCCAATGCTCGCCTAAAAGTTATTGTTATAGGTAAACTCCACTAAAGAAAAGTGTCTCTCCCACGACCTCTTAAAGTTAAGAACACAACCCTAAAGCATATCCTCAAGGATCTGAATGGTGAGCTCTGACTGCCCGTTAATCTGAGGATGATAAGCAGTACTAAAAGTCAGTTTAGTGCCCAAAGCATTCTGTAAGCTCTGCCACAACTGAGCCATAAAATGTGGATCTCTATCTAGGACAATAGTCACAGGGACCCCATGAAGTCGAATAATGTCCTTAACATATAGATCGACAAGATAATCTACTAAGTCACTTGTACGCATAGGTACCAAATGTGCCGACTTAGTTAACCGATCAACTATCACCCAAATGGCATCATTACCCCGTTGAGTCCTTGGAAGACACACAACAAAATCCATCATGACATGCTCTCATTTCTACTCAGCTATAGGCAAGGGCTGCAACAAACCCACTGACCTCTAATGCTCGACCTTCATTTGCTGATAGGTAAGGCACCTTGATACAAACACGGCTACATCTTTCTTCATCCATTTCCACCAAAACTGATGACTAAGGTCTTGATACATCTTCGTGCCTCCTTAGTGCACCGCAAGACGTGAACGGTAAAACTCTCGAAGTACTTCCTTTCTACAAGACTGCGGCACGAAAAGACGGTCAAGGTATCTAACACTGGAATCAAAATACACATTCAAGTCCTTCTCTACCTGCCCACTAGATATCTTCTCCAGGAGGGTTTCTACCTCGTGATCACCCCTCTGTGCCTCTATAACTTTGCTCACCAGTGTAGGTTGTGCAACTACTGTAAACAAAGTTGCCGACTCAACGGACTCGCCAAGATGCAAGTCAAACTCTCTAATAGCACTCAACATCTCCCATTCTCGGATGGCAATATTAGCTACACTACTAAAGGATTTCCTACTCAAGGCATCAACCACCACATTGGCCTTCCTTGAATGATAATGCAACTCAAAATCATAATCTTCCATAAACTCCATCCACATTAAATGAGAAATATTTTGGGAATTGGTTAATAATTTTTAAATGATGTTGTTTCTTAAATTTGTTTGTTTCACAAGGATCTATGTTTTTCTAAGGTTAAGCAATAATTTTTAGTGGCTGAAAGTCTTTCTTAAAATCGTTTAAATAATTTTTGAGAGAAAGGTACCTATCTATGATATTTTGAAATTATAAAATGTCACCCTACTATATGGTATCACCCTACATGCATGATTATTTCTATATGTGTGTTAGTTATTGATCCAGAACTATGAGATTCCTATTGGACATTAGTGCTCACCTCTTGTTGTTTTATCTTTTTACAGGAAGAAAGTTTGGATTCTTTTGTTGAAGAGTTATGGATTCCTTAAGTTTCTTTGTACAACTTCATAGTAGATGTAAAGGAAATGAATCTTGTATTTGTAATTATTTATTTGTATCTTCACAGTAAGAGATTGGCATGTATTGTTGTCATTGTAATATTCATTGAGAGAGAGGACATGTATTATTGTATTTTTATTACTCAAGGGTAATAGATATTTGTATAAAAAAATGGACTTAAATTAAAGGCTTTAGTAATGTTTTCGTGTAATTAAAACTTGGGGCGTGACAACTTGGTATTAGAGCTAATCGGATTTAAAAATCTGCAGCTCGTGGGAAGTGATTTTTACCACAATGGGTTGTCTTCGCTTAGTGAGGATCGTTGCATGTAGACGTAAGAGGTGTAGGACATTTTGTGTTGCATTGTGTGAACATGGGTTGAGCTTCATAGATAGTGCTTGTAGCCGGCTAACTTACTTTGAGATCACATTGGTCTGATCAACATGGTTTCCAATGGGAGTTCCTTGGAAGTTCCAAGACAAGTGATCATCCTTGTTGCCTTGACTCGAGTGTGTGGTTTGTTGCTTAACAATATTTATGTGTTGTGTGATTATATGTTAGGTTGGTTTCGTGTTGAGGTAGGAAGAGTAAGTATCTTAGAAAAGAGTTAGAGTTCGGTTTTTGATGTCTGATGTGGTTATTGAGATAATGAGAGCTGTAGGATAGGTATTAATCTGCAATGCGGAAGACATTAGATGTTGGTAGAAATGTATATTGGCTTATGAGCCTTAAATTGAATGGGAGTGTTTGTGGAACATGAAATGTGCGACTTGTATGGTTTACAAGGAGTATAGTTGACATGAGTTGAGATTTTAGAATGGTATGAGGTTAGTTTGAAGTTACAAAGAATGTTGTGAGGGATTTGGGATGGGGTGAGAATTCTGTTTTCTGATGATGAGAGTAGTGTTGGTGAAGTGTTACCATGGGCTAATATTTATGTATGAGGGGGTTTATGGTATTTAAGAATTGAGTGACATGATTAAGGTTTGTATAGAGCTCATGTGTATGAGAAACACTTAATCGTTAAACACTAGAAGTAGTTCTTGAGAAGAAGTGTGGGTTGTAATTACTGTAATCGCTATTATGCGATTGATAATTCTTTTGTGTGGCTCAAAATGAGTGTTGCTATATCGGCACAAAAATGATTAGACTATTGGGAATGGTGCTAATGCAACACATATTTGAAAAGTCTAGTACGATTCTAGAAATAGGTTGAAGGGTGTAAGAAGCTTTATCTCGGGGTAGACAGTGTGAGGTAACTTGTAAGTGTTAGTAAATGTATGGTTGGCCGATTAGTGACCTTCGAGTTTGGGAGCGGAGTGTTATGAAATTCTTGACTCTGTTCGTGTGAGGATATTAGGTGATGATGACCACGATGATTATGAATTATGAGATGTGAAATGACGTATGTATCGACATTTGAGTTGTGAGGGTGGCTAATTAGTAGTTTGGGCTAGTTTACAGAGATGGATTCTTGCAGTCATTTCCTTTTTGGTGAGATTTGAGGATTTGTTTGGGTTAGTATGTTTTGATGCGACTTGTAACTGGTGATTTCGATGAATGCTATTTGAAGTTAATTAATGCTTAACTGTCTTGGGATTTGCCTTGTTTTGGATAAATAGGGATATGAATGAATAGTGTCTCAAGGGCTACTAGAGGGCATAGAGTCTTACTTGTGGATATATACGTGTGTTGTTCATGTGAATTTGTGAAACCGCTCTAATTGAGTTAATAATGTTTGAATGGGAATTGTTGTAAGTGTACTTGTGCCAATGTATATATATATTGAATGTTGATATAAGTATTGACATTTGTAATGACAGGGAGACTTCCCACTTATGGAAAACCATATGTGCGATGTTAGTCTTTTGATGCATTGTAGTTGTTTTTGTTCGTTACTAACACAAGTATGTATGGAAATTATGTTACTATGTCACTGGATGGGTGGCAGAGGTTATTTGGTGATGATTGGAGTTCACCGGGAAAATGTTGAGATCGATGTGGAAAATGAAAATCTATTTTCCTTGCATGTGGCCTGGCACGATAAAATTAAATGTTAAAGACTGAAATATGTTAACGAATGATTTTCCTTGCTCTACTTTTACATACTAAGGGGGAATAGGAATAGATAACGCTGTTAATTGAAATGCAATTGAGAATTGTGGTATTGGATCATACAATGCAATGTGTTATTTGTTTGCTCGTGTTGACTTGGTGTTAGTTTAAGGGTGATTTCTTTTCCTTGAAATTGAGTTTTGGCTGTTTGATAGACATTGTCTGCTTAGTTGTTAGTTGGGAAGTTATTATGAACCTTGGGATTACAAGTGATTAGCGTTGCTCCTTGCTTGTTGGATTCCGATGTGTGTGTTGATCGAAAGGTAATCGTGATCTCTTCCTTGTAATTTTTCTCGTTGGGTATCTTTGGAACACTGAGGTATCAAATCAAGAATTGAGAATTTATCCCGAGTGCGGCTCTAGTTTTGAACATTAAAGAGCGTGTTTCCATTCATGTTTGAGTTTCCTTTTGTTTGGTTTTCTTTATTTCAAGGACGGAATTTTTTAAGGAAAAGAGATTGTGACACTTTGTACTTTTGGGTTTAGAATTGAGGTAAGGTGTAATTAAAAGTTGTTAAGGTTTGGTGGATGTATATGGGTGCTCTCATTCTTGATTTTTGGACTAGGGGTTGTTACGAATTGGTGAGTATAAGGTTGTTCCTATTTTTGTTAGACCGGATGCAATTTCGGGGATGAAATTTCTTAAGAAGGGAAGATTGTAATGATCCATAATTTTTCCCTCCGCTCGAATGGGGGAGTCGACGCTTGAGCGAACTTGAGAGGCTCCAAGCACTTTTGTAGTCTGTTCGAAATTCTGAAAGTTGTGAATTCCCGCTCGAGTGTAGAAGTGGTCGCTCGAGCGGACAGCTTTGTTGGTCTGCACGCTCGAGCGCAAGATTGGGCGCTTGAGCGGTCTGCCTGGTTGAGTTTGAATTTCTGAGAGTAGTGGGATTGTTTTTGACCTTTTATTATTGTGTTTGGAGCCTTCCTATTTTATTTTGTGGTATTGATTGAAGTGGTAACATGATGGTAAAGTAAGATTGGACCAAAAACTTTAATTCAAATAATTTCCCCACGAATAGCCGTCACTCTTTTGCCCTTTTCTTTTTCCACACTTTGAATTTGGGCGTGAGACTAGAACCATTGGAAAGCTTGATTCTGGGGCTTCAATTTGGGCACAAGAACGACCTAAAATGGAGTCCGGGTGAGAGGGTTATGCCCATTTAAAGTTTTAGTATCTGTGTTGGAAGCAGGTACACTCGAGCTGGAAAAGCGACACTCGAGCGGACTGCTCGAATTCAATGACTTAAAAAGTGAATTTCTAGATCATTCTTTGCACTTTCTTTTTCCCTCTTCCTTCCTCTCACCCTAGGTCTAAAAACCCTTGATCTCTTGACCCAAATACCTTCCATTCCCTAAAAGTTTGGCCAAGATCTCTGACCAAGAAGTGAAGAAGGCTTGAAGATCTCACTTTTCAACCAATTGAAGTTTGGATTTGTGAAGGAATCTCATCAAATCTTTGCTCTTTTGCTTGATTCATGAGGTAGGGTTCCTAGTTCTTCTTCAATACTTGCATTAATAGATAAATTTGTGGTATTTTGATTATATAAACACAAAATCTACATTTTTAAGCATATAGTGTTACATCATGAGATTGGGGCTTTCGGGTTTGAAGTGTTGGGGTTCAATTGTTGGGTTAAGATTATGGATTATGAACCTTAGGAGTATAATCAATGGGAAAATTGGAATAAAAAGTACTGGTGTGAGAAGTTTTAATTTTTCTTGGAAGTCTTGATTTTTCTTGAAAACCCTAAGTTGACTCATAATGATAATTAATGATTTTTCCTAAATTGAAAGTAGAATCATGAAATTGAGAGGTTAAATTATATATATACAAGTTTAATTGAATTTTGGAAGTGTTTGAAAATTATGTTAAAAATTAGCGAATGAACCTTTATTATGGATATTATAAATCATGATATAATATGAAATGAAATTTGGAAAAAAAGATTTGTTAATGATATGGATGATATGAGCCTTGAGATGAAATGATGAAATGGAGATTTAAGAGTTCACCTTGAATTATGTTGAATTACATTTAGTGGTGTTGAAATGAATTGTGTTGAATCATGTTGAATTGTGTTGATTATGTTGAATTGTGTTGACTATGTTGAATTGTGTTGAGTTGTGTTGGGTGTTGATGAATCGTGTTGAGTTAAGTTGTGTTGGGTTGTGTCGAGTTGGGTTGGGTGGTGTTGTGTTGGTACCTTCACAGGGAGTTGAAAAAGGTTTTTGGAGGCCTACATCCCGCCGTATAGTAGTCGGCAAATGTGGGGGTGGTTTTGAATTAACGGTGCCTAATTTCCCTGTCTAGGCTTATTGCTAGACGAATATAGGAAAAATGATTTTTGGGTGTCCACACAGTCCTGCCGTATAATAACCGACAAAAGTGGAAAAATGATTTTTGTGTGTCCACACAGTCCTGCTATATAATAGTCGACAAAAATAAAAAAAATAGATGGTTTTCGAAAATGTTTTGGGTGCCCAAGTTTTGCCGTATAATAGCCGGCAAATGTGGGGGACGGTTTTAAAAAGTTGAAAAATGGTTTTTGGAGATATATGGATTTTGGAAGAAAATGAATTTTGAGAAAATGGTTTTTGGGAGTTCACTTCCCGCCGCATAGAAGCCGGCGAAAGGTGGAAAGCGTTACGAATTGGGTGCCCACCGTAGTAAGTCGGCAAAAGGTGGATTGTGTCGATATGTGTGTTGAGTTAATGATGTTATTTGTGACTTGTGATGAATCTGTGAAATTGCAAATTGATGCATAACTTGGTATAAAGACGAAATGCACATAGACATTATTTATAAAGAATGGAACCTAAAGATGGGTAAAGGGATTATGGATTAGTGATGGTGAACTTAATGAATTAGTTGTGACAATAAAGGTAACTTATGAGTGTTGTTCTGTAAATAAATGAGGGACTGAATTGAAAGGGGGTTATTAATCTTGTGTTATCTTGAAATGAAATTTGAGAGTGTAAATTGAGTGTTGTTCTGTAAATAAGTGAGGGACTGAATTGAAAGGGGGTTATTAATCTTGTGTTATCTTGAAATGAGATTTGAGAGTGTAAATAACAGTGTGAATTGAGTATAGGAGAATTGTTAGTAAACCAGAGAGGGGACTTGAACTTGAAGTTATGGAGTTGTAAATAAATATAATGAGTAGAAAGGAAGAATGAAAAAAAAAAAAAAAAAAAAGAGGAATATTAAAAATAGAAATTAAATGAGAAATATTTTGGGAATTGGTTAATAATTTTTAAATGATGTTGTTTCTTAAGTCTGTTTGTTTCACAAGGATCTATGATTTTCTAAGATTAAGGAATAATTTTTAATGGCTGAAAGTCTTTCTTAAAATCGTTTAAATAATTTTTAAGAAAAGGGTACCTACCTATGATATTTTGAAATTATAAAATGTCAACTTACTATGCGTTATCACCCTACATGCATGATCATTTCTATCTGTGTGTTAGTTATTGATCCAGAGCTATGAGATTCCTATTGGACATTAGTGCTCACCCCTTGTTGTTTTATCTTCTTACAAGATGAAAGTTTGGATTCTTTAGTTGAAGAGTTATGGATTCCTTAAGTTTCTTTGTTTAACTTCATAGTAGATGTAAAGGAAATGAATCTTGTATTTGTAATTATTTATTTGTAACTTCACAGTAGGAGATTGACATGTATTGTTGTCATTGTAATATCCATTGAGAGAGAGAACATGTATTATTGTAATTCTATTATTCAAGGGTAATAGATATTTGCAAAAAAAAAAATGACTTAAATTAAAGGCTTTGGTAATGTTTTCATGTAATTAAAACTTGGGGCATGACAACTTGGTATCAGAGCAAACCGGGTTTGAAAACCTGGAGCTCGTGGGAAATGATTTTTACCACAATGGGTTGGCTTCGCTTAGTGAGGATGGTTGCATGTAGACGTAGGAGGTGTAGGACATTTTGTGTTTTATTGTGTGAACATGGGTTGAGCTTCATGGATAGTGCTTGTAGATGGCTAACTTGCTTTGAGATCACATTGGAAACGCGTCTAATCAACATGGTTTCCAGTGGGAGTTTCTTGGAAGTTCCGGGACAAGTGATCATCCTTGTTGCCTTGACTCGATTGCATGGTTTGTTGCTTAACAATATTTATGTGTTGTGTGATTATATGTTAGGTTGGTTTCGTGTTGAGATAGGAAGAGTAAGTATCTTAGAAAAGGGTTAGAGTTCGGTTTTTGATGTCTGATGTGGTTATTGAGATAATGAGAGCTGTAGGATAGGTATTAATCTGCAATGAGGGAGACATTAGATGTTGGTAGAAATGTATATTGGCTTATGAGCCTTAAATTGAATGGGAGTGTTTATGGAACATGGAATGTGCGACTTATATGGTTTACAAGGAGTATAGTTGAGATGAGTTGAAATCTTAGAATGGTATGAGGTTAGTTTGAAGTTACATAGAATGTTGTGAGGTGCTTGGGATGGGGTGAGAATTGTGTTTTGTGATGATGAGGGTAGCGTTGGTGAAGTGTTGCCATAGGCTAATAGCTATGTATGAGGGGGTTTGTGGTATTTAAGAATTGAGTGACATGATTAAGGTTTGTATAGAGTTCATGTATATGAAAGACCCTTAATTATTAAACGCTAGAAGTAGTTCTTAAGAAGGAGTGTGGGTTGTAATTACTGTAATCGGTGTTATGCGATTGATGATTCTTTTGTGTGGCTCAAAATGAGTGTTGCTATATCGGCACAAAAATGATAAGACTATTGGGAATGGTGCTAATGCAATACATATTTGAAAAGTCTAGTAAGATTCTAGAAATAGGTTGAAGGGTGTAAGAAGCTTTATCTCGGGGTAGACAGTGTGAGGTAACTTGTAAGTGTTAGTAAATGTATGGTTGGCCGATTAGTGACCTTCGAGTTTGGGAGCGGAGTGTTATGAAATTCTTGACTCTGTTCGTGTGAGGATATTAGGTGATGATGACCACGATGATTATGAATTATGAGATGTGAAATGACGTATGTATCGACATTTGAGTTGTGAGGGTGGCTAATTAGTAGTTTGGGCTAGTTTACAGAGATGGATTCTTGCAGTCATTTCCTTTTTGGTGAGATTTGAGGATTTGTTTGGGTTAGTATGTTTTGATGCAACTTGTAACTGGTGATTTCGATGAATGCTATTTGAAGTTAATTAATGCTTAACTATCTTGGGATTTGCCTTGTTTTGGATAAATAGAGATATGAATGAATAGTGTCTCAAGGGCTACTAGAGGGCATGGAGTCTTACTTGTGGATATATACGTGTGTTGTTCATATGAATTTGTAAAACCGCTCTAATTGAGTTAATAATGTTTGAATGGGAATTGTTGTAAGTGCACTTGTGCCAATGCATATATATATATATATTGAATGTTGATATAAGTGTTGATATAAGTGCATCGAGTAGTTGTTATTAACAGTTACCTGGTTCAATTTTTGATAATCAATACGAAGTCACAGTGTGCCATCTTTCTTCTTGGCAAAGAGAGTTGGTATTCCCCATGGCGATATACTAAGGCGAATAAAACTTTATCTAACAATTCCTGGAGTTGAACCTTCAACTCATTCATCTTGGGGGGTGCAAATCTATACAGTGCCATAGAAATTGGTGTCGTGCCAGGCACTAGATCAATAGAGAACTCTATCTCACGGTGAGGTCACAAACTAGTGAGATCCTCGGGAAAGACATCTGGGTATTCACAAACTACCCTCGGCAACTCAACTCGGTCTATATCACTCTTAACATCCAAAAATGTAGAAGCAGACTAAGCTCACCCCGACCACACAAATCGCACACTAGCAACAAGGCTCTATCAACTCGATCTCCCAAGAAATAAAAACACCATCTGACAGTAATAGTCTATAACGACTTGGTAACATGGCAACCAACCTATGCCCAATATTACATCAAAGGTCAACATATCAATCAACAAAAATGCAAAAGAAAGCTGGCGACTGGAAACTTCTATCTCACAACCGCAACACCCCTGGTCCAACACAACCTCTCCACCAACTGATGACTCTACCCTGAGTGGAGATGCTAACTAAGCCACTTCTAACCCTAATGCTAATGCAAATTTAGACGAGATAAAATATTGAAATGCACCCGTATCAATCAACACATTGGCAATAGAATTACATAACAGGAAGTTACCTTTTACTACCGAAGGCGCTAACACTAAATCTGGCATTGTAACAGCATACACACGCTTTGTAGATCTCTCCTCTACCTACTTACCCCTTGGAGCATAAGTCTAATGCACGGATTGAGATGAAGAGGCTCCCTAATTGGCCTTCGAGGCCTGAGCTGACTGTACATGCTGATGGCTCTATGTTTGCCTTTGGCCAGACGAACCAGATGTGCTACTCGGCTGAGGGCAAAGCCTCCTTACATGGCCTGATTGCCCACACTGATAAGAAATAGACGGCTATCCTCTCTTCTGACTTTGGCTCAAAGAACGAGCGTCCGACGGTGTAGACTGTTGTCCCCTCCCTTCTGCAGGCAAACCACTGACTTGTGACCTAGCTGACCACACTTGAAACAAGTGATCCCTCCCTGACCACCTCTCACTGACCCAGAACTCGGTACAAGAAAAGTGGACCTAGACTATGCTCCTTAGGACTGCTGTGGGTTAGAACCCCTCTGCCTCTTACTGTTTTAAGTCTCTCCCTAAACCTCCTGACTTCTCTGTCTTGAGCCTCTCATCCTCTCCACCTTAGTCTGAATCACGGTCTCTAAGTGAGCTACCACCTCAACAAGACAACCGTAATCCCTGATCATGGATGTGGCCACCTTGAAAATGAGTATGGTCCTTAATCTCTTCTCAAACTCCATACAACGATGTTCCTCCATTGCTACCAACTCCGGTGCAAACCTCGACAAACTCGTGAAGGTAGCCTCAAACTCCGCCACTGGTGTTTTCAACTGTTTGAGCTTCAAGAACTACTCCCTCAACTTCTCTCTAACAATGGGGGGACAAAAACTTGTCCTGAAAGGCGTTGTCAAAGGCCTCCCAAGTCATCCCAATGCGTCCTCTCACAAACTTCCACCACTGACCCACATCTCCCTTTAGCTAGAAGGATGCCAAGGTCATCTCGAACGTTTTCACCATTTGCTTGAGCCATTCATCTGCTTTCAAAAGCTCTTTAGGATCCCCCCAAAACTCGTTCGAATTAGACTGGAAAAACTCCTTCTTCAAGAAAGATGGCCTGTCTTAACAACATGGGCCTGGACTTGATTCTCAACTCTGAGAATGTGTCACGACCCAAACCCGCCCCTATAGGTTTAGCATCATGACTGACCAGTAATATTAGATTACCTACGACCTCTATTAACAAAATCAATTGAGTATAAATTTCGAGGCTTAGTGGAATCAATATTAGACTTGAAAATAATCCATTGAGCTGTGCTTATATGGAAAGACCTCATGATATAATTGTGCAACCATTCTTTGGGTGCATGCATTACAAAAGTTTAAAACATTTAATCCATACATCAAAACTCCACAAGTCCTGATTAAACGAAAACCCCATATACAAGTACCAAAACGAAATCTCAAAAAAACAAAAGGGGTTTTGACTTTGCTTGGCGGCGCTCGAGCCCAAGCTTGCTCCTTCTCTGAAGCTCTTCAAAAAGGCTAACAATGTGGTAGGCTCCAAGGCTTTCTCTTCTAACCTTGATGTTCTGTTTGCTCACCTACATATACATATAAATAGTGAGCAAGGGCCTAGTGAGTAGTAACAGAATAAAAAGGTTATATGAATGAAGTTTAATAACATTTCCAATATCCATTTCCAATTCTATTCAAATCTCGATATCAATAGCCATTTCATTCCATTTACATGTCACATTCAATATAGTAACAATGCATCAATGACAACAGGACCACGAGGGTCATTCAATGGGACCATGATAGTTCATTCAATATTCCATATTCAACGTGACCACATGGGTCTAACATCAGAGATCTCCGTGTTTTAATTATCCAATGGGCCAGGGTATTGTTTTCTCTGGGGCGAGGGCCAATGGGCCATGGTATTGTTTCCCCCAAGCAAGGGCCTATTAAACAATGGGCCTTGGTATTATATCCCCCAGGCAAGGGCCTCACTAAAGGATGCCACAAATACAATTTCAAAAGGAAACTTCATTCATTCATAAGAAAATAATGTTTCAATAAACCATTCCATCAATCAAATATCGAATTCGAGAACAATAACAATTTAAAAAATAAAGATAGCTTGAATATATCTTTATAAAGTTACTACTCACAGTGGGTTCTATTGATGCTAGGCCTCGAGCATCCACCTAAACAAAACACATAACAAATACACAATTGAAGCACCATTCAATATTCTTTTCATTTTAATTCAACTATTCTTATGTTTTTCTAACTTATTCCATGGTTATATGAGTCCAATTGGTGTCTAAGAATACTTGGAATGATATAAAGATGCAAGTATGCACTTAAAAGAGTTAGTCAAAATTTGCTAAAAATAAGATCTTCGCTCAAGTGCAACTTTGGTTACTCAAGCGGTCTGCAAAAGTACTGGTTACTTGATTTTTAGGCTCGAGCCAACTTTCTGTCGCTCAAGCCAAAGACAGAGTAAAAGTGGGTTCGCTCGAGCACAAACTTTGTTGCTCGAGCCACTGTGCAATTGTCTGCAAAACTTCTAGGAGCTTGAATTTTACTCTCGTGCGACACTTTCTTCACTTGAGCGAACTAGTCGAATTCTGAAATTTCCAGAACTCTGTTTGAAGCTCAAAACATGCATTCAAAGGTTCAAAACTTGCAAGTTTGGTACAAAAACATGGAAAAACATTGTATAACATGAAAACATAGTTAATTTGAAACCAATTGTTCAAATTCATGCTCCCAATTTCCAAATTCAAACTTAAACCATGATGCTGAAACCATGCATGACATGCATTGCACTCTTTTCATTTCAAAACTCCTATGCATGAGATGAGAAGTGGTAGAACTATGAAACATCCTCAAAAATGTCAAATATAGCTTCATGCATGTGGAAAATTCCATGAAATTCAAACTTAAATTGGTGATTCATGCATACATATATATGATCAACTCAATTCTACCAATTCAAGGTAATTTATGCCTCTATTGTACAATTACATGCAAATGAACTCAAGAACTAGATGAATTCAACTTCTACATGTTTTATTTACAAGGATTAAGGGAGAATTTCATACCTAGAGTGTGAATTCAAGAGTACATTAGCTTATTTCTTTAAGTTCTCTACAATTCTCCTCTCTCTTTCTCTCTAGAGTTGATTCCCCCTCTCTTTCTCTCTAAAATCTCAGCCAAGTACACTTTTGAGCTCAATAAAGCTCATGTAACATATATATATAGGTGTAATTACCTTAATTAAGCTTGCTTAGGGATAATAAATCTCACTTGATCTTGATTAATTCTAATTAGTTTATTCTAATTATTCTGATTCGAATCAAATTTCAATTAAAATTGCCATAAAATTCTAAATATTCCAATTAGCCTATTGGGCTAGTCAATTTTGGTTTCTGAAGTCGTTTGGACTTTCAATTTCTAATTCTAAATCGGTAAGCGAACAGATATTCCATGTATCGACAAATAATCACAAAATTAAGTATATAATCACACAATTAAACACACAATCATGTAATTAGGCTTATTAAAATAATGTAATATAATATTACGGAGGTCAGGGTCATCACAGAATGTCTATGGATTCCTACAAAGTTCCAACCATTTCACGGGCCAAAGTGTCCATGGCCTGCTAACCAACCGGTTTAGCTACATTGGCCTGACCAACTCCTTCCTCCTGCATCAGAATTTCATCCGGTAATGGCACCTTCTGTCGTCTAGGCCTACCACGCCTATTACCACCACGTTTACGTCCTAACATCCTAATAAAGGTTACATGGAATATTGGCACATTTACAAATGAGATGCCCAAATAGAGTAGTGATTTCGACGTTTAGAGTGCCTTGAAAGGAAGCTTACCTTGTTGGGGCATTTCGAAACCATGAATGTTAGAAATCGCCCTTACAACCATCATCCAAATTCTTGTTAGTCTTGTAATAAAAGTCAATTATACAAAAAATTAATTTTATCGGACAATTATAAACACAAGAATTAATCATATTTTATTTTATAAAATAAATAGTTTAAGTTCATAATCAAATCTTTAAAAAAAAAAAAAATATCGTAATCATATTTGCCATTCAGTTCATAAAACAAAATGTGATTTGCTCCTGTGTTTACAATTGTTTGATGAAGCTAATTTTTTTATATGGATGACTTTTATTTCAATGCCTTTAGATTATTGGTGCAAGTTCAAATTAGCAGATGAGGTATGAAGGGGAGCTAATTCCACCAAAAGTACAGAAGTGTGGAGAAATATTGTGTATCATGTGCATCTTATTATGTATTTTTGTGTTGTATGTTATGTATTACTATGGTAAATGTTACGTAATTTTTTTTGATAAAATTACGATTATTGATGATTCAGAAATGAAGTTACGCATTTTGTGATAATGTTATGCATTTTTGTGGTAATGCTACACATTTTTTTTTTCAAATATTTTCTAAGAAAAAAGTGTGTAATATTACCATAAAAATACGTAATAATGCTTAACTTTATTTCTAAACTATAATTTGTCATAACTTTACCAAATAAAATAAGTAACATATATTACAAAAATACATAACATATATCATAAAAATGTGTAATATCGATGCATATGGTATACACCTTTTGAGGGGTTTCATAGCATTAGTTTACAAGAATATTATATTTACAAATTTACTCACAATAATGTGATAAGGGAGTTGGACCCTATATTATTAGGTGTGTAACAAATCAAAACTGCACACTTATGTCACATTATTGTGGATCAAATTGTGAGTTTTTGTTTTGAGAATTTCGAATTGTTTCATAAGTCTACCGCAATTATCAATTTAATTTAATATTTTTATAAATAATGTTCCCATTTCGTATTTCTTATAAGTTAGTTTTTATAATTATAGCTTTTCTATTATTAGCTTTAAAATAATTAAAAATATGTTTGGTATATATTTTCATAATTGTAAAGATAAATAAATAAATTGAACGTATTTGATTAATAAGTCACATAACCTTTTTATTGTGCAAATATCCATGGTGTCCTTAAAAATTATAATTAAGGTAGAAGAAATAGGGCTCTTTTGTCCATTATTATTTAAGGCTTTCAAATAAGCCAAAAAATTATACAAATTATGATTTAAGAAAATCTCATTTAATAAGCTGAAAAATGTAATATAGTAATCCAAAATTACAACCAATTTTAATAAAATAAATTAAATAAGTTGACATATATGTAAAAATAAATAAAATAAATAATGGACCTCACATATCGGACGGAAAGATCTAGTGCATAAATTGTACTCCAAAGGAGTTAGGTCTAAAAGTATATATCAATAATATATATGTATAAGAATATATGAAATATATATTAAATATTATTATTATTAGTAGTAGTAGTATGTGTTTTACCTTATGTTATTCTTAATAAATGGCCAACGGATGACCATTAGTTTTTACCCTTTTTGGCAATAATTGCCACGTGGCAATTTTTCGAATTATTTGTGCCATGTCGCAATGGAAGATCGAAGGTTAAAGATTTTGTGGGACCCACAACCAAGGTCAATGGAGTGGTGGTAAAAATTGATTGATTTTAATTAATTAAATTAGCCAAGTCATTAGCTTAATTAATTAATTTAGATTTGATTTGGTTTGATTTTATAAGGTGAGCCTTAATCATTCCTAATAAATAGGAGGTTGTTGAGTTTTATCTCCTATTTTAGTGCCTTATCTCCTAATTTGTTGGTAAATGGCTGCTATGGATAAGAAAAAAAGAGGTTGAAGATTTGGCAAAATTAACAAGGCTACAAAGTAGGGACGGAATTCCCCAAATCAATTGATTGAGGTTTATATGAATAAGCACACATGGCAAATGAAGAGGTTTTGATGATTAATCAAAATGAGTTTTTCCCCTCAAATGAGGTAGAATAAAATCAAATTCAAATAAAGAATGACACGTGGCGGCTTTCTAGAGCTTGGTGGACCAAGTCAAAGCTGTAAGGATAAGCATTAGCCTTTGAAGATCAGAACTGTATCTATTCTTGGGGAATCAAGCTTAGCATTAAGGACACATGTCACTAGGAAGGGCTGCCACGTTTCTGGCAGTTGAGCAAAATTTGGGACTTCCCCAACACTATATAAAGGGCTCCAAGTGCAACATTGAAGAGGTCCAGCACCACACACTCAACCAAGAGTATTTCAATACATGTCTTTCAATAAATTTTAGCTTCATAACTTATCTATCTTAGCTTCATAACTTAATCACCTTAGCTTCTTAGCCTACTCTACTTAGCTTAACTTCATAGTTGTAACTTATTCTAGCTTCTTAGCTTAGTTCTTTTAGATAATCAATTGTACTTTATTTCCAGTCAATGCAAGGTACTATTTTTATCTAATTACTTTTTGACATCTATAAATTTGTTTAAAGTCCTCTTCATTGTGGCAAGATTCGAACCAGTCGTGGTTCCTCTTAGCCACACATAGTCATTTCTCTGTGTTAAAAGTCAGAAATTGTCAACAATTCCTACACCTTGAATTAGGTACACAAGTTCTAGCATGCTCACATTTAATCAACAAGTTTTTATTGTTAACACTTGTAGGATTTTTTGAGTGGCAACAGGAATTCCTAAAAGAGTGCAAACAAATTTTGGCACGCCCAGTGGGGCCCTAGGTGTCATCGTTACCGAACATTCATTATGGTTGGTAAAGGACTAGGAAAAGGTGTCGTGGGTCAATTAGGAGTAGTTTCGCCTCTTAACAGCCCGGGATCAAGCGATTCTAGGCCATCAACTGCACAACATACTTTTGAAGGATTACAGGACATGAAAGAAAATCTAAGATATTGCTTTATCACGGCCAATAGGGAGCTTTCTATGGAACTCTCTCACTCTTTAGTTATTCCTTTGAATGAAATGAGGCAGTCCCATACAGATCTAATGCAAGCAATTTCCAATATGACGGTGACTTGTTTCCTATTTTGGTGCCTTATCTCCTAATTTGTTGATAAATGGCTGCTATGGATAAAGATTGCATAAGGTTGAAGATTTGGCAAAATCAACAAGGCTACAAAATAGGGATGGAATTCCCCAAATCAAGCAAGATTGGATTGAGGGTTTGTATCGATAAGCACACATGGAAAATGAAGAGGTTTTGATGATTAATCCAAATGAGCTTTTTCCCTCAAATCAAGTAGAATAAAATCAAATTCAAATAAATAAGGACATGTGGCGGCTTTCTAGAGCTTAGTGGACCAAGTCAAAGCTACAAGGATAAACATTAGCCTTTGAAGATCAAAATCGTACCTATTCTTGGAGGATCAAGCTTAGCATCAAGGACACATGTCACTAGGTAGGGCTGCCATGTTTCTGGCAGTTGAGCAGAATTTGAGACCTCCCCAACACTATATAAAGGGCTCCTAGTGAAACATTGAAGAAGTCCAGCAGCACACACTCGACCAAGAGTCTGTCAATACATGTCTTTCAATAAATTTTAGCTTCATAACTTATCTATCTTAGCTTCATAGCTTAATTACCTTAGCTTCTTAACCTACTTAACTTAACTTCATAGCTATAACTTAGTCTAGCTTCTTAGCTTAGTTCTTTTAGATAATCAATTGTACTTTATTTCCAGTCAATGCAAGTTACAATTTTTATCTAATTACTTTTTGACATCTATAAATTTGTTTAAAGACCTCTTCATTGGGGCAAGATCTGAACCAGCGACGGTTCCTCTTAGCCACACATAGTCATTTCTCTGTGCTAAAAGTCAAAAATTGTCAACAATTCCTACACCTTGAATTAGCTACACAAGTTTTAGCACACTCACATTTAATCAACAAGTTTTTATTGTTAACACTTGTAGGATTTCTTGAGTGGCAACAGGAATTCCTAAAAGAGTGCAAATGAATTTTGGCACCCTAGTGGGACCCTAGGTGTCATCGTTACTGAACATTCATCATGGTTGGTAAAGGAAGAGGAAAAGGTGTCGTGAGTCAATTAGGAGTAGTGTCGCATCTTAATAACCCAAGATCAAGCAATTCTAGGCCATCAACTACGCAACACACTTTTGAAGGATTATAGAACATGACAGAAAATCTAAGACATTGCTTTATCATGGCCAATAGGGAGCTTTCTATGGAACTCTCTCACTTTTTGGTCGTTCCTCTAAATGAAATGAGGCAGTCCGAGACAGATTGGATGCAAGTAATTACCAATATAACGGTGACTTTGGGAGAAAAACTTTCAGCAACTCTTCCACCAGTTCTAGTTTTGCCCAAAATAGGAGCTTTCAATGCTGTTGCAAGACAAAATCTTCAAAGCAGTCCAATAGCTAATGAACCGCCGCCGTCAGGAGTTTTCAAGGCCTCCTCTTCTCATAATCCCATTCCTGGGGGGGCATGGAGGACAAGGCCTTGAATGAGAGGGGCCTGGTATTGCGACTAGGGAACAACTTCCTAAGTTCCGGCCATTCGAGATTAAGGACAACCAGATTCCTCTAAACACCCAAAACCCTCAGAATTTACAACATCAAGGAACTCCATAACAAAATTTCCACAACTAGAACTTTCAGAACTAGAATATGTAGAACTTCCAAGCAGTTGGTCCCAAACCTTTGCAGAGTCGTTTGCTTCAGTTACAGCGAGGATGGTCAGAAGTCAACCATTTATTCACTGCTTCAGAACATAGGGAATCGGATTACACTCTAATTCTTGACCAAGGGCCCAGAATTTTGCCCAAATTCTTGAACAGATAGGGTATAATTTTGCCCCAATTCCAAAATAGAGAAACCAGATGCTTGGATTCCAGATCCACTAGGGCGGAACTTTGCACCAGTTCCTAAGTAGAGGGTGCATAATTTTGGTTTAGATCCATGATGACAGAATTTTATGCCTGTTTCTGAGAAGAGGACGTATCCTTACGTTCCAGTTCCTAAACTAAGAGGGCAGAACGTCGTGCCAATTCCTGAGGTAAAGGATTAGAACTTTGACAACCAACCACCGTGTGGAGTTTATCAAGGGGCACATCAACCAAATCTGGCTATGAACAGGGATCAGGTTATGGATCTCAACAAAGAACAATTCGGTCCTGCACTTAGATGTGTCGGTAGACCCATCTATCAAAAGCCTTATCTAGAAGCAATCGACAGAAATTACAATTTTCCTAGAGGGCATAAAGTTTCTAATTTTTTTATTATTTTCTAGTGAAGATAATCATTCTACTATTGAGCATGTTACTAGGTTCACTGTACAATGTGGCAAGGCAGGAAGGAATGATTTCTTGAAGTTGAGGCTATTCACCAATTCCTTAACAGGAATGACCTTTACTTGGTATATTAATCTGCAGCCAGACTCAGTTCATTCGTAGCAGTAGATGGAAGAGATATTTCACCAACTGTTCTACAGAACAAAACCAAAAGTTACTATGGCTGACTTGTTAATAATCACCCAAGTTCTTGGAAAGACGGTGGAGGCTTACATTACAAGGTTCAAGAAAGCTAGATTCAAATGTCACATCGCTCTTCCAAAAACAGAGTATGTCAGGCTAACTCAAAACAGCCTTTACTTCGAACTTCGAAAGAAATTCAAAGGCATGGAATTCAGAGATCTCTTTGAATTGGTTGCGAGAGCAGCTAGGTATGAGCAAATCCTTAGAGAGGAGCAAGATCAGAGGAATGCATCAAAGGGCACTTATTAGATGGATCCTAATTATCTGATAGCAAATGCAGATGCAGAATTGAATTATGAGGCTGTTGTGGCTGAAAGCCTTATGTGTGCAAGGCATTTATCAAAGTGAAACCAATGAAGGTACAGGGGAATTCCACCATGGCCAAGACTACTCATTCCTACATGATTGATATCACCAAAGCAGAAGAAATTTTTGACCAGTTGATGGTAGATAAGATGTTTAGATTCTCCATGGGTCACAAAATTCCTGTGCCGACGAAGTCAAGAATAGAGGAGTACTGTAAGTTTCATAATTTCTAGAATCATGCTACTAATAATTGCATTGCTTTCAGAAATGCTATTTAGGATCGCATTGACAAGGGAGAGTTCAAATTTCCCGAGAAGAAAAAACCAAAAATAGAGGTAGAAATTAGAAGCAGTTCCTGCCAAGTTAGATGACCTCAAGGCAGAAGTCCAAGACTCTCTATAGAAACTTTCTCTCATCCAAACAGCTTTCCGAATTGTTCTTGCAATGAAAGAGAGGTAGACAGAAACTTTTATGGAAATTCTTATCCATAAGAGAGTGTTTAAAAGAACTTCCCAGTCTCGAGATTGCAGGAATGAACAACAAGAACTACACCTCCCAGTCCTAAACCCATTATGTACCCAATGTGGTCATGTTCTTCAGAAGAATGAGCTACTTATCAAGTGTGGTTATCAAGTATAAGGCAAAGTCTCATCAGCCCGCTAGGAAGATTGAAGAATCCGAGTAGAGAGTTTCTTTTGTTCAGCGACTTCAGCCTACAAAGGTCGACTTGTAGAAAGGAATGCAAAACTTGAAAATCACAACCCCTGCGCAAGGCCTAGCTAGAATTGTCAAACCTCTTGTCATTTCTCTAGGAAGATGGGTAAAGGTTAGACACCCCAAATTTCCTCATCCCTAATCAGCTCTATCGAGATCTCAGAAGTCTTGCCTACAACGGAAGAGACAAGCAGCAAGGTTGGCTAAGGGAAAAGATGTGATAGAGCAGAATGGTTCAAAAGCTCAGTGGGAAAGTTTGGAAGACCAGCCAGAACTCAGTCTCCAAAAAGAAAGAATGTCAGGAAAGAATATCGTCCTAAGGAAAGGCCCGTTGATCTCAGTCCTGTGCAAGAGGACCTCATTCTTATTCAAGAGTAGTCAAAAACATATGCCTCAGTTCTTTTCAAACAGCCTCCTACGCTGGAAGTCCTAGCTAACTAGAAAGGCAGGGAGGGCAAGGCCGAGCAAAAGATGGTCATCCTTGGTAGTAAATCAGGTACTTCGACTTAGAAACTTTTGTGCAATATGGTGCTTGTTCTCCCTCAGCCTTTCAAGGCTAAGAAAAGACAGCCATCTTACATTCTTAGAGATATTGAAGAGCACAGAGAGAGAGCAAAAATTCTGCAGAATTCTTGTCAATGGAGGTCCTTCCAGCCTGCAGAAATTAGTCCTTCCATCATTGTGTTGAAGGATGAATCTGAAGACAGAAATGTACCAACCTCAGTGAGTGTCATTTTTGAGAAGCCATATCTAAAAGCCAGCAACCACTTTCGGCCTCCGTACACTACAGAATTGTTGATTTGTGTTCCAGTCAACAAGTTTTTGGTAGACAATGGCTCTATAGCCAATCTTATGCCTAAAGCTCTGATGCAGAAACTGGGCAAGATAGAGAAATATTTGCTACCTTCCAATGCCAACATTATAGACTTTGTAGAAGGGTTAACAAGTTCTCAAGGAATCTTGATCATGAACTTTGCTGTGGGAGGTACGACCCTAACTACTCTTTTCGTTATCAATAACTCTAAAGCAACCTATAATGTTCTGTTGGGTAGAGATTGGATACATGCCTGCATGGCTGTTCCTTCCTGTGTTTATCAGTGCCTTATATTTTGGAATAATAAAGACATGGAAGTAGTCTGGGTAGACAAAAAAACGTTTGTTACTTATGCAAATCATGTAAAGGCAAGGTTCTACAATAAAGAAATTGGGCCTATGAAGTTTTTAGGAAAAGATAAGTGTGGTTGTCCAAAAACCATGAAGCCATCCAATTATTCCTTAGCCAAAGGATTGGAAAGTGTCTATAAAGAACTAGTTGGCCCCTTAGTGTCAGAAATTAGCGGCCAATAACTAGATTTGTAGAAAGGTTTAAAAATGGCCCCAATGTCCTCTGATGCTGGAAAGGACATGGCTCTTAAAGCTACAATGGCTAGGTTGACAGCCTATTTGGCAAAAAAGAAGTTAGTCGGTCTAGATGAAGAAGAAGTTTCTGCAAATTTTTCCAAAGTAATTCTTGAAGAGAAGATATTCCTGATAGGGATTTTATCTAGTTGGAGGAATTAGAAGCAGTTCCTGCCAAGTTAGATGACCTCAAGGCAGAAGTCCAAGACTCTCCGGAAGAAATTAATGCGGGAACGGCGGAGAAGCCCAGGCCAGTCTATGTAAGCGAACTATTTCCTGAACTATACAGGACCAGACTCATTTAATTCTTGTGTGAATTCAAGGAATGTTTTGCTTGGGATTATATAGAAATGTCTGGACTGTCCAAAAAACTAGTGGAGCATTTTCTGCCAATCAAGGAAGGGTTCCTTCCGTACAAATAGCCGCCCAAGAGGATGTCTAATAAGGTAACTCCACTAGTTAAGGATAAGTTAGAGCATTTCCTTAAAGCTGGGTTTATCAAAACTGCTAGATATGTAGAATGGTTATCAAACATAGTGCATGTAGTCAAGAAAATGGGAAATTAGAGTTTGTGTAGACTTTAGGAACTTAAACTTAGCTACCTCTAAGAATGAATACCCCATGCCTATAGTAGACTTGTTACTTGATAGTGCTACTAAGCACAAGGTTCTATCGTTTATAGATAGCCACTCAGAATATATAGCGACCCCGGTCTTTTCCCATTTGATTATTGTATCCGGACTTACGTTCCGTAGATTCCGTCATTGTATAATTGTTGTTGTCATTCATTATTTTCTTATTTTGAGTCTTGGGTTGTGTTGGAAGGATTTGGAGCAGGTTGGTTGAGCTTAGGACCAAGTCAGTTGCCCAAGATTTGGCTTGTCGCTCGAGCGGAGGTTTTGGACGCTCGAGCGGGGATACACACCATCCAGTACTGTCTATGTAGTGGCTGGCCCGCTCGAGCGGGGGATTGGAACGCTCTGAGCGGGAAGATCGTGACGTGACCGCTCGAACGGGTGAAAGTTGAGGCGCTATCGATGCGGGGACTGTCTGCCAAAATTCTGGGAGAGTGCATTGCGCTCGAGCGGGAGTTTGGTTCGCTCGAGCGGGCAGTCTGTGAGTGTGCGCTCGAGGGCGAGGTTTCACGCTCGAGGGGGCGACTGTGTATAAAAAATCCGAGATCGACTTCAGGATCATTTTTCAGATCTCTTTTTGATTTTAAAACCTAGAACCGCTTCATCCCTCTCCTAAAACCTTCTCTCTTAGGTTTGATCTACTTGAGTGTATTTCCTACTAAGCCTTTTGTATAAAAGATTGATGTGGGTCGGAGCGGCTTCCGTTTAATTCTGAAACAATCTTGGGTTTGGAGCACTTTGGTTTTCGTCATCTTTCCATTCGAGTTCTTAGTAACGTAGGAATTTCCTACTCATCTCATAAGTTTTGTCCTAAGTTTTGTATTTTGATATGTTTGGGAGTCTTTGGTAATGTTTGGGAAAAAACCTGTTATTTAATATAATTAATTTGTATAATTAATTTAAGGAAATTGGGAAATTGGTTAAATGGCATGAAATTGATGGAATTCCATTGCATTAATGGTCGTAAGTTGGATAATCTAAATCACTCGCCTATTGAATTGTTGATATTTATTTCCAGTCTAGAAATACACTGTTTTGGCGGCTATCCGGCGGAGGATATGTCGAGTTTGTTGTGAATTGCATTGGATTAGGAATAAACTGAAACTAATCATTGGTTAATTCATTAATTTTGACTATTGCATTAATACAGAAAATAGTGTATTTGATTGAGCTGCTTTGCATATATATTGTTTTGTTGTGGGAGGAGATAGGGGATGTACTCCACGGTTTAGGGGAAGATAGGGATGGACTCTCTCTAAACCGGAATATTTTGTTTGGGAGGAGATAGGGATGGACCTCCATTAGCATCACTTTTATGTGTGCTTATTTATATTGAGAAGTGTTTTATTTGATCACTGCACCATAAATGTGTATCAACCTGAAAGTAGAAGTGTTTTGATTTGAGCCTGAGTCTCATCTGTTTGTTGACATTTGGGAAGAATGTGAATATATTATATAGGTCACTGTTTGGTAAGTCTTGGCCAGGTTCGTGAAGCCATAATTGATAAGTTGGAAAGTAACGCTTGTCTTAAGACAATATTGTCATGAGACTGTAAATGATGTAAGTTGATTATGGTTAACCATCTATTGAATATGCTAATGCTTTATTCCAATGCTATATTTTGGTTTAGTTTTTTCTATGGGCTGTGGCTTCAACCCTTTTGGAACATCATTTTCAAGGTTCTGGTGATTAGCTACTCACGGACTTAGCCTGGAGATTTGATGTTTGGGATTTTTGAAGACTTGTCTTTAGTTATAGTTTTTATTTTGTTATTTTTGAGAGATTTCATGTAACTATTCAAAGCCTAGGGCATTAACTTGTAATAGAGTTAAAGTACTGCATCCTTTGTTGTGCCAGTGTTCAGCAGGAAGATGTAAGCCCTTAGGGTTTATTGATGTTGCAGATGTTTTACATGTGATTGTCTTTCAATAAGAAACTCTTGGATATAACTCAAATGATTCGTTTTTTTTTAATAATGCATGTTAATGTTATGGTTATTATGGGTTTATTGAGCGGATACATTGGTATCAGAGGATACCGGGTGAATCACTGTTTGGGTACGGTGGAAGTGATTAGATATCAGCTAATGGGTTTCGTCTCGCTTGATAGAGACTTTAGATGTACTGTTATGTGCTTATTTATAGCATGTTGTATGTGTTATGTGGGTATGGACGTAGTTTCTAGGATGTTAATTTGGACCCTTGAGAATTTCTTGTAGTTCTTGTTGGAAAGGCACTTGATCAATGCTGTTTCCAACCGGAACGTATAGTAACAGCTTTCTGGGAAGCTATTAATTATCCAGGAATCTGAAATTCGTAGGTGGCTTATGTGATTAATGTGCTTACGTGGAATGAATTATTTTGTCGCAATGCATTTAGGATCGCCGTTAGGTAGTTTGTGTAGTTTCGGCCATTTTATTTAAATGTTGCTATTGTCGTCCTTGGTATTGGTTTCAAACTTTATTAGGATGTCAGGGACGAGAGACGAGGACGGCAGGTAGGCGTGGTAGAGCCGGGTAGGCAGGGGTAATCGGTTGCCAGAGATTCCGAGTTCATGAGAATATGAGCAGCCTTATATTTTGTCAAGGCAAGGTTGGCCAGAGGCTATGGGTTTAGCCGACTCGAGTTCATAGGTAAGGTGCCGGATTCTAGTGAGCTTCAGTAGGCAGCGGTTGTGGCGCTTAGCGAGACTGAATTATGCAAGAGAGCATCAGGGGTAGTTGTTGATTGCTTGGACAATCATCGCCCAGGATTTAGCGCAGGATCCACCTTACCTTTCTAAGAGGAAGTTCTTACGGTCTAATCCGGATGAATTGTGTGGTGATCCCTAAAGAAGCCCGCTTAAGGCAGAGATGATGGCTCGAACAGACAACCGATAAAGATTGCCACTGTGAAGGATGCTTGGCACTCGAAACGAGGGGTTGAAGGTGACTTCGGCACTTCCAGTTTGAATAGTGGGGAGGCGGGTAGTGGTGGATAGTACTAAGGGGCGTTATAGGAGGTACATGGGAGGCTTTTGTGAATGCTTCCAGGAGAAAGTTCTTATCGTCAGCAGTTAGGGAGAAGCTGAAGAGACCTAAGTCCTTGCGAGCTTTACAGCACGCTTCCGAGTTTATTCAAGTGGCCGAGTTTGAAAGCTGCACCTTATTTACTAGTTTATCCAGGTTTGCACCTGATATTGCTAGTGTGGGTCTGCAAGGACGCGTTGAATTGAGTTTGAGTAAGAAGTTGGAGGCGTGGCTCATCAGACTGAGTAGTTGGGGGAATCTATGATTCGGGATTTATGGGCTCGTTTGGTTGATGTTGAGCCCACTAGGTAATCATATTGCATTGGAGGAAGGAAGGGTAGCGAATGGAGCAGAAAGGGCTCTCAAGAGGAGTCAGGACTGTTAGTCAAGTCCGAATGTCGTATGAGGAGCAAAGGGTTTTAATCCCCAACAGTCTCAGAAGTAGCTTTTCTACGAATCCGACTTTTCATGTGCGAGTGCTAGTTGCGGGGAAAGGGCAGTCAAGGGACTTCCTGCTTCAAGTGTGGCCAGCTGGGCCACAACGTCTCAGTTTGGTCCTTCAGAGGGATGAGTGCAGAGGTGAGCAGCATCATCTGTCGGCTGCGATCATCAAGAACGCCAGGAGTCAGGGTAGAGCCAGCCACTCTCGTGTTATCAGTGTGGTCAGCCAGTATGAAAAGAGGTATTGCCGCAGTTGGGGTGGCACAACTACATGAAGTGCTCTGGTTTGAGCAGATTCAGGGTCAACAGCGCAGCTCAGTGGGTCAGGCCTCGAGGACCAAATAGGGGGCTTTCATTGTCTCAGTCGGTGCAACATCTTATGCTCGCTAGGGGTGAAGCGGTATGATCAGAGGTCATCTGGGCGCGTGTATGCTGTTTACCGCGCAGTCTTGTATCCGGGTTCAATCTGTTGTGAGAGGTCCTTTTCTTGTTTTGCAACTCGGTTGCTAATGTTTTGATTGATACGGGTGCATCTTTCATTTCTTTGTGTCTGCTGCTATTGGCATCTGTTTGGAGTTGGAGTTAGACGTTTAGCATCTCTATTTGTGTAGTGTCGGCTTCTTGGGGTTGAATTGATTTTGAAACACGGTGTTAGGGGTTGTGATATAGGAGGTTGATTACCATAGAATCCCTTTTCCTTTGTAGTTATGGCTATGAGAGGTTTCGATGTTATTTTGGGGTATTGGACTGGTTTGATCGTCATCGGGGCAGTTATTGATTGCTACCAGCAGAGAGTCACTTGTTGTACCGTCGAATGGTGAGTGTTTTCATTTTCTGGGGGACCCGTGTTGGTAGTGTTTTGCAACCGGGGGTCTGTTCGCGCGAGAGGAGTGAGCTTAGTGGTCTACTTGCTAACCTAATCGATTAGGTGAGGAGGTGGAGACTCAGAATTGTGTTGCCAAGGGTGGTGTGTGAGTACTAGGACGTTTTTTCCGGAGATCTTGTTGGTTTTGCCACCGCATCGAGAGATTGAATTTCTATTGATTAGTGCCGGGCACGGCGCCGATTTCTATGGTACTTATCGTTTTGCCCCAGCTAAGTTAGTTGAGTCTGAAGATCCAACTCGGAGTTGAAGATCCAAGCTCCAGGAGTTGCTAGATAAAGGCTTATATCGTCCTAGTGGGGGGGGGGTTTTTATTTCCCCTTGGGGAGCGGCCTTTGTTAAAAGAAAGGTGGTGCTTTGGCTTTGTATAGATTACCTGGAAATTGAATCGGGCTTATAGCGTTAAGGAATAAGACCGGCTATGCCCGACCGTTAGATGATCTGTCTGATCAGTTGAAGGTTTCGTTGTTTCCTCGAAGATAGACTTTGAGATCAGGTTTCATAGTTGAGAGTCAGGAGGAGGATATTCCAAGACGGCATTCGTACTGCGGTATGCGCCACTATGAGTTTTTTGGTTGATGCAATTTGGGCTCACCAATGCGCCGGGCAGTATTTATGGATTGTGATGACCGATATTCCGGGAATTTCTAGATCGTTTTGTAGTCTGTCTTCTGGACGACTCACTTATCTATTCACCTTCAGAGTTGAAGAGCACGAGGAACTTGAGGGGTGGTGTTTGATTTACTTAGAGCCATCGTTTTTGTAAGTTTTGGGAAGTGTGAGTTCTGGCTAGAGGGGTGAGTTCTTAGGCATGTAAGTTTCAGGGAAGGGGTGTTCTGTTGTAATCCAAGACGAGCAGTTGGCAAGATTGGGTACAGCTAAGAGTGTGTTTGAGATCCGCAGTTTTCTGGGGATTAGCTTGGGTATTATGCCGGTGTTTGTAAGAGATTTCTCCGATAAGCTTCGCCTTTGACTAGATTGACTCGGAGGGCGTCCATTTATGGAGTGAGACTTGTGAAATTCGTTCCAAGGAGTTGAAAGTTAGACTGACAATGCTCAGTCTTGATTATTCCGGAGAGAGGGTTGGGTTAGTGCAAGTCTATTGTGACGCTCACGAGAGTGGTCTTGGTGTGTGTTGATGCAAGAGGGAAAGTGGTTGCCTATGGCTACGTCAGTTAAAAGTTCCGTTGAGAAGAATTACCCTCCTACGCATGATTTAGAGTTATGCGCTTGTATTTGCCTTGAAGATTTGGAGACATTATCTTTTTACAGTGAGAGGCTTTCGAGGATTCTCGTATCCTAAGAGTCTGCAATATCTTGTTCACAGAGAAGGATTGAACTTGAGGCAGAGGAGGTGGGATGGAATTATATTGGGATTTGACTTTGAATATTGCATTAATCAATCCAGGAAAAGGCCAAATGTGGTGGTTCGATCGCCTTAAAGACTGTTGGTCGACATAGCTAGTAATAAGCATCCGAGAGTGGGAGATGTTAGTGCACTTGGAGGTTTGATTTGCTTCTGGGTGACTCGTTGAGGCTCGGCCCTTGTTTTCTTTGTTGCGCAACTACACTTGTGACTCGATTGTTGGAGGGCTCAAGAGGGGCGACATGAGGTAGCATCTCGTGGAAGATTTCTAAGTAGGAAGGTTGAGAAGGTTTGATCGGTGTTATTCCCGACCTGAGTGTGAGATACGGATCGTCTGTTTGTGCCGGAGTCTCAATCGAGAGGAGGTACTCGCCGAGAGTTTCATCATTCATCGCCTTGCGGTGCATCCGGGAGGTAATAAAGATGTATCAGGATTTGGGGTCGCCAGTTTTTGGTGGCGGGGTATTGAAGAGAGATTGTGGCAGCTTTTCGTGTCTAGTGCCTTATTAGTAGCAAGTGAGGCCGAAGATCAGAGGCAGCGGGTTCGTTGAACCTTGGCCTATTGGCCGAGTGGAAGTGGAGCATGTCACTAATGGACTTCGTTGTAGGTCTTCCCCGAGGGGGGACCCTCAAAAGCCGGGGGGGCCAGAAGTTTGATGCTATTTGGGTGTTGTAGACCGGTTGAGCTAAGTTCGGACGCCTTCATTCTATGCGCGTCAGAGAATTCAGTGGATTCATCTTGCCGATTGTATATTCGGGACATAGTGAGGTTGCACGGGGGTTCCAGTGACGTCGTCTCCGATAGGGATCCTCATTTTACTGCAGAGTTTGGCAGGAGCTTGCCAGAGCGCTTAGGTACTAATTGACCTTTAGCACGTTATCATCTCAGACTGATGGGCAGTCCGAGCGTAACTATTCAGATCCTTAGAAGATATCTTCGGGGTTGTGTTCTTTGACTTTAGCGTGGTTGGAGAGGCACTTGCATTAGTGGAGTTTGCCTACAACAACAGCTTCCAGTCTAGTATCGGTATTGGACTGTTTAGGCCTTATAGGCGACCCGTGAGGTCTCTGTTTTGTTGGCGAGGTGGGTGATGCACCTTTGTTGGGTCGGAGTTGGCTGAGGGAACGTACGGAGAAAGTGAGCTTTATCCGTAGTAGGCCTTGTTCAGAGTGTCGTCAGAAATTTATGCCGACGTAGAGGAAGACTTTGGTGTTTGAGTGGGTTGATCATCGTTTTTGAAGATATCACCTAGACGGGGTTTGATGAGGTTTGGGAAGAGTGGGAAGTTTGTCCTCGGGTTCATTGGTTGCGTTTGAGATTCCTTGAGAGGATTGGCGAGGCTGCTTATCGTTTAGCTTTGCCGCGCAAGTTGTCGCTGGGTAATGATGTGTTTATGTGAGTATGCTCGGGAAGTATGAGCCGGTCCATAAAATGTGTTTGGAATTTTGGACGGATTTAGTGGTTGACGAGGATGTTTTTCGTATGAGGAGATCCGGTTGGGTCTTGGATGGCGGGATAAGTTTTGGCGCGAGGGCAAGACCATCCCTTTGTAAATTTTGTGGAACATATTTGGAGTGGAGGGAAGCACTTTGGGAGCGTGAATTTGGAAGTACGTGATAATACCGGACATGTTTATTGATTTGTAATCTGTATTTAGATTTTGTAATATTGTTGAAATTAGAGCTTTATAAATGTCCTTAAGATGTAACACTGGGTTTGTTTTGGTCAATGGTTATTTTGGAATTTGAATTGATTGGGAATTGCTACATTGGAAGGATAATGGCACACTAGTCAATGTCAGGTTGAGATATATGTTGTTTTTTATATATATATTTATTGTGAGTGCACCTTGATAAAGAGATGAGTGACCAGTATTGGGTCAGATGTTTAATTGTTGGTTATAGCAATTATTTTGAGATTGAAGAAACTTGTTTTTATTTACAGAACTTTGCTTAATTTGGGGACGAAATTCTTTTAAGGGGGGGAGGTTATAAGCGACCAGTCTTTTCCATTTGATTATTGTATGGACTTCGTTCGTAGATTCCGTCATTGTATAATTGTTTTGTTGTCATTCATTATTTTCTATTTTGAGTCTTGGGTGTGTTGGGAAGATTTGAGCAGGTTTGGTTGAAGCTTAGGACCAAGTCTAGTTGCCAGATTTTGGCTTTGTCCGCTCGAAGCGGATGGTTTGGACGTCGATGCGGTGGAAATAAACCATCAGTAATGTTCCTATGTAGTGCTGGCCGCGTCGAGCGGGGGATTGGAGCTCGAGCGGGGAAGTCGTGAGTGCGCTCGAGCAGGGAATTGGGCGTCGAGCAGGGACCTGTCTGCAAAAACTTCTGGGAGAGTGCATTCGCCGCTCAGAGCGGGAGTTTTGGTCGGCACATC
>NW_021025587.1:217365-242327 GCF_004153795.1 Camellia sinensis | reverse complement strand
ACACGCAGTTTGGGGTCCCGAAAATGGGCTGTTAAGCATCGAAAGTGGCGTTCGGCCACGAAGTGGGTTTCTCAGACCCCAGTGTCCCTCAAAAGGGAGGAAATAAGAAGTATGCCAAAAACCAGAGCAAACGAAGGTGGTTAAGCGGTCCCGAACCGCGGAGGAAGCATGCCAGCTCCAAAAAACTAAAAAAAAAAAAAAAAAGAGCGTAGAATTTTGACAGCATCTGTTTGGAAAACAAAAAAACAAAAACAAAAAACAAATTTTAAAATGAGTAAATTTCAACAAATTGGATCAAAACTAGAAAGTGTACTGATGATAGTAATCACCATTAACAAGTACATAATTATGTTCATCCGATGAAAAAAAAAATGTAAAGAAAAACAGAGGATAACCCAAAAAAACTAATTAAAAAGGAAAAAGAAAGAAAGAAAGAAAGATAAACAGAGTAGTATTATGTGTAAAAAAATGGACCCGATCACCATTAACAAGTACATAATTACATTCATTGGATGAAAATAAAAATAAATAAATAAATAAGAGCAGTACTACTCCACCGAATTTTAGCTTTCCCGAATCATCCGAATTTGTGCACGCTGGTCGTCTGGCCCGTCATCCAACAACAACAACAAGGGAAACTGTTAATGTAAATTGTGTAAATGTAAATTACCACTACCACTCACTCCACCTACCACCTCCACTACCACCCACTCCACCTACCACCTCCATTACCACCTACACCTACTCCTCACTTACTCCCAAATCCTCTCCTATATAATAGGAATCCTTGTAATATACATAATACACAAAAATCAATCAATAATACATACATCAATTTCAACATGGTATCAGAGCAGGTTTAGAACCTAATATTTTTCGCTTCACCGGCGGACGGCAACCTCACCTTAGCCGTCCGCCGGACCTCCACCTATTCCGCTTATTTTCTACACATACCTTTCCCATTTCCAATGTAGTTCGTTCCTCAGGCAACTGAATCCATAGTTGACTGTACTACACACTCTCTCCGTCATTGCCATCTCCAACCTCACAGGATGATCAGATTCACAAATCCAGAAATTCCTCCCCTCATTAGGGATAGCTTTTCTATGATTGGTTCTGCCGTTGGTTGTACAACAAGTGCATTCTATGGATTCAACCATGTGATGCCAATCGTTCAGAGGGTTGACAGGTGGTGCTGTTCCAGCACTTGCCCAACTTGCATCTTTATCTTATCATTCAGCATTCTCGCCATGAATACCGGTGTACCGGAAAACACCGTATTGCCGCCGTGTTCCGCCAATCTAGCACAACCCAAATCAGCAATCTTCAATCCACAACATCGGTGTTTCATTCCGACGCTAGCCTTACTCGCCGTCGGTGTTTCATTCCGGCCCAGGTACCGCAGCAGCCCCTTCGTACCACAGCAGCCGCCGCAACCTGATCTACTGACCTTCACTGCGCCTTTGTTCGTTGGCTTCGTCAGCTCCGGACACACCAACACCGCGACCCGAGCCGTCGCTTGCTCATGCCGTCGCCCGACCAGTTCGCCAACTTCAAACATTTGCTCACTCTTCTTAATCTCTCTCTTCTTGGTCTTGGACTCTCTCTCTCTCTCTCTCTCTCTCCTATCATACACAGAAGGAGATGACAGACAGCATTTTTTTGGAGCTACACAACACACCATACTTTCACACCCCAATACAGACAGCACGCCACCGTCCCACATGCACTTTATGATGAAACCATTTTTTTTTTTTAATCCATCCACTCCCTCTCTCTCTGGTCCCTTTTTTCTCTCCATCAGACCCCCTTTCATCATATCCATCATTTGCCTTCATTTATTCCACCCACCAGCGCACATGCTTTCCCATTAATACATTTTTATTATTATTATTTTTATTCTTCTTATTATTCTTCCCACCACCACCAAAAAAACAAAAAAACAAAAAACAAAAAAAACCATCCACCGCCCAAACTTTATTTTTTCTTATAACTTTATTTTTTTATTATTCCGCTTAATTGGTGCTCTTGATTCGCCCTGTTCCCCACTCCCACCTTTCTTATTTTTATTCATCATTATCTATTCATCATCACCATGCTCATCAAAAAAAAAAACACACAAAAATTTCAAATTTGCACACCAACCCATATTTTATCTCAGGGATCACCCCGATCACATTTTTTACAAAAAAAAAAAACCACACAAGATCCCCATCACAACAACAACAGATTTGTTTTCTTTTCTGCAGACGGCCACCCACCGACCTACTCTGCCGCAGGTCTCTTCTTCTTGCCTCCGTCCTGGGCGGCCCTTGCCGGTGTTGCCTCCATATTTCCCACTCCACTGGGCACGATCACTACTCCCTGCTCCTCCACTGCAGCATATGGCGGCCCTCCAAATCGGAACATCACGGTGGCCTTCCACTTCAGCTCCTTATTTTCCGCCTTTAGCACACTTATCTCTGCTCGCGCATCCTTATACATGCGTTGGAGTAGAGCCAGTTGGGCGTTTAACTGCTGCACCTCATTTGTCCTACTCTGCAGCCGGTACGACAGGTTTGTGACCGCCGTCATGGTCTCCACACATGACTTCAAAGTATACTGCTTGGCCTCTATATCAGTTTGCACTGCCATTTTTTGCTTCACAGACCGCATCGGAAAGTTCAACGGAGCAAAACCCGAGGTGTTTGGTTGAGGTTCACTCGCCACCGCACCAGTTATCTCTCTTGTTGACTCGTTGAGGTCGGAAAAGAGAGTGAGCAGACCACGGGATGACGACGCCATTTTCTGGGCAACAGAGTGTTACAGAGTTTCTCTCTCAAACAACGAAGAATTTTTTTCAGAGTTTTTTCGCAGGTTTTCTGCCTCTGCCTCAGCCTCCGTCTTGGTTAAATAGCCAAGGCAGACACGCGCATCATGCGCCGCTCGACGCTCGATGACAAACTGGGCGCGCCTTTTGATGGCACGCTTTTTGATGGCACGCCTTTTTATGGATTGGATACGCCTTTTGATGGCATGCCTTTTGATGGCACACCTTTTTGGAAGATTGGACACACCTTTTGAGGGCACGACTTTTGAAGGCTCGATATTTATATCCATGTCTATCTTTTGGGCAGCCTATCTACACACTCATACAGTGTCTTCTACACCGGTCCGACATGACCCCATAAACTGTCTTCTACAACGGTCCGACATAACCCCATAAACTGTCTTCTACATCGGTCTGACACGACCACACAGTGTCTGCTACAACGGTCCGACATGACCATAGATCTCTTACATAGGACTATGTAGTAATTTACCCCTCAATTTTTGATGTGGAAATAGAGGGGAGGGTGGAATATTGGATTGTGGCCCAAACTGAGGTAGTAAAAGAGGAAGGTGAAACATATGGTGACCAAGATTTGGGCCCACATGCAGGCCAACAGGCCGAATTATTATCAGTGAGCCAATAGCCCAGTAGATGTTATCGATTACGGGCCAAATGAGTGATATGGTGTTTAAAGGGAAAGGTAAAGCCCACATGGATGAAGGTGGAGACGATAGCTCCTCTGAGACTGAGGGCCCTATTTTTTCTTTTGATTTTCAAAGCCCATTTGGTAGAAATTTAGAAGTGGGTTCCTCCTCTATGGTTGTCAGGAGCCCAACGACCCAGACCATATCTACACAAGGTAATCAATTTTCCGGTTCAGATGCCCCCCGTCGGAGAAGATGGGTTACGGATGGAAGCTGGATTCATGTCCTCAGACGCCATTGTGAGCTCCATCGAAATATTGGCTGGGGCTGGAGAACAAAGGTGGAGCAACTGATAAAACTGTGGAAACAGTTATCCGGAGTCAAGTTAGTGAAGAAGAGTTTCTGATTGAATATGATACGATACTTCTGTGTTGGAGCTTATGTTGGCACTAGGTAGCCCAAATCTGAAAGAGGTTTTCGAGGAGGTTGTCCGCCATGAAGGTTCTTAGCTGGAACTGTCGAGGGATGGGTCACCCTTTGGTAGTTTGAACAGCTCGTTTATTGACCCAGTCTCACAAGTCCAACTTATTATTTATTATTGAGACTAAGATGAAAGCTGAGAAGTTGAAGTTTTTGGTGATTGTCTTTGGGTTTCAAGTTCTGGACAGGTGTGGATAGTGAAGGGCAAAGTGGGGGCTTATGGGCTTATAACTAACCGAAGAATACCATTTACGGAAAACATACTATAATCCAATTTAAACGCTTTAAACCAAATTAGTTATCTTATAATATAAAATAGTTAACTAAATGGTTAAAAAGAATATAGATAATAAGTTTTGACTATATGAGCTCCCTTGTCAATTAGTAATCACCTTCTAAGTTGTCAAAGTAAATATATACCACACCAATTACAGTATTACATGACATAAATAAATATATATGTACTATAATTTAGGGATATTTACCAATAAATCCTATCTGACAAACACTTTTACCGATTGGTCCTAAGGTTATTTCTATTGTTCTGATTAGTCCTATTAGTGGGGGAATATCTTACCAGTTGATCTTATTTCCTTTGTTTGGTAACATTGAGTGGTCAAATATACCCTTCCTTGTGTGTGTCACGTGATATACATCATTCCAAGGCAAAAAGCATAAAGAGCCTTAGTGTACTTTGTTGATGTATGGCACCCACCAATCACCCTCATAAAGAGCCTTAGTGCACTTTGTCGACGTGTGGCACACATCGATCATCCTCATAAAGAGCCTTAGTTTATTTTGTTGACATGTGGCACCCACTGATCACCCTCAATGTGAGACGTGCCAAACACTGTGTGTCACGTGACATACATTATTCCAAGGCAAAAAGCATAAAGAGCCTTAGTGCACTTTGTTGATTTGTGGCACCCACCGATCACCCTGAATGTGACACGTGTCGAACACAAATTTTGGAAACACACAAACATGAGGTTGTGCCACACCACACCATCACCTATTCAAGCGTTCAAAAAAATATGTAGTGGTATTTACGTCATTCAGCAATAGAAAGGACCAAATGGATCAGAAGGAAAAAAGTTGGGACTAAATGGAGTACAATTTCAACATTTACGATTTATTGGTAACTTTCCCTATAATTTAATGATTATATAATATTCTAGAAATGAAAATATGAACTATTAAGATGGAATGTTCGAATATAAATATAATGGCAAAGAATTTAAAAAAGGTATATGTGATTAAAATTATGAGACTTAAACAATTGGATCAATTTTAAGGAAAGCAATCGTATTAAATTTTCACAAATAAAATTGAGCTAAAGGACAACTTCAAACTTGAAATTGAAATAATTGGGCATCTTAGAAACTTTAATTGAAGAGCTTAATACCTTAATTTAATGTTTAGAATATTTTAGAGATTTCATTGAAAAATCAATCAGATCAACAGGTTAACGAAAATTAGATGAGATTAATTAGGTAATGTAGAATTAAATATGAAACTTAATTAATTAAACTGAATCAAGACTAATGAGTTAATGAAAGGAATTAAGTTAAGAGAGATGTGTTTTGAATCAAGAATTGAATGATTAGTTGATTCAGAAACCACAATGAGGAGTATAATAAGTTTGGTCTAATGTGTAAAGCTTGTGGGAACTTAATTAAATTTAATTAAAATAAAAATAAATTAAGACTCAATAAGATTCATTAGATTAATTAACATGAGAATTGTATATAATTAATTAATTAAAATTAAAAAGTGATTAATTAAGCTAAAAGATAATTAGCATGTTCATCTAGCTTGAGTCAATCAAATGAAAGACGGAGAAACTTAATAAATTCAACTTTAAATGTAAAGCTTTTATTTAGAATTAGAAATTCAAAGTCAAAATGATTTAAGAAACCCTAAGTGACGAGTTTAATTGAATCAATTTAATATATAGAACTTTATGAGAGTTTAATTAAAAATTTGATTCATATTAATAAAATTAGGAATAATTAAATTAAAGATTTAATTTGAGATTAATTGGAAGAATTAAGTTAAGTAGTAATTATTTGGATTAAGTTGTGATTAACTAACCTAATACATAATTAGTGAATAAACCAATTGTAAATAATTAAATATAAGAAATGCAAAGGGTTGGATGTGTTCTGGAAAGTTTGAGAGGGTGTGTTTGTGTATATGTGTGCTGGTGAGCTCATGAATATCCATTTGGCTCAAAACATTTTGTAGAGAGAGAGAGAGAGAGAGAGAGAGCTCATTGTGCTGAAGAACAAAGATGAGAGAAGAAGAATTCAAGTTTTGTGCTGGAAAATTGAAGGACGAACACTAGAAACTCAATAAAGTTCTAGGTAAGAAATCTAAGCCTAATTCTTGCAAGAAATTTATGAAATAGCTGAATTTAAGAAGTAATAGGGTTCAATTCCATGAAAATATAAAGAAATTAGGAAACGAATAAGGAAACTTCAATTAATTTAGGTACAAAGAAATTGGCTTAGAAATTAATTATTTGAGTTTGATTTCTATTATTTAATTAATCCTTCATGAATTTGAACTCAATCTTTGCATACCTCATGATTTGTACAAGTTTTGGGACTTTAATTTCATGATCAAAAGAAAAAGAAAGAAGGGTTTGGTAAATATTAAGTTCATGAAATTTTAATTTTAATTTTGGAATTAGTAAGATTTTGATGCAAAAGAATTGGGAATATGTCATGTTCTTATGTTTATTAATGGAATTACAAGTTTTGAATGAAATTTTGCATGAACCCTAGCCATGGAATTGAGTTTTGGAAGTTGAATTTTCATATTTTCTAAACGGGAAAGTTGCAAACCACTTGAGTGAAGATGATTGGAATCCAGTATTTTTGTTTTACAGGCTACCTGAAATTCTGAGGAACCAAGTTCACCACAAAAGCCGTGAAAATGACTGCTCGAGCGGACACCCTGTATCAGCCAAGTTTTGAAAACTAACTTTGATAATATTTTCTTTCTCATTTGTTTCCAAGTATCTTTAGGCATAAATTAAATCTAATTAAGAGTTAAGTAAGTTAGGAATTAACATAAATTACTTGATTAGAAAACCAAAGGAAGAATTTAATTAAATTAATTAGAAATGAAAAGTAGGTTCAATTAATTGTAATTTGTTACCGATGTTTATGTGTATATGCATCATGTAGGTTAGACCATCGGAAAAAATTATCGAGACCAAGCCCACTGTGAGTAGTAATTTAGTAACGCTATATTTGACAAATTACGTTTTCAATACCAAACTTGGTTATGTTTACAAGCTTATTATGTTTTATTATGAATGAACATTCTATACTTTTTGTATTATGTACCTAGATGGCATTCGTGGACCTTGTCCCATGATTGGGGGAATATCCAATCACCTTGATATGGCCGAGCTCATCTTGTTACGTTTAGCCGGTACCCCGGTCTGTTAAACACCTTGTTTTCCTTAAATTCTAATCACTATGTATTTTGTTTGCAAGTCAAGCTATGCTTTGTCTTGTACAAGAAATTATGTTATTTTAAAAGAATGTTTTTAAAGTTTTCAATGTTCATTTATTTACCGCCTTACTTTATTACTATTCATTGAGCTTTAGCTCACCCCTTTCCCATATATATATATATATATACATATGTAGGTGAGCAACACAAAGAGCAACCTTAGAGTTTGCATTTGAAGACCCTTGAGAAAGCCTATTGGGAATTGTCGCTTGAGTTGAGTCTATTGTTTACTTTCTTTTGGGACAAATTTTGAAGAGTCTACTCTATGCAATTGTGTCTTGTGAATGGTTGTATTTTATTTAATTGTGTGGGTAATGTAATAGTAATATATGTAATGCTTTCATGTTAGTTATGCACTGCTCAATGGACAAGTTTATTTTTCTGTTTTTCTGATTAGTTGTTGAAAAAAAAAAAAAAAAAACTTCCATTTGTGGCCCCATTATTCTATTAAATGTTTTGTATTTTGTCAAGAATGCCTTCTGTAATCCAAGATTATTGGTCGGTTACCTCTCTAACCTTTAGGGGCTGGTTGGGGATGTGATAGAGTGGTATTAGAGCATGAGTTACTTTACCCACACACTCGTCTATTTGAGCATTAGGATTTCTTAGAATAAAACTGTAGGAATGCATACATATTTTGCATAAATTTGTATTTAGGTGTGTATTATATCTATGTAATGTAAGGGTTTAATAAGAGTTTGGTATAGGAATTTGAGAGGTAGAGTTAAGAAGAATTGTGAAATTTTGATATTGTAAAAAATGAGAAGCTTTGATTAAAATATTGTTGGTTATAAGTAAACAAGTTGAGGGAAATCATTGGAGAAAGTTGAAGTATTATGAACATTGTTCGATAATCAAATGAAGTTGTATGAAACTATGATGATTGTGAGACATGAAGAGTGTTTGATATAGGAATGTCTATTGTTTTTGGTTGGTAATTATGATAATTAAGGAGTCAAATATATTTTTATTATACCAAGAAGTACGAAATTCTATATCATGTATTCAGTGCAAGAGGTAATCTCCAATATGCAACAGATTAGGCATACTACACATTAAGGACTTGATACTGAACTTGATAGTGGTTGGTCAGGTGTTCTACCCCTTGGTCTATTGTAGATGTTTGCTTTTGTTTCTGTTTTTGTTTTGTTGGTTTCTCACTAACTTGAGGGGTTTGTTGATGGTTGTCAATAAATTCTTGTTAGTGTCTTGGTTTAGTTCATTAGTGTTTTTGTTTACTTAGTGTCCTTTTTGGCCTCTTTGAAGGGTTGAGTTCTTGTTGAGGCTTCCTTTGGCCTTCTTGGAGGGCTTGAGTTGTTCTTTTGTCTTGCTTTTGTGTATGAGTGGTGCTCTTTTTACACCTTCTTTAATCTAATTCTTATAGGGCTTGAGAGAGGTACCCTTGGTCTGGGACTTTCAACAGATGGTTTGAATCTTATAACCACATGTTATGCACCTCTTAACATAAAGGAGAGAAGATCATAACATCATAATGAAACTCTTGATCTAACATCTTCTTCCCCATCCTATTATGCTTTCTGCAACTTTCAAACTTGCATGGGATTGTACCTAGACTAACAGTTAAATATGTGTCCCTTTTTTTATTTTTTATAGTGATCATAACACCTACATTATTCATACATACATGTAATGCTTTTAGGCTTCTTTCACGCTTTTGTAATATGTTGTTTTGTGTTGATATATAGTTAGCTTTTAGATAGAATGATATTTCACAAAGTTTTTTAAAAAATTTAATTAAAACTTGTAGCAACCAAGTAAAGGGGCGAGAAACATTCTCATGGAGAAACCCAGTTAAACATGCACATTTCTTATGCTTGTGCTTTTGCTTGCTTGCTTTTCTACTCAAGCTCTTGTCAATTTTGCATATGGATCCCATCATCTACTAAATTTTAGTAAATAAATATTTCCTGCCATTGTATTAAAAAAATTTTAAGGTGAGGAAAGCCTACAATGGGAGTAGATGGTGATCCTTTTCCAAAGGAGTTTGGCACAAACATGGTATCCGTCAACATGGCAGGAATGTCACCACGAACCACTCTTAAGCTAAAGATCATCTTAGAAGCTTTTTCTCATTCCAACAGCTTTCCAACTCGTTCCTACAATAGAAGAGAGTTAGAAAAAAACTGCTATGATGATTCCTATCCATGAGGGAAGAGAGTGTTCAGAAGAGCTTTCTGGCCTTAGAACCTCAAGAATGAACAGCAAGAACACCTCCCAGTCCTGAACCCAGCATGTACTCAGTGTGGCCATGTTCCTCAAAGAAAGGAGTTGACTATCAAGAGTGTAGTCATCAAGTATGGGGTAGAGTCTTATTAGCCTGCTAGGAAGATAGAAGAACCCAAGCAGAGAGTTTTTGTTTTCTAGCGACTTTGGCCTACCAAGGCTGATTTGCACAAGGGAATACAGAACTTGAAGATCACAGTCCCTGCCCAAGGCCAAGCTAGAATTGTCAAACCTCCTGTCATTCCTCTAGGAAGATGGACAAAGGTTAGACATCCCAAGTTCCTTAATCCTCAGTCAGCTTTGTTGAGATCCCAAAAGCGTCGCTTACAACGGAAGAGACAAGCTGCAAGATTGGCCAAGGGAAAAGGTGTGGTAGAGCAGGAGGATTTAGAAGCTCAATAGGAAGTTTTGGAAGATTATCCTAACCTAAAATTCAGGACTCAGTCTCCAGAAAGGAAGAAGGTTAGGAAGGAGTGTCGTCCTAAGGAAAGAGTTGTTGATCCCAGTCCTGTTTAGGATGATCCCATTCGTGTTTAGAAGTAATCAGCAACATATGCCTCAGTCCTTCTCAAGCAGCCTCCTGCGCTGGAAATCCTAGCCAGCCAGAAAGGCAATGGAGGCAAGGCAGAGCAGAAGACGGTCATTCTTGGAAGCAAACTAGGTACTTCGACTCAGAAATTTTTGTGCAATATGGTGTTTGTCTTGCCTCAGTCTTTCAGGGCTAAGGGCATCCAGCTTACATTATGGAGATGTTGAAGAGCATGGAGAGATAGCAGAAATTGTACAGGATTTCTATCAGCAGAAGTCTTTCCAGCCTGCAAAAATTAGCCTTTTCATCATTGTGTTGAAGGATGAATGTGAAGATAGAAATGTATCAGCCTTAGCAAGTGTCATTTTTGAGAAGTCATGTCCAAAAACTAGCAACCACCTTCATCCTTTGTACATCATAGGATTGCTAGATGGTGTTCCAGTCAATAGGCTCTTGGCAATGGCTCCACAGCCAATCTCATGTCGAAAGCCATGATGTAGAAACTAGGCAAAATAGAGAATGATTTGCTATATTCCAATGCCAACATTATAGATCTTGCATGAGGGTCAATAATTTCTCATGGTGTTTTGATCATGAATTTAGCTGTGGCAGGTAAAATCCTAACTACTCCTCTCTTTATCATTAACTCTAAAGCAACCTGTAATGTTCTGTTGGGTAAAGATTGGATACATGCTTGCATGGTTGTTCCTTCCTCTCTTCATCAGTTCCTTATATTTTGGAATGATAAAGATGTGGAAGTAGTTTGGGTAGACAGAAAACCGTTTGTAACTTTTATAAATCATGCAAAGGCAGTGCTCTATAATGAAGAAATTGAACCTATGAAGTTTTTAGGAAATGAAAAATATGGTCGTCCAAAGACCATGAACTCATCCAACCATTCCTTAGCAGAAGAGTTGAAAAGTGTCTACAAAGAGTTAGTTGGCCCCTTAGTTTCATAAATCAGCAAGCCAACGGCGGGATTCCCAGAAAGATTTAAGAATGGACCCAAGGCCCTTGGATGTTGAAAAGGCCATGGCCCTTAAAACCATGATGGCCAGGTTGACAGCTTACATGACATAAAAGAAGTTAGTGGGTCTAGATGAAGAAGAAGCTTCAACAAATCTAGGCGAAGTCATTTTTGAAAAAGACATTCCTAACAAAGACTTTATTCAATTGGAGGAATTAGAAGCAGCTCCTGCCAAATTCGAGGCAGAAATCCAAAATCCTCTAGAAGAAATTAATTTGGAATTCGCAAAAATGTTTAGACCACTCTATGTTAGCCAATTGTTTCCTGAACCATACAGGACCAGACTTATTCAACTTTTTGTGTGAGTTCAAGGAATGCTTTACTTAGGATTGTACAAAGATGCTTGGATTGTCCAGAGAACTAGTGGAGCACCATCTGCCAATCAAGGAAGGATTCCTGCCATACAAATAACCATCCTGGAAGGTGTCTAACAAGGTAACTTTACTAGTCAAAGATGAGTTGGAGCTTTTACTTAAAGTTGGGTTTATCATAACTGCTAGATATGTAGAATGGTTGTCAAACATAGTGTCTATAGTAAAAAAGAATGGAAAGATTGGAGTTTGCATAGACTTTAGAAACTTAAACTTGGCCACCCCTAAGGATAAGTACCCTATGCCTGTAGCAGATTTGTTAGTTGATGGTGTTGTTAGGCACAAGGTTTTGTCTTTTATGAATGGCCACTCAAGATACAATCTGATTTTCATAGCAGAAAAGGATACATTCAAAACAGTTTTCCGTTGTCCTACTGCATTGGGAACATATGAGTGGGTTGTAATGCCTTTCTGCCTTAAAATGTTGGGGCTACTTACCAGAGTGTCATGAATTCCTTATTTCATGACATGGTAGGCCGATTTATGGAAATATACATTGATGATGTGGTAGTGAAGTCTAATTCCTATAAAGAACACTTGGCTGATTTGAAAAAATCTTTTGAGAGAATGAAGGAATGCGACCTGAAAATGAATCCTTTGAAGTGTGCCTTTGGTGTAACAACAGGAAATTTCTTAAGAGAGAGATTGAAGTTGACAAGAACAAGACAAGGACGATCTAAGAAGGCAAGCCTCCTACTTGCAACAAGGAACTGCAGAAACTTTTGGGACAACTCAATTTTCTTAGATGTTTTATCTTCAATCTGACAGGAAAGGTTCAATTGTGTTCTCGGTTGCTAAAGTTGAAAGATGAAGAACAATTTAGATGGGAGCCTTACCACCAGCATGCTTTTGAAGTCATCAAAAGGTGCTTAGCACAACCTCCTCTCCTAACTCCTCTTGTCAGGAATAAGGTTATGAAGCTGTACATTTCTGCTTCAGAGAAGTTTGTTAGCACAGGATAGTGAGAATGGAAAGGAACAAGCAGTTTATTATCTCAACATGGTTCTGACTCCAGTTGAATGTAAATACAGTCCTATGGAAAAATTATGTCTTTCACTTACATGCTTCCAATTTTGGTTTACTTAGTGTGCAAAACTGATTTAATTAAGTATTTACTTTCTCGGCTCATAATGAGAGGTCGAATTGGTAAATGGGCTTTAGCCCTAATGGAATTTTCATTTTAGTACATTCCTCAAAAGACTGTAAAAGGTCAGGCCTTACAGATTTTCTCACCAACCATCCATGTTTAGAAATCTGCAATGAATTTGGTTTCGGCCTGGTTTCCTATTTTTCTCATTTCACGCCTTGGACTTTGCTGTTTGATAGTTCTAAAACTGATTTAGTTTTTGGATGTGAGACCATAATCATTTCTCCTAAAGGCTTGAAGATACAATTCTTTTTTTAGTTTGACTTTGAATGCTCAAATAATAAGGCCAAATACGAAATTATGATAATTGGCCTAGAAATATTGAGAGAAATGGGAGTTTCAACAGTAGAAGTAATTAGGGATTCACAACTTGTCATTAATCACTTAGGGGGTATTCACAAATTCCATAGTGAAGATTTGGCTCCTTACTATATGGAAGCTAAACATCGCCTTGAAGATTTTGATGATGCTTCACTCAAACACATTCCTAGAAGATTTAACTATGAAGCCAATGAAATGGCTCAAGTTGCAACTGAAGTGAAGATTCATCAAGGTTTCTATCAAAGATCTATCACCATCTAGAGAAGATTGTTGCCCTTAATCAGGAGAGAGCAACCTATCCTGGACGTAAACATGACAAAGATTTTTGGGAAGATTGGCGCTTTCCTATATCCGAATTCCTGAAACATCCACAACATCCTGCAAACAGAAATACTAGAAGCAGAGCAACACATTATGTCTGGATTGAATGAGAACTTTACAAGAAGAGTTTTGAAGATGACTTGCTCCTGTAGTGCCCTTCTAAAGAAGAGGTAATCAAAGTAATGGCTGAGGCACGTGAAAGAATATGTGGGGCTCACTAGGCATGAAGAAAGATGAGATGGCTAATAAGAATGTATGGATACTATTGGCCTACTATTCTTTCATATTATATTATCTTTGCCCAAGGATATTTACCTTGTCAAGCCCATGGTCCTATTCAACATGCTTCAGCAACTTCTATAAAGTCTATAGTTAAACCATGGTCATTTAGAGGTTAGTCTTTTGACATGATTAGCAAGATCTGTCCTCCTTCTTCTAAGGGTCATTCCTTTATAGTTGTGGCTACAGATTACTTTACAAAGTGGTCTGAATCCATTCTTATGAAATCAGTAAATCAAAGTGACATCATCAAAATCATCAAAGAGAACATTATCCATAGATTCGGCCTACCTTAACATATTGTGGCCAATAGGGAAACTGTTTTCTTTGGTGAAGAACTCTAGGCTTTTGCCAAAGAATATGGTATAGAACTCTCATTCTACTCCATATTATGTTCAAGGCAATGGCCAGGTAAAAATAACAAACAAAGTTCTGAAAGGCATCATTGAAAGAATGATTGAGGATAAACTCAGGATTTGGCATGAAGTCCTGTCAAAAGCCTTGTGGGCTACAAAACTTCAAGAGAACAACAATAGGAATTACACCATTCATGCTTACTTATGGGCATGATGCAATCCTACCTATGGAGGTTACTGTAAAATCCTTGAGAGTTGCATTTAAGAATGGTTTAACTCCTATAGAGTGCAATCAACCTATGTTCATGGAGCTTGGAGATCTTGATGAAGTAAGATTAATAGTTCTAGATCAACTTTTAGTGCAAAAACAAAGAGTAGCCAGAGCTTATAATCAAAGAGTTAGAAAGAAGAGTTTTACAGAAAATGACTTAGTCTGGAAAGCAGTTCTGCCATTTTGTGCGAAATATCCCAAGTTTGGGAAATGGTCTCCAAGCTAGGAGAGCCCATTCTAAGTTTTTAGAATTTACGAGTGAGGTTCATACCAGTTACAAGACTTAGATGGAGAATTATACAAACATTCAATAAATGGCAAGTACTTGAAGAAATTTTACCCAATAATGTGGGAGATGATGGAGTTAACAACGCAAAGTTCTGTGCATTCATCAGATAAAAAATAGCCTGAACAAACCGAACAAAGTTAAGCATGTATAGAAATGTTCTAAATGGCCTGGTCTAGAACCAGGCCGACTAAGCAAAAATGGCTTTCACAGGCCTGTAGCTCGACTTTTTCGAGCCCCTTTTCGGAAGTTTGAAAGATGCCCTACAGTTCGGACTCCCACAGTTCTGAATGTAATCTCACAAGTGCAATGTGAAATTGATAAACACCAAAAATCCAAATTCGGCAAATCTTTTGAAAAATCGATTTTGAATCAAATTGTTAAAAATTGACTGCTTTGCCAGATACAAAGTCGCCACCTAAATATTTTATTTTGGAGAAATTTAGGAAATCCATGACTTGTGCCAAAGGCCACATGTCCGTCATCACCAAGATTGTCTCGACTCGGGAACTTAGGTACAAAAGGGGAATGTCATGAATTGAGCACCCCCGCTCGCTCGATCAAAGATCGGCCTCTACTAATCATGATATGATTTTTATCAACATTATATGCTCTTGTTCCAGTTTATTAGGCTAGCATTTACTATGTAATGCGCACACACAAGGTATAGACTAGTTTGTCCAAATTGGAATAATTCAATTTTCATGTTTGTTTTTCGAAAAGGGTTTGATTTTGTCACTCAACAAAGTGGGCTTAAAGTTTGTGAATTTGCCACTTGACAAAGTGGGCTTAAACGTACGTTCATTGAATCATTCCAATTCAAGCAACAAGCCTTCATCCACAGGCACTCAAGCAGTTTAACAAGTAAGCACTTAGCCTCATGGCAAGCGTGCTAGTCATGGCAGTCACTCACACTCGTGCAAATATGCTAAAGTACTAAAAACTCATCTAGTATTCCAAGCCAAGATAAAACAAAAGAGTTAAAAAAATATGCATGATTCCTAACTATACAAGATGACTAATGCAACACATGCAATAATGCAACTAAAATAGGCTCGGCTACTTAACATGTTATTTGCAACAATTTCATAGCATGCGTTTAAACATGTATTTAACGAGGCAATAAACGACAATATAAGTTTGAATGATGAACCGAGCCTCAATGTGTGCAAGACAAACGATGGATGCAAACATGTGATATGCTAATTGAAATGTGATGCCCCTAATCTAACCATCAAAAGCGGATAAATAAAAAAGAGAAAGACGTGGGGTTGGAAGACATACACATTATTACAACATTGGTGCCCTCGCGCAGGAGGGTCTGAATGAATAAACTAGCTAAGCTAAACTACTTAACTAATTATTACAAAACTTGAATAAGTAATTAACTACCTCTAAGCTAATTAAGCACAATAATTAAATAATTAACTAATTAATTAACTATTCTAGCCAATTACAAAAACAACTAATTAACTATTCTAGTTAACTAATTAAACAATTACAACAACAAACTAACTAATTAATTACGTACAAGAAATTAACTAATTAATGCAAGGTTTTCCACTCGAGAACAGCCATTGTCTTGCTGCTGTATGCCTTTGTTGCACAACACTTACACTGTTTTCCTTCTCCAGATCAACTCTGCTCTGCTTCACAAATATTTTGCTCAAATTTCACTAGTGGCCGGTAGGCCAGAAGTGAGGGGTTGTTGACCAACACTGAGGAGTTGCCGGCCATTAGAGGTGGCCTGTCAGCCACTGCTGATGGGTTGCCGGCCAGTGAAGCCGAGTCTTTCCTTGCTGTAATAGAGGAAAAATAGAGCAAGAATAAGGTATTCTCAAGGGTTGTTTGCACACTTTGCCTCTCCTTATCAGCAAACAGGTCAAAAGAGGGACAAAATGTGGTTTACAAACCACCAATCAAGAAATTTCATTGCATGATGGCTTATAGACCAAAGTGCAAGTTCAATAAATGCAACAAAACAAGACTAAAAAACCTTCCACCCTATCATGCATGATCGAGGGTAATGGAAACCTAGGAAACTTGGCACATTTCATCACTTTGAGTATGAAATGCCTCAATTTTCCTTGTGTTCAATTAACGTCCGATTGAATACACCAAAACACAATCAAATTCTTATCTTTGCACAATTTTAGTTTCAACTTTTTTGTTTACCCATTTTAATTACCCTTCCATGCTTTAACCAATTAAGTCCATTGGTGAGTTGAGTCCTCTAAAAGAGAATTAAGTGTCAAACAAAGGGTAGTTAAAGGCAAGAGAGAAGTGTCATGCTGTTGATAATGAACCCCCAAAAGAGGATTAAACCATTAAACAAGGACCTCATCTCAAGCTTAAGCAATCCTAAGGTTGAAACAACCCTCAAAGCAAACAAAAAGTCAAGAAATGAGGGAGGTTGCAGAGATTATGCTTGCTGAAATTAAGTGAGAAAAGCACTAAAACAATGTAATCAACTCAAACAAGTGGTGTCTAAAGGCCTAAAACATCAAGCTTGTGAGGACACTTACATTAGAAGTATGCAAAACAAGCCTCAAATGCAACAAACAGCCAAAACAGAGGCAAGACAGTCCAAAACAAAGGTTAAAATATGCTGGAATTAAGCTATAAAAGGTTAGAAAAATATGCCAACACATAGAGCTATCTAGGCTAGCAAACAAAACACAAGGATAGGAGGCCAACCCCTCCAAATTTAGACTTCAAAACATGATTTTCACCACTGAAAATACTCTGAAATTCAGTATTCAAAATCCCAAAAAAAATGGCTTGAAGGTGGGAAACAAAGGTGGAAATGCCTTACAAATAAGGAAGAAAGAAGGGTGAACCACCCCCTACCTTTAAATGGCCTACAACCACCAATTTTAGCCCACAAAAATAGAGTTTTTATAGCCCAAAAACAGCCCAAAATCAGTGGGAAAATATAAGAAAAACAAGTATGCAAAGCAAGTTAAAAGGGCAAGTATTATACCACTTGATGGCCGGCCAGCCATTGGTGTCAAAAAGCAGATTTGCATACTTGTCAAAAAGCAGACAAGGATAGTGTTTACTTCATCTCTGTGGGGCGAAAACCGGCTGAAAAGGCAATGTCTTGCAAGGGGCCATCATACTAGTCCTTAGATGAAAGGAGTTGGTAGAGATGGACCAAAAGTGGGAAATAGAGAAGAACAAGGCTTTGTCAAGCCGAATATTATCGACTCAGCATGATTGCATCATAGATTCCTACTTTTTTTTTTCCCCAAGCGTGACCTTTAGCAACAGTTATATGATCCAGTCAAGCGACATACTCAAGTTTGGGAGAATGCCAAACTTTGATAGGTGAAGACAGCTTATAGAGACTCTAGTTGGCAGGAACAGAGTGCTTAAATGGCAGTTTCTTCTCAAGACATGGGTAATACTGATTTCGACAGGTAGGAAAGCCAACAACAAAAGCAGGACTCCCTAGCTTGTGTTTGAGAGATGAGCCAACAAAATGGAAAAGATCGATCAGATACTCAGAATAGATTGAGGGTTTCTTGTCTTTGATAAGAGCGTCAATCTCAGGCCCAACTGATTTCATTTCTTTCTCAGAGGTAGTAGTTTTTTTGAAAGCCATGGAAGAAAAGAAAAAGGAGAAAGGAAGCTTTGGGTAAGATGACGAAGAAGAGGAGAGAAAGCTTTTGGTGCAAAGTGAGAATTGAAGAAACAATTGGGGGTATTTATAACCCTAGCGCTTGAAGGATTGGCCTCTTAGAGAAAATGGTGCCAAGTTTTGGGTGGCAAGGTTGAAATTTGGGGAAATTAAGCCTAAAGATGCTCTTCTAATCATTCCATTAAGGAGTCACAGTCACTTCCACCTCTGCAGAGACGTCATTAGTCCTGCACTTGACCGATGCCGTTAGTTCTTGCGATGGAAGAGACACAGACACAATGATAGCAGGCATGTCGATTGGTTGCCAACTCATCCTTCCCACTTCGTTCGTCAAGATTCGATTTTCCAAGGGGTTTTGGACCATCACATCAAGGAAGGTCATAATTGGGACTCAAATTAAGGCATAATGGGGGGTTAGCATTCAAGTACATCCTTTTAATTCCTTAACAGGACCAAGAATATACTCAAAGAGGGGCATTGTTTATACCATTTTTGGCAAAAATCCATATGGCAATTCCCTAAATTATTAATGCCAAGTGACAATGGAAGATAAGAAGTGAAAGATTTTATGGGACTCACTACCAAGGCTAAGTGAAATGGCAGCTATGTAAAGAGGATTTTTAATGATTATTTAATTAATTAATTGAGTAATTATTTAAGGAGCATGGAGCCTCAACCATTCCTAAAGATTAGGAGGTTGTTGAGTCTTATCTCCTAAAATGGTGTCTTATCTCCTAGTTTGTTGCTAAATGGCTGTTGTGGATAAAGATTACATGGGATTTGAAGAGTCATGACCCTAACCCACCTCTAGAGATTTGTATCATAACTAGTTAGCAATCACTTGATTACCTACGGCTTCAAATGGAACACAAAATATTTAATATATATTGGGGCCTAAAGCGGAAGCAGATTGACAATAAATAAAGTCCATTGAGTGGTGCATAAGTGATCAAGACAAAACATTTCTCATTCATAGCATTGAAACCATACATAGATTATATTCATTAGCTAAACTACATGCATTAAGTTCATACAACCAAAAATTCAACTTTACAAAATAACAAAAGATTAACAAGAAAAGACAAAAGCCCCTATCTCAGAGGCATGACACTTCAGGTTCACAAAAGCTACTCTTCAGGCTGACTCTACGGTTGAACTCGATGCTGCTCACCTATATACATATAGGGGAAGGGGGTGACCGAAGCCTAATGAGTAATAATAATATAAAGGGGTTAATGAATGAGTTTGAATTTAAAGAAAAACAATGTATCATAATCAAAATAGCTCTCAGAAATAAATCATTCAATGACATCGTTCATATTCTAATTTTACAGAACGATCTCAGGTCCAATATAAAACGGAACGACCTCAGGTCGAATAATTAAGTGAAACAACCTTTGGTCCAATTATTCAGAACAACCTCTGGTCCAATTATACAAAACGATCTCTGGTCTAATATACATAACAACTATTCAAAATGACGTCAGGTCCAATCATATCCTAGCCAAAATGGAACGACCTTAGATCTATCATATTATTCATGAAACATTTATTTCAGGTTATCACACAAAATTTATCAAAAAGAGAACTCATTCATTCAAAGCAAAATATAATTTTTAGAAAAGCATAACATTTCATATTTGTTTCAAAATAATTAATTAGAAAATATCTTTACAAAATTATTACTCACAACGAGTGTGATCTTGCGAAGTCCTGTCGAGCAAATGACCTACATATCACATTCGTACGAATTCGATAAAATGGAACATTCATTTACTTAAACTTTTCTTTACTTAAACTTTTCTTTACTTATTCACATTATTTCAAATGGGTTTCTAAATATCTTTTAACTTCCCGGAGGGTCAAAAAGAGTTCAAAAAAACATGTTTGAAAGGTCAAAAAGTTCAACAGAAAATTAAATTGTGTTCCCCTGTTTTCCGTATGTGCAGAAGCCCCTAGTGGCACTTGCAATTAAAGTAGTAGCTGATCCCCTATTTTGGCTGGTATTCCGCACATGCGGGGCTCACCACCGCACATGTGGTTCTGGGCGAAAATGAGTAGTCCGAAATTCAAGCAAGTGTAAGCTTCCAAAACTCAATTTGGTGTCCAAGATTTGTGCAAAGACTTCATCAAACATGATAAATAGACATGAACCAAGTTCAATTTCAACTTAATTGAATCAAAACTTTCTCTAATTACAAAATCAAACTCTCAATTTTCATGAATTCAAGAATTCCATAACTTTATTTTCAAACTCATTTACATACACATTTGCATGGATGAATTCTTCACATAAACTTGTTGCATGTAAACCCTAGAACTCAATTCTTATATAATTCTCAAAATTAAACTCAAACTTAACAGATTTAAGGGATTAGAACTCATGTTCTTGAACCTAGCTTATTTACACATACAAAACTCAATTTCCTAAAAAAATATATGTTTAATCCTCAAATTATTTCTTGAATTCAAGCAATTGTTGAAGTATCTACAAGATTTTGGTTTGAATTTACATACCTTATGTTAAATTTTTGAAGTCTCCTCCAATTTCTTCACTTTCCCTAAGTTTCCCTTCAAAATATTGAGCTCTCCTTCTATCTCCCTTAGATTTGCTCCAGCACAAGAAATGTTTGAGTTGTAGCTAATTCTAGAATTGTCTTCAATGTATAAATATCTACTAAATCATCTACTTAATTAACTCAGATTAGGTTAATTGCTAATTTGGCTTAATTAATCAACTAATTTGACTCCTAATTAATTATGACACTAATTAATTAATCTTCCCTTAATTGACTCATTGATTTATGATTAAAACTTAGTCCACTTATTTAATGTAATCTCAATTTAGGCTTAATCAATTATTCTTAATTTATATCAATCTAAATCAAATTTTTAATTAAACTCTCATAATGCTCTAAATATTCAATTAAGCTGATTAAACTCGTCACTCACAGTTTTCTAAGTCATGTAGACATTCAATTTATGATTTCAGACATTACATCTAATAGATATTCACACACATACAAATCACAAGGGATATTAACATCAAAAGCAAAATTTCCTATAATTAAATAGATGCAAACATGATATGCATGGTTGGGTTATTATAGAAGATTTGGCAAAATCAACAAGAAGGTTGCAATATAGGAACTGAAGTCCCTAAATCATGCAAGATCGAGATTGAGGGTTTGTACGGATAAGCACATATGGAAAATGAAGAGGCTTTAAGGATCAATCCAAATAAGCTTTTTCCCTAAATCAAGCAGAATAAATTTGAATTCAAATCTTGAGGGATACGTGGCGGCCTTTTAGAGCTCAATGGACCAAGTCAAAATGATGAAGATAGGCACTATCCATGGAGGATCAAAATTGTTCCTACTCTTGGGGGATCAAGATTAGCATCAATGACACATGTCAACAGGATCAAGTTGAGCAGAAATAGGAGATTTCCCAACACTATATAAAGGGCTCTAAGTGCAACATTCAAAGGGTCCCCGACCAACAACTCGACCAAAAGTCTTTCAATACATTTATCTTAGTTTCATAACTTTACTTATCTTAGCTTTATAGCTTTATCCATCACAGCTTCATAGCTATAACTTAACTCGGCTTCTTAGCTTAATTAGATTAGTCAATTGTACTTCATTTATCAATCAATAAAAGTTCAATTTTAGTTTAACCTATCTTTAACACCTAGCAAATTTGATAAAAGTCTTCTTCATTAGGGTATAAGATCCAAACCAGTAGCAGTTCCTTTTAGCCATACACAGTCATTTCTCTGTGTTAGTAGTCAGAAATGGTTAAACATTCCTACACCTTGAGCTAGGTTCACAAGTTCTGGTACGTTCGTATTCAATTCAATTCAATCAACAAGGCTACTTGTTCGATCCCACGAGACTTCTTCAGTGCAACAAGGATTCCTGAGAGGGGTGTAAACACATTCTAGTAGCTATTTATGTATTAACAAGACTTCTTGGTAAATAAGTCCGATCTTTAGAACTGGCTAGTAATTATACATTAAAGTTAGAGAGGATCAGTGCTTATCTTAATTTAGTCATTCTCTCATTCTAATTTGCTCATACAATTATTTGTCTATATAATCATTTGAATATTACCTAATGTGCTTTAAATTTATAAAGTTCTACAATTGATCCATTTTGAAAATGATAAAAACTCACAGATGACACCAATCTTTTTTTTTTTTTTGACCCCAAACTTTTTTTTTTTTTTTTTTTTTGGTACCAAAATTTTAATTGCCCGATAGATGTGAATAGCATAGGAGGTGAAAAAACAGTGAAATTCATCAAGTAACGAATATAATTTTCCTATGAAAAATCGAAGATAACTCTTCCTATGAAACAAGTGATATTTGTCCAGTTCAAAGTAAGCCTCATACAAAGTTATACATTCTAAACATTAATGTGGCATATCGAAGAGAATTCAGGATTACAATGCATATATATTATAATTTCATATATGCTGAAAATGTTTCTAAATTAACAATTATCAGTAATAGAAAAAACATTGATTTCAAACACCCTTTTCTTTCATCAAAAATCAAAAATCAAAGTTTTCATACATGACTCGATGATTGGGCCTTGACGGTTGAAAGGAGTGAAGCCACAGCCTCTCCAACTGTCAGGAAAAGGCAGTCTGGTCTGCTGAAAACATCATGGGCTTCGTCTCCACACTGCAATTTTTCCATAACCTCACCGAGTGGATTCACCAACACGAGCTGATCATCAGAGGCAACGAACAATCAGTTTGGAAGTATTAAATTAAGCTACTGGTGAGTTTACAGAACAGCAGCAAAGCGAGAGAGAGAGAGAGAAAGAGAGATGAAATTGCAGCTGTAGTGTACTTGCCTCAAGACCCTTGTTTTCCACTGCCTTCCTCAAATCTTTAAGCAATGACACTCCACTTGTATCTATGGCACTCACAGCTGGGGAAAGAAAATCCATATATATGTTATGTAAAGTAATATCTACTAAATCTATGAGAACCGTTTGTTTCATGGGATTGAGGCATGAGATTGGACATGTACAGTGCACTTTCTAGCACTAATTTGAAGTATCTCTATGGAGTTTATCCTTCAATATTGCTTTTGATTTATTTTTTTTTAAATTACCAAAAACACTAAAATTCAGCTTTATTAATAATTTTTAAATAAAATATTAAGGCACTTACCAATCAGTTCTATCAACTAGATTTATTTACCTACAAGTCTTATTGATAAATTTATCACTGTAAATTTATTCATAAAAACAAAAGATTGATAAATTTATCATTTGATAAATTTATTAATAAGACTTATGGATAATAAGTTCTAAAAATAGGACCTATTGGTAACATAGACTTTGGTTCCCTTTGTTGCTTTGGACAAGAACTTGGGATTCATGCCAAAATTAAAAATTATGCTTAATTAATTAACTAACCTGACAAGTCAAGGATAACAAATCTGAGGCCTGACTGCTTTTTGGTCTGTTCTTCTTCTTCTGCTTCATAATCTTCTATCCATCTCAAAATCCTTCGATAACAAGCGAGGAAAAAAAAATGTTAGGAATTGAAATTGAAACACTTAAATAGGATCAGTAAAACATGAAACACAAACAGTAAGGGTATTGTACGGGTATTGTGCGTGGTTTAGTTCAAGAATCAAAATTAAGCACACGAGTATAAAGATTTAAGTGGTTTAGTTCACCCCCACAATAAGGGTATTCTACATCCAGAGTCTTTGCAGTTTCATTACGATTTGAAAAGAGTTACAATACAATAGGGAGAGAAAGAGATATGGCACTTCAACTATAAATACACAGTATTAAGACTGAGAACGGGGTTGTAACCCACATAAAAATAATAAACAAAAGTTGTTAAGAAGCTATGTTTAAAGTAACCATATATACTAGCAAGTTAGTTTGTACCTTTCATTGAGGTAGCTGCTGTTGGCAAAGTTGATTGAAGCTTCAATGCTTAAAATGAGGAAGCCTGGGATTCTGGCAGCCTCTTTGTATTGTCGAATATTGCGATAAATGTCAGTCCCGGGTATGTTCCCCAACATCACTGTTTTAGGCCTTGTTATTTGCATCAGGATCTTGAAAATTGATATGCTTACCTAATCATCATCATCATTTATCACCATAGACAAAATTAATTGTGAACCAAGCCAAGCATAGTTCTGAAATCAGTGTGTGTGTGTGTGTGTGTGTTTTTTTTTTCCCCGGGATTGAAGAGTTGAGAACTTACTGCAATGGCTAGACCTCCCTGCACAGAGATGAAAATAACACCCAAAAAAGCACATAACAACACGAGGAAATCGAATTTGTCAATTTTCCAAACATGATATGCGGCAGGGATGTCAATGAGGCCGACAACTGCAGTGACTATGATCGCGCCCAGTATAACATTCGGGGTATACTGGAACAAGGGCATGAGAAAGAGCAGAGTAACCATCACCGTCACTGCCATTACTATGTTAGACACTGCAGTTTTTGCACCGGCATTGTGATTCACTGCTGACCTAGAAAATGCACCTGATGAAAATTCAACAACTCATTAGAGACATTTTTTGAAATCAATACAAGTCTCTTATGACTTGGGTATAGGTATCGGGTACCTGTCTTTTGAGTGTTGAATTCTTCAAATTCCTATGTCCAAGGACACCAAATTACGTTTCTAATATTCATTATATTATTAAGGGGAAAAT
>NW_021025587.1:153862-213663 GCF_004153795.1 Camellia sinensis | reverse complement strand
AATGTTTACAAAATAAAAGAGAATATTGTATGCATTAATTTTATGCAATGTCATAGAGTAGGACTGAATTATGTGCTTACTAGGTTCCTGATCAACTAGACCATCAGACTCCTCCTTGGGGAGATTTTAATCATTTGAATTCTTATTAAGAGTAACCCCTTCCTCTGTTTTATTTCTATTGCATCTTATCTCATCGTATAACATTTTATTTCAGCGAATATTGAGAATTCACTGTCTATCAATACCTCGGTGTAAGTCTGGGATAATCTTTTCCATCTATAGGCCTAGGGCTATTTACAACTGACCAATTAAGATTTCTCAGATGCACTAGAACTAGCAGTGCATCAAGATGCAGTCATTGGTTAGAGGTTACAATTACATGGAGCGAACATATCAAGGGACAGAAGGCATTTTTTTTGTGAAATAGTTGGAAGAGATTGAAAGAGAGAAGGAAATGAACCTGTAGTGACATAGCAGGAAGTAGAAGAGCAACCATGTTCATCAGCCCAATTGCAATCATCTCCTTGTTTCCATCCACTTGGTAGTTCTTTAAAGCAGCAAATGTCCTTCCCACAGCAATCCCTTCCTGTTTAAAAATTTTAAATAAAATAAAAAATTTAACAACAATGGCAGTTTTTCCTTTGATAAACACTTAGAGGCACACTGGAAAATTTTATATGCTATACAAATCAACATTTAAAAATTTTAGGTAATTCAGGCCTAATTGGAATTAAAGGATTCTAATGCCACCATACTTGTGGTTTCTCTAATTTGCTTATTGTGTCAATTTGGTCTTTGCAATTCTAATTGTATTTATTTTGCCCTCTAATTTTTATATTTTTGAGTCGATTTGTCCCATTGATAACTTTGGTTAAGAAATTGAATGGAAATCAATTGCAAAATTGTCCATTTAAAAGGGATGGACAATTTAAATTAGACGTCAATTCCTCAATCATTTTGAAGAGAGTGATGGCCTATCTTGCTCTTCAATTTCATCAATTCTTAAAAGGATATTATCAATTGAACTAAATTGACATCATGCAAAAATTAAAAATAAATTAATATTAGAACAATGAAAATAAATTTGATACCAAAGATAAACTACAGGGATGCCTAGCCACTAAAGTAGAGTATAAAGAGAATAGAAATTTACTTACAGTGAGGAAAGGATGCCAGATATAAGTCCAGTTTTCATTACTAGTCCAAGGTGGCTTCCATGAAATGCAACATGTTCCATGATGGAGGGTTTAATCCTTCTTGTAGTTTTCCAATCTATCCCAAAAGAAAAATAAATAAAAATAACAATTAAGATATGAAAATAGGCAACCACCTATATGACATACAAAAATGAAGATAGATTACTTGAAATAAAAAATAAAAAATAAAAATAAAATGAAAATGAAAGAGATAGATATAGATATAGAGACTTACCACACTGATTCCATGATGTTGAGCTTTGAATGCAAAAACCAACAAAAGTAGAGAGGATCACAGACACAGTGGTGCTCCAGCTGACACCAGAATAGCTTTGGTTTTTTTATGCCCTGCATTTATTCACACATTCCCATAATATTTTTAAGATGGTTTATAATTTTTGAAACTTAGTGCCAGGTAAAAAAAAAAAAAAAAAAAAAAAAAAAAAAAAAAAAAAATTGCATAATAAGGTTCATGTTGCCCAAGTCTGTATACTCTTATTGGAGGTCAATTCTTATTCAAATGCAAATATTGATTATTTTTTTCTCATTATGGTTTGTATTGTGTTGTTTATTTCTTCCGACTATGAATTATTTACGTGGTAGTTGTTCAGCTTGAGTTGTTTATTTCTTATTGTTATGGGGTTTTTTGTAATGATAGTTGGGTTTCTGAACTATAATTGTTTTAAATTAATATATATTTTTATAGTTATATTTAATTTCTCATCTATTCAAAAAAATATTCATGATTTCCAAGAACTAATAACAATAATTTTAGAGTTAAATGTATAATAGTTGATGTTAGAATTTTAAGAGAGGAATTATTTATTACAGCTTTGCTTCATACCCCCAGTGGGGGTCGCGCCCCCAGGTGGACGTGGCGCGCCCCCACTGGTCGAAATCAAAAAAAAAAAAAAAAAAAAAAAAAAACAGTTTTTCCGGACCAACCCCAAGCTGACACCTCACTGGGTGTCACCCCAGCTGGGGGTAGCAAGCATTTTTCTTATTATTATTATTATTATTTTGTCAACATTCTAGGTGTTTAAGTTTGTTAGTAAAGTTGGTGTAGCACTTAAAAGACTCTTGGTTACTCCATAAATTTGAACTCCTATCTTTACCAACTGTACCTTCAAAAGAGGGAATTATTGGGTGTCTTGATTAAGGTCATTATTTTAATCAAAAAGTAGTCAATCGCTATGTGCTATTTTGAGAACATGGTAAAAAGTCACGTTTTTTGGCTGCCAAAATGATAGAAAAGCCATTTGGGCAAGTGCCAAACGCAGCCGTAAAATCAAAATTAGGACTATGAAAAAAAAATAAAAAAATAAATCTCTTATGTTAGGTAAGGATATTTTGGTCATTTTAATTGATTTGACACATAATAATATATTAAACTAAAAAGTAAAAAGTCAACTTTTTACCAACTTCCCAAATCACTTCAAAAAAGTCAAAAAAACTTGATAAAAAGTCAAAAGTTAACTTTTACCAATTTTCCAAAACAAGCCTATCTTTTAGTGTAGAACTAACCAATAGGAATACCATTTGTGATTGGATTTTGAGAACTCTTAGACTAAGATAAATTACGCCAATCTTTGTGGAGATTTGTAAAAATATTTAAAAACAAATTATTTGCTCTTTTAAATTTAAGATAATTATAGTAGCAGACAAATTTAACATAATTATACTATATTTCTTAAATTTTATGTTACATAATATTTTTATGGAGGTATTACAATACAATAAATGTTTTTAAAAAGAATTTTAAATAAGTGGTAAACTTTAATAATTAAATATTATAAACTTTCTCATAAATTTATAATATTTTGTGATATTACCACTGAATTGTAATTTTTCCTATTTTGTTCATTTGCATCATTCATTGCTACTTGTATAGATGAAAAATAATCATATTTTCATATTTTTTATACTCAAATATATTTTAGGACAAATTATAACGGTATCCCTACATTTTTTGCCTCTGTGTCATGTAATCCTCTGTAATTTCAATTAGTTCGTTTATTGCCATGAATTTATTAATTTTATCTTAACCCAGTTCAACAATTGATTTACGATTGTTAGTGCTTTTTGATGAAAAATGTACACACATAAACGATATGTGATATGCTTTTATAAGCAAAATTAATAAATGTATTCAACTCAGTGACTGTTTCTTTTCAAAATCTTGATCAGTATATTAATTGGATTAAATTGAACAATAAAATCTAAAATATTATAAAGTTATAAGTTGAGCTAATTAAAATTAAACGAACAAAAATGATAAAGAGTAAAATGAGAGAGTAACTCATGTAATTTAACCTTATATATTTGACTTATCATTGGGCTATCTCAAGTTCTAGAATTAAAACAAACCATGAAAGAACAAAATAAAACAAATAAGCTAATAAGATAAATGTTACATTTAATTCATAATAATTTCATTTTTCTCTTCATAAAATAAAAAAAGTCAAAAAATTTGCCTAAACAAACTTTTAGTTCAAATTAAAAAATTCAAACTCAAAAAGCCAACTAATTATTTTTTTTTTGCCAAAGGGCGACTTTATTTCAAGTATTTTGAGTAATCTATACATCTGCATATTATTAAAAGAGATGCTAATTTAGTACATTATTTATGAGGAAATTTATGTTTTAAATCTTTGATGGGTGGCCATTGTTAATTTAACCTTAACTAATTTTATCAGTCAAAAGAGAATGTCCTTGGGACCGACCTAAATAAAATCTATAGTGACCCGCATTTCTAATTAGCCAAAAAATAAAATAAAAATAATTAAACGCTACTTGTTGTTTTTTGTCTTTTCCTCTTTAATAAACAACAAAATTTTTTTACAAATTTTTATGAATAAAAAAATCACCCTTTGATTCTACTAAAGTAGTAGACTTTTAAAGAAGTAAAAAAGCAAAAAATTTAGATTTTTAATTTTTTTTTTCTTTTTAGATCCTTTGAAAAGTTCAAAAAAAAATCACTGGAAAAAAAATTTAAAAGTGTGAATTTTTTTTAGTGTAGCCAAACAAAACAGCATAGGCTTAAAAAAATTGCATTTTAAGTATTTTTTGTTTTTATTATTTAATTTTTAATCAATATTAATTAAGTTTTAGCTTGAGTTTTGACCTCCCCTTTTTTTTCTTCATTACTAAACTCTAAAACCCTAAATTACAAAAAAAAAAAAAAATCAGATTTGCATCATTAGAACAAAATAAATCATGATTTTTTAATTTTATCAATTTAAATTTAAAGCTTTGATTTGTTTTCAGCATAAACTATTTGGACCTATTTTGTTAATAAAATCGGCGCAAAATATACTTTAGTCAATAAATTCAATGTACATTACATAAAAATGTCTAAAAATATTTATTTCATTGGAATTTAAATACATTTTTTTGTCAATTTTACTTACAAATATAAGAAAAAAGCGTTCAGATTGAAAAACAAATAAAAATATTAAAATTTAAATTGATAAAATTAAAATTCATAATTTATTTTGTTAGAATGTCAAATCCTAAAAGTTTTTTTTTTTTTTTTTTTTTTGTAATTTCGCAAACCTTAAAACAAAAAAAAAAGAAAAGATTATTTTAAAAAAAAAGGAAACAAAAACAAAAAATAACGGCGGGGCTTTGCGGGGTAGCAATTAGGATAGGAGGCATCTGAAAACTAGGTGATGATGACGACTAAAAAACAAGGGAAAATAACTGTCTCCGGATGGCAGCAAAAAAGAGACTATAGAACAATGAAAAATTATAATATTTATATATTTTAATAATTAAAATATTTATTATTTTTTAAGAATTCTATATGTTTTTTTTATTTATTTATTTTATCGTCCACTGCACAGTTATTTTCTCTAAAAACAAACAATCCTTTGGTGATGAATCATTTGCCACTTTACGTCATTTGTATGCAAAAATTAGACGAGGTGATCCACAGCCGGTCTACAATCAATTACCAAATTAAGAGATTTGTTTGGTAGTGAAGCAAAAAGGGTAAGCCAGTGTTTGAGAAGTGATTATTTTAATTAATTTTTAAATTTTTTATAAAAAATATAGCTAAAAAAATAAAAATAAACGGTTGATGTAATTGAATATTTTAATTTTTTTTACATATTTTAATCAAAAAAATCAACCCTCCAAACGGACCTCCAAAACCGAACAAATCTACATGCCAGTAGTAGTTGCAAAGAAAGAAAGAGTACTAAAGTTAGGATTAACTCACAATGTGTCTTGTAAAAAGAAGCAAACACAAGGAAACAAACTCCCATCAGTATAGCTTGCCACGACCAGCTGCACAAAATAATTTTTATCTATTAATTTTTAGTCAGCAAAAAGTGATCAATTTAGCGATTAATGTTCATTTTAGCGCCCAATTCTATTATTTAGCGACGAAAAAAATGCAGTTTTGATCGTCAAAAAGTGCTTTTTGTTGTAGTTTTGCAATCTTCATATATTACAAAAAAGTGTATTATTACTACTCACCAAAAAAAAAATGTATTTTAATTTTACATAATGTCGTTAAGTTGAGTGCAATATTTAAAAAATTAACAAGATTACGGATACAAAGCAATATACAAAACAATTATGACTATACACATTTCACAGATTACTTTACTTTACTTATTAAAATCCGTTATTATAAGGTCTTATTAGTTCTGATAACCAAAAAATTAAAAAATTTAACACTAATTAAATTTGAATTTGTTGACTTGGAAAAAGAAACAAACTTAAAACTAGGATTTTGATTTTGTTTGATTTGAATTTTACCATGAAGAGAGATGACATGAGAACTTCTATTTTTTTTTCCTTTTATAAAATTCTACCTCGAAGAAGAGAATTAATAAAAAAGGATGGTTGGATTTTCGCACTATAAATTTACCCTCTCTTTCCCTTAAGCAAAATGTGTAAGTCAGTTATCAATTAATGCTTCAAATAAACTTTAATATAACAATTAATTGAGGTTTATAAAAAATACAATAAACCCCACAAGTTAACATAATTAATCTCTCTTTACTTGGTTTAAGCAGTGAGGGGGGTGTTGAAGGATAAGCATTATGGTGGAGGAATGTGATTCGTAGGAGGACTCTACATGAAGGAGTAAGAGTCCTACTAGGATTGTGCCACACGGAACCTATAAAAACTTATAGCATCACCTATGGAGAGGTAACATAACTTTGATTCTCGAATACACAGAACTTTTGTTTATTTGTCTATTTTGCTGACTTAGGTATCGGAGAGGTATCCGGCACACACCCGCGGCTAGCTCACGTTTATGTTTTCAGGGGATAAAGCGACGTCGTACGGGGGAGCGCAGACTTGATCAACAGGATTATACGAGAAGGTTTATTTTTTTCCCGTACAATTGGCGCCGTTTGTGGGAATATCAGAGAAAGAACAAAACCTCTTGATCAAGTTTCTCTCGCTAATTGAATGGCGCACAACGAAGATTTGCCGCAGTCCGCCATTGACGGACAAACCCCAGAGGGGGGTAGGAGGCGCGAAGGATTGCCCTATATCCCTTCCATGGCGGACTTAGAGCCTTTGCAACAGAATCCCCGGAGGGATGCAAGTGGGAGGCGGGCTAACAGCCCCTGCCACTCTCAAAGCCTCGAAAGACAAAGGCGGAGGATCGACCCTCAGGTTCTGGAGGATCGCGTGAAGGAACAGGACGAGTTGATACGAAGGATGGCGGCGAACATGGAGTTGATGAAGCGCCAGATAAAAGGAAAAGGGGTGGCGACAGGAGAGGGGCGCAAAGGCAGTACGCCCCCTAGCTACTCAGAAGGTTGTGGAGGACACACCACGCCCTCACAAGCAGAGAGTAGGAGCCTTAGAACAGGCGACACTCAAACAAAGACGTCCAGGACTCGTTACTCTAGGTCTGAGAGAACGAGAACTGAGAGGTCATATACTGAAGGAAGCACCTATCGGCCCTCACGCACGCACCAGACGTCATCCAGGCAGACGAAGTTGCCTAGATTGTCTGATTTGTGAACTGTGCTTGAAGAAAGGGCACGATGGAAGGAGGATGTCAGGGCACGCGACCCGCGCAGAGTTTGAGCCCTTCAGCGGTTGGCCCCTCGGACGCATGGGAGCGTCAAGGTAGGAATGTCAATACCGCGCCTTGCCTACGAACCAACGGACAAAGCATTAGCAAGGTTGCATAGCTCGCCATTTGTTCCGGCAATTGAGAATGCGCCGTTACCTTCTGGCTTCCTCCAGCCTAAGTTTACGATTTACGAAGGGAAGACAGATCCCTACATGTACCTAAGCCACTTTTGCCAGGTTATGACAGTATACCGGCGGAACGAGGCTTTGATGTGCATTCTATTCCCATCCAGCCTTGGCGACCTAGGCTTAACCTGGTTCGAAAGGCTACCAGAAGGCAGCATCGCCTCCTGGGCGCAATTGGCCGAGGCGTTCGTGACTAGGTTCAGAACGAACACCAAAACACCAGTGGAGATCGATCTGCTACTCTCCATTGATATGGATGACAAGGAGACGCTGAGATCCTACAACAGTCATTACTGGGAGACCTTCAACCATATAGGAGATTGCCCCACCAATCTTGCCATCGCGCAGTACAAAATGGGGCTACCAGTCGGAAACAAGTTAAGGGATTCAATAACTATAGCGCCACCCTTCGTGATGGAGGCCTTGATGAAGCGAGTGCACCAGCATATTCGGGTGGTGGAGGATGGTGCCCGTGCTAAAACAAAATCTGGCACAACAGTGACACCAGATAAAAAGACTGCGGAAAAAGTCAATACAGTAGAACGCCCCGGCAGGAATGGGCGAGGCAGGCAGGCCAAAAGAGAGGACTCAGACAAAAGATGGTTAAGAGTCCGCACTGCCATCACAACGGTGTTCAAAAAACTGATCTACCGGATTCTCAGTGAGATACGCGATGAATCTTTCGTCAGATGGCCAGCTAAGTTGGGAGAAGCGCAAAAGGACTATGACGAAAGGTCCCGGTGCACCTTCCATGCTGAAAAGGGGCACCGCACTGAAAATTACACGTCGTTGAGACAGCACTTGGAGAAGTTAGTGGCAGCTAGGCACCTGGACCAGTACATAGAAGGAGGGACAGAGCCAGCCCCCCAGAACCACGACAACCCAAACGGAATGCGATCGACACCCCACCTCAAGGCGTGATTAACGTAATACATGGGGTATTCGAACTTGAGCGAGTATGTGAGCTCAGGGGAATGATCAAGAAGGCCGAGCACTTAAGGGAGGTACTAAATGCACAACCCACCACCAAAAAGGAGAGAACAGAGGCCGCAAATGTCATATCTTTTTCAGACAGAGACTTGGCAAGGATATATTGCCCTCACAACGATACACTAGTTGTCACTCTCCGCATCAAGGATTTCGGCGTCAAACGGATTTTGATTAACCAAGGGAGCTCATGTGAGGTAATGTATTACGAAACCTTCAAACAACTGAAACTAGAGGATAAAGACTTGGCACCCGCCGTATCCCACCTAATCGGATTCAATTCAATGCCAGAGTGACTAGTTGGCAAGATAATCCTCCCAGTCAGAGCAGGAAGCATGACGAAATAGGTAGAATTCTGGGTATTGAAAGTCCCTTCCACTTACAACATAATCTTGGGAAGGACATGGCTACATGCCATGAGATCGGTAGTGTCAACCTACCATCAAGTAATGCGGTTCCCCAACGAAGTCGGAGTAATTGAAGAGGTTTTTGGAGACCAAATTATGTTCAAATAATGCTTCGTCACAGTAAATGGCAGCCGCGCTGCCAAGGGGTATGTATAGATGGTGGAAGAACCGGAAAGCAATGAGTTGTTCGCAGATGTTGGCAAAGCCGCTGAACAGAAGGCAGTGGAAGACTTGCTACAGGTGAGGATAGATGAAAAGAACCCGGAAAAGTTCTTCTTGCTCAGTTCATCTATGTCCAGCACTGAAAGAATAGAGGTCATGGAAGTCTTAACCTCTAACATCGAAGTGTTCGCCTAGACGCCGTATGATATGCCAGGCATTGACTCAAACTTCATCTGTCACCAATTAAATGTCCATCCATCTGCCAGACCAGTTATACAGCACACTCGTAGATCGGCACTCCACCATGCCGAGATAGTGGCGGAGGAAGTGAGAAACCTTCTAGAGGTAGAAGCTATCAGAGAAGTGCACTAAGTGGATATCCAATATAGTGGTGGTGCCAAAGAAGAATGGAAAATGACACGTATGGGTGGACTACAAAACAGTCAACAAGGCATTCCCAAAAGATAGCTTTCCCTTACCCAGGATAGACCAACTAGTAGATCTTACAGCAGGACACAACCGGCTTAGCTTTCTTGATGCGTATAGAGGTTACCATCAGATCGCTATATATGAGCTAGACTAGGAGGTCACATCTTTTACAGCTCCTAGAGGGCTGTATTGTTACAAGGTCATGCCTTTTGGCCTAAAGAACGCAGGGGCAACATTCCAACGGATGGTCACAAAGATGTTTGAACCATTATTAGGAAGAACAACGGAGGCTTACATCGACGACATGGTGGTCAAGAGCAAGGATGAGAAGGACCATCTCAGGGACCTAGAGGAGATGTTCTAGATCCTGAAGAAGAACAAGTTGCACCTTAATGCATCCAAGTGTGCGTTTGGCGTAGGATCTGGCAAATTCCTAGGCTTCCTGGTGACCAACCGAGCTATAGAAGCAGACCCCTTTTAGATCAAAGCAATTCAGGATCTAGAGAGGCCCAACTCAGTAAAAGAAGTGCAGCATTTCACTGGCATGGCAGCTGTGCTCAACTGATTAATAAGTCGGTCGTCAGATAGATGTTGACCATTCTTCCAAGCACTAAAGGCCAAGTTTGAGTAGGATGAAGAATGCAACCACGCCCTAGAGAGTTTGAAAGAATACATGTCTTCCCCACCATTGCTAGTAACCCCAATACCTGGAGAAGAGCTCTTTTTGTACCTGACAGTTTCACAGTACGCAGTTAGTGCGGTATTGGTCAGAGCGGAAGGAATCCAACACCTGCCCATCTTTTATGTCAGCAAGACATTACTGGGCGCGGAAACCAGGTACTTACCATTAGAAAAAACTAGCCTTAGCCTTGATGATGGCATCAAGGAAGTTGTCGCATTACTTTCATGCCCACACCATAATCGTCCTCACAACTTTTTCATTAAAAGCTTTGTTTGAGAGGGCGAACTTTTCTGGGTGAATCTTGAAGTGGGCGGTGGAATTGGGGCAGTACAATATCAAGTTTCAACCCAGAATAGCAATAAAAGCTCAAGCCTTGGCAGACTTTGTGACAGAATTCACGCCAAGAAGCCATCACATCTGCCCAGTTGACTTGACTGGTGCAACCGAAATGGGGATGAAAAGCGCCGCAGGAAGCGCGCAACCTCTGAATCAGGATGCCCAGCCACACCCCAAAACAGATCGAAATAATAACGAGCAAGAAGAGGCGAACCATGCTACACCAGACAAAGACTCATTAGCAAACAAAAACTTGGTACAATCAGATAGTTATGGACAAACAGCAGGTGTAGACTTGGAAGAAAACATCAGCAACACTTACAACCCAAAGACATCATCCGATCCCTCAACTTGCTGGAAACTATTCGTTGGAGAGATGTGGAAGCTCTTTGTGGATGGAGCATCTAACAGGCACGGTGCAGGACTTGTTATAGTCCTTATCTCACCAGATGGCCTATTAGTGGAGCAGACAGTCAACTTTGGCTTCCCAGCATCAAACAATGAAGCGGAGTATGAAGCACTTTTGGTAGGACTAAAATCAGCACTCTACATGAAGGCCACCGAGCTAATGGTTTACAGTGACTCACAGCTGGTGGTAAACTAAATTTCAGGCGACTACGAAGCAAAGGATGAAAGGATGGCTAAGTACCAAGAGTTAGTCAGAAAAGAGATCATGAAGTTCGAAGTAGTGCGGATAGAGCAGATTGGCAGAGAAGAAAACAACAGAGCAGACGAACTAGCAGGCTTTGCTTCGATGGCAGATACATCCATCCCACATCCGTTGCTAATTGACTACCTGCCAAGACCAAGCATTAAAGAACCCAAAGTAGAAGAGGTATGTTGCGCCAAATTAGGCCCTTCATGGATGGATCCCATTATAATGTTCTTAAAAGATGGCGTCTTACCTGAAGAAAAGAAAGAAGCCAACAAGATTAGAGCAAAGTCGCAGCGATTTTAGCTCTCCCCATCAATGGCCTTGTACAAAAAATCCTTCACAGGACCTTACTTGAAATGCGTCCATCCCAGCGAGGTTGAGGCATTCTTGTTCGAGATACACGAAGGCGTATGCGGAAGCCACCAAGGGGGGAGATTATTGGCTTACAGAGTAATTTCGTAGGGATATTGGTGGCCTTACATGCAAGCAGGTTCAGAGAAATATGTCAAGAAGTGCGAGAAATGTCAGAAGTTCGCACACCAAATACATCAGCCAGCCAGAGAGCTTCTACCTTTAACTAGCCCATGGCCCTTCGCAATGTGGGGCTTAGACATAGTAGGGCCACTTCCAACGACAGCCGGCAACAGAAAGTTCTTCATTGCAGCAACAGACTACTTCACAAAGTGGGTGGAGGCAGAAGCACTCGCATCAATAAAGGAGAAAGATGTAAAGAAGTTCGTCTGGCAGAATATCATCACTCGGTTTGGCATACCCAAGGCTCTAATATTAGACAACGGTACTCAGTTCGATGGCAAAATTTTTAGAGGCTTTTGCGAAGAATACAAGATAGAATTCTATAACTCTACACCGGCATACCCCCAAGCAAATGGCCAGGCGGAAGCATCAAACAAAGTCATCTTGGATGGATTGAAAAAAAGGTTAGAGAAAACAAAAGGAAAGTGGGCTGAGGAGCTTCCTCATGTTTTATGGGCTTACTGTACCACACCTCGATAATCAACTGGAGAAACGCCATTCTTCTTAGCCTACGGTATGAAAGCAGTAATCCCACTGGAAATTGGCCTCCCCACCATCAGAAGCGAAAATTTTGACCCAGAGTTAAACGGAAAAGCCATAGCCTTGGAACTCGACCTGGCGGAAGAAATGAGAGAAAGAGCATTGGTTTACATCGCCTCATACCAGCAAGAGTTATCCAGAAAATATAACAAGACAGTACATCCAAGGCAATTCAAGATTGGAGATTGGGTGCTGTGCAAAGTGATGGGAAACACCCTGGTACCCGGAGATGGCAAGTTACGACCTAATTGGGAAGGACCTTACAAAGTGGTTGGATTAGCAGGGAAAAGGGCATACCACTTGGAGGATGAAGATAGCAAGGCCATTCTCAGGCCATGGAACACTGCCAACCTCAAACTATTTTATTTTTAACTTTTCTTTTAAGTACATGTAATTTTTCCTTTTTTTTAATAAAACAAGTAGTTTCTTTTCAGCACAATTGTTTTCTGCTGTAAAAGTTGTTTTAGTGAGCTAGGGGCATTGTAAGCAGAGTTGGCCGGAATAACCAATTTTGCGCTCTCTTCAGCTAAGATTAGGATCTGGGCTGAAGAAGTTGGTTGGAAAAGCCAACACCTCTCTTAAGCCGAGGATAAAGATCCAGGCTGCAGGACGTTTGGCTGAAAAAACCAAACACTTCGCTTTACGTTGGCCGGAATAACCAATCTTGAGCTCTCTTCAGCTAAGATAAGGATCTGGGCTGACGAGGTTGGCTGAAAAAACCAACACCTCTCCTAAGCCGAGGATAAGGATCCAAGCTGCAGGACGTTTGGCTGGAAAAACCAAACACTTTACTCTAAGTTGGCAGGAATAACCGACTTTGAGCTCTCTTCAGCTAAGATTAGGATCTGGGCTAAAGAGGTTGGCTGGAAAAACCAACACTTAGTACTTTTCAGCCAAGATAAGGATCTAGGCTGAAAAGTGGTTGGCTGGAATAACCAACTCTTAGTACTCTTCAGTCGAGATAAGGATCTAGGCTGATGAGTGGTTGGCTGAAAAAATCAACTTTTAGTACTCTTCAGCCGAGATAAGGATCTAGGCTGAAGAGTGGTTGGCTGGAATAACCAACTCTTAGTACTCTTCAGCCGAGATAAAGATCTAGGCTAGGGGTGCAACTTGGGTGGGCTCAACCTGAGCAACCTGAGCCCAGCCCGATTTTTTTTAGGGCTTGGATAAAATATTTTCAAATTCGGTACGGGCTTGGGCAAAAATTTAGGAGCCCGAATTAAATTTGGGCGGGCTTGGACAAAGGCGTCGAACAACCCGAAGTCCGAATTATACATATATAGATATATAAAAATATTAAATATACATATAAATTATTAGTCATTACATGATATTAAAGTAATTTATATTATTAAATCATATTGAATATATATTATATATACAAATAACATAAAATCTTACTTTTTTTTTCTTTTTATTTTCATTCATAAATTGTAAGGATTACTAGTGTGGCATCTCTTTTACATTATATAAATTATTTGTTTTGATAGTATTAATGATTTTCTATTAAAAAAATTAAAATAAAGTCAAATTTTAATAATTTAATAATATAGCTGCAAAAAAAAAAATTAAATTCATTTACAATTCGACCAATTCGGGCAACTCGGGCAATTCGGGTTTAACTCGGGTCGGGCTTGGGCAGACAACCTCGGGTTATAATTCGGGCTTGGATGGGCTTGGGCAGGTCTCAGCACAACTTGGGTTGGGCTTGGACAACCTCTCAACCCGACCGAACCTGCCCGAGTTGCACGCCTAATCTAGGCTGACGAGTGGTTGGCTGGAATAACCAACTCTCAGTACTCTTCAGCCGAGATAAGGATCTAGGCTGAAGAGTGGTTGGCTGGAATAACCAACTCTTAGTACTCTTCAGTCGAGATAAGGATCTAGGCTGACAAATGGTTGGCGGGAATAGTCAACTCTTAGTACTCTTCAGCTGAGATAAGAATCTAGGCAAAAGAGTGGTTAGCATGTATGGCTACACAGATTACAAGGTTAAGACCGAGATAAGTACCTTGGCCAGAGACAGAACCGAGATAAGTACCTCAACCAAAGAAAGCTGAAGCTTCATACAAATAAGTACAGATGCGAAACAGACCGAGCAGAAAGAAACGAGATTTTGATTCAAAATCCAAATCAGAAGTACAAAAGGTAGGGCCTCAGCCCGGTTACACATTCTTTCCAGAAGTAAACAAAAACAGAAAAGAAAATACAAGATCAAGCAAAAAGGTCGTCAAGATCCGTGTCCAGTTCAACTCGAAGCCCGGTTTCAGCAGGTAGCTTGGTCGCGTTTTCAACCAAGTCTTCTACCGGTGGCTCCACCCGAGCTGACTGAACGACATGATTAGTTTCGACGGCCGGGGCATTGTCAGGTGCTGGGGACTCTTCTTCTTCATCAGCTTGCAGAAATTTTTGTTGAATGGCAATTGCATACTCCGCCATATAGCTCGGTATGAAGTGCGGTGGAGGGTTCAGGAAAACCTCGGTCTCTGGACCGTGACCAAGCTGTGCCACTGCTGCTTTCCATCCACACTTGAAAAAAATATCCTTGGTAGCTTCGCACTACAGGATGTAGGTGGCCTCGCCCTCCTTATAACCGTGGTCTTCCGCATCTTCTACCTTTTTCTCCAACTCCTTTATCTCGACGTTCTTCTTTCCCTCGAGCTTGGCCAGCTCACGCAAATATTTATCTTTTATCACGGCCGCAACCTTCTGCTTGTCTGCCTCAGCCGAACTGACAAGATCAATCAGGCAGGCCACCTCGGTTTGTAGCACGGCCATTTGATTCTTGGCCACCTTTAGCTCGGTTGATTTGGCATTGGCCTCTGCCATGGCCCCCCTTGTGGTTTTTCGAAGCTCCAACACGCGCTTGTGAGCAACGTGGTTCTTCTGCAGGGCCTACAAACAGAGGAACAGTTTTTTAGCTGAACCGAGCTAACAGATGAAAAAGGAGAAACAAGAAAAAGGGAAAAAACTTACCAACACCATTGATTTTGTAGCCGAGCGAATGGCCTTCAGCTCGGTAAGATGATCGTGGTGATCCATATTGGTTGGAAGGCAGATGCTCTTGGCCAGATTAAAGGCCAGCAAATGGTCTTTTTCTACGACCATTGAGTCGGAGTCAGTGATAGCGCGGTTCTTGAATGTGACCTTAGGCACCCACTTGGAGGAGCTAGCTCGGTCAGAACGCTCCGGTTGTGAGCTTGGTGGTGTGGATTGGGGAATGATGGTTTCATCTTCGTCGACAAGGCGTGGCTCGGTTGTGGAAATCCGAGCACGCTTGCTTGGGCGAGATGATGAAGGTTGATGGGATGGTAGGGCTACCAGGGTTTTCTAAGTCTGACCGGCTTGTGGTACCTCTGGTTGGTTCGTCTCGATGATGAGGGCTCTTACAGCTCTTTTTTTTGCCATCTCTTGTTTTGCTGTTAGTGGAATGAGGATGATTTGTGGAAGGGAAGGATCAGGTGAAGGTGAAGGCTCCAACAAGAAATCGGTCACCCTGGTCTTTTTGCGGCTGCTGTATCGATAGGTCGGCTCAAAGTTGAGTAGCTTGGCCCAACTTCGATCGGGATGCCTTAGTGCGGCACGGAGTGCGCCGAGGTTGGGATAACTGTATTGTGACTTTAGAAAGTTCAAATCTGCATAAAGAAAAATTACAACGGTTAAGCCGGTTGAAAATAAGCAGCGAAGTGAAGAAAAGAATGAAACTAAGCCGAGGTAATTATACCGGCGACTTCTTTGTTCCAGTTTATTCGGTCGCCTGGGATCTGGGCCTCATGGTCTTCAAAATTGCCCGAGACCCAGAAGAAATCGTCATCGTTTACATCTTTGTCCAGGGTATTTTTTATTATTTTCTCTCGGCGACGTCTTATTCTTAAATAATAAACCCATCCATCTTCGTTCTGGCCTAAAGAGTACTGGTGAAATAGCTTGGCTAAACTGAGGTTCAGGCCAAGGCGGCGATTTAGTTCGGCAATGCCGTTTATTATCCTATATGAATTGGTGCTAAGCTGGGTAGGGCAAAGATTGGTTTGTCTGAGGAATTCACAAATGAGAGGCTGTACAGGGAATCGGAGTTCGGTTTCTACAATGGAAAGAAGGGTAAAGGAAACGAAGCCAGGATTTCCCCAGGGCGTGGTATCTAGTTCGGCTAAGGTAAGATGGACATCATCAGGGATATGGTAGTCCCTTTGGAACTCAGCCATAGCACCTGGTGAGTTTACTAAGAACCTATACTTTCCCATATGGGTTTAAATTATGTATAAATTAAACGCAATTGTTAGCTCGGTATTGAGATGATATGGAATATCTTAGCTGAAGTGTTCAATGGGGTGCCTGGCCAACCTAAGTCTACAAGGTAAAAAGGAAAAGTGTTAAGCACAGACCAGTGGACCATGCTAAAAGTAAACAAAGGTAAAATAAATATTGTATTAGCTCGGCTACGTGGAATAATATTCGTTCTTAGCTCGGTTTGAGCGGGAAACTTTAGCTCAGTTAAGTTAATGAGAAGTTCGTAGCCCGGTTGTAGCTTATGGTGCAACATTTTTAGTTCGGTTTTGACTAAGTCAGGGAGCTGGTTTAGCCCCAAGTTATAGCTCGGTCAGTGGTTAAGGCTTTCTAGTACGGCATTGCGCAAACCTAGTACGGTTCGATAGCTCGGTTGAGTTAAGCAAATGGTACTTAGACTTATTGAAACTACAAGTATGGCGTGAGGTTTTAGTTTGGTTGTTTGGTTTGGCTAAGCTTGTACCCAATACAAATAGTATTTTAGTTCGGTTGGAGTGTGATTTTGGATCAAAGGGAAAAAATTTCAGATTGTTTGTAAGTACAATAGTTCTATTACGTGGGTTTTTTCCAGAAAAAAGGGAAGCAAGAATGGAATATGCTTTGAAAAAACATACAAATAAACGTGTTGTGTTGCAAAACATGTGCGAGATCGACAGAAATGAAGTAGATTTGAACCACTTACCAGTTCAAGATGAAGGCACAGAAGATGGAAGTAGCAACAGCAAGAAACACGAGCTCTGTAAGTGTAAGGTTGAGGATAAATGGAGGGAGAGAGAAGATGAACAGAAGTATTGTGGTTTAGAAAATTAGGGTTTTGGTATAAACCTTGGTTTTGGGCAGGACTGTTCAAATTTTTCGGGGTACGAAGATGGCGTGATAGCTACATTGGGCCAATGAGAGTCTGCCACGTGTCCATGGCAGGGGAAGCGATTCAGTTATGGCGACTGAAGAGACGTTTTGACTGGACAAATTTGTAGCCCGGTGTGAATTTAGCTTGGTTGAAAGGCTAAAGTTGTTAGCTCGGCTGGTAATGAGTAATCCCAATCATGCTACGCAGATGGAATTAAGGGGCAATTGAGAGGGTAATTTATGTCTAAATTGGCCGAGCTGAGTAGGAGACTTCTTTGGTAATTGGGCCGCGAGATGGACCGAGGTAAAAGCAGATTTACTTCGGCCTAAAAGGCTAAGCAAGTATGGGCCGAGCTAGCTGGGCACTGTGCGTGGGAGAGTCGAGCTATCTTGGCATTATACGTTGGAGCGCCGAGCTAACTCTTACCTTGTGCTTTGTTAGCTCGGTGTTGAACGAACAGCCTAGTTGGAGTATATCAAACCGAGGAACACGTAGTGAAAGGAGGAACCGAGCTAGTCGGAGTTCAGTGTAGTCTGTGGCTTTAGCATGGCCACATTAGCTCGGTCATATTGACATCCAACCGTGGTAAAACCATCTCACCTGGTTTAAGTAGTGAGTGGGGTATGAAAGGATAAGCATTATCTTTTCAGAGTGTGATTCCAAGGAGGACTCTACATGGAGGAATAAGAGTCCTACTAGGATTGTGCCACGCGAAACCTATAAAGGCTCATAACATCACCTATCGAGAGGTAACACAACTTTGATTCCTGAATTCACAGAACTTTTGTGTATATTGTCTATTGTGTTGACTTAGGCATTGGAGGGGTTTCCGGCACACACCGGCCGGTTAGCTCACGTTTGTGTTTTCAGGTGGTAAAGCGACGACGTTTAGAGGAGTGCAAGCTTGATCAACAGGATCATACAAGAAGAATTATTTCATGCTCGTACAGTTTCTGAACTTGGAGAAGAACTCATATTATAAGGTCAATGACAAGGGAGAAAAATTAGTTGGCCTTCCTCTAATTACAATAATGCAAAAAGTACTGAGATTGGTTTTAATCTGAATGCTTTCATTCGAGAAATAACGTTGTACCCGTCTGAACTGGATATCCTCGTGGAAACGTCTCAAAAGCTAGTCCAAAAGAAAAAGTCTCTAAGAAGGGTATGGCGATTACAAGATAGAACCTACATAACATTGCCAAAGTTATGAGTTTGATCTTCTTAGACTCGGGTAATTACTCTGTAATAGTTCATTTTGCTTGTGAAAGTTCAACTTTCATGGATCTTTGTGGGTCCGGTCTGAACTTCAACGTGATTCAAGGTAAATGATCTGGAGCTTACAAAGTACATTTGTAACTTACGAACATTGTGCCAAATTGTTGCATGGTTTATACAAAACTTGCAAACATAGTACAATTGTGACACCAAATCAATGAAGAATTAGACTTTCAAAGTGTGGCCACACCCCACCACTACCATAACCTCCACCATCCTGCCACCACCATCCTACCACCTCACCACCACTCTCCCTCACCATCCCACCACCACCACTGTAGAATATATATTTTTTAAATGTTTGGATTGAATAAGTAATGAACATGGTGGTGATTTGGAAGGTTTCCAACTACAATGATTAATGGGGTTCAAGTGATACTATCTATGTAATCCAAAAACTTATTCCAAAATTTTACTAGAAAACAAACCACATGACTAGTCTCATATTGATTGCATATTCACAACTTCTGTAATTGGATTAATAGGAAGGTAAGTTTAAGAAAACACCTCTGCTCTTTCTGGGTTTTTTTTTTACACTAATCTAATAGCTGGATCATGTCTTCTAATGACATGGGTTTGCAATGTTCTAACTTGAACAACAAAGAAATCTTTTGGACAATTAAACCCCATCTTAAAGAGCTTGAGCTGTTGAATTCTAGTAATCCTGATTCAAAGATCAGATAATCAAGTATTTAAATGAGTATCATGACATGAAATGAATTGAGTTTTTTTAGGTAAAATAAAAGGCATTCCAATTCACCAAGAAAAGCAACAGAAAGTTCAAGTACAAAGCCATGAAAGAAAAGAAGAAGGTTGGAACAAAAAAGCTACAAACCACAATCAACAAGAGACGAATTACTGATAAGCGGAGAGAGAGAACATTGATCCTCTTCAACTAGGCATGAAATTCTAGATTCTCTCTTTCTTAACTTTTCCAGCAGAGTTAAGGTCACTTAAAGATGCGATTGGCTTGACATAGACCCCAATAGATTCAAGATACCCATCGCTAGTAGGATACCCATCGCTAGTAGTACTTCCATGAAATCCTCCAAATGGCCGGTACTTCCCCAACTGAAAGTTGAACTCCATGTCATCCTTGCCTGGCTTTCCAAATGGACCATGACTGCCTTGGTTGGTTCCGAAGGTGATAGAACTCACACGATTAGTATAACCAGTGGTAAAACTGCCCGATATTGATGTTAAGAACTCGTCTGGGTAATTGAGGGTAACCTGCTCTTGTTTACAAAATCAAACACTATCCAAGTTCAGAAGAAAGCAGTTACAAGAGAAGGAAGAAGGGTAGTTTAGGAATTTAAAAACAAAACAAAACAAAACAAAACAAAAAACTGAGGTTCATACTAACTCAAGTGTTTGCATTATATAATAGACTGGATATATGCTACACCGAGTAGATTTTCAAATATGCAAGAAACATCAAGAAGACGAATTTCAAGTGAAACAACATGCTAGATTTTATAATTTTGAAAGTGGGTATTAAATATGCTAATATGATGAACAAGTTTAAATGCATACAAATGACAAAATTTTCATATGTGATCCATTCCAAGATTACAATACTGCGTTTGAGACAAGTACCGTGTTGAAATTTCTTCCATGGTCACTACCGCCAAGGCGCTCAGACACAACCAAATTTCCATTCTCAACATAAAGGAATTGCAAGCAATTAATAACACCACCACCATGTGAAATAAAAATCTGTAGAAGCTCTGTTTTACCCTTGTGATCCCAAGCTTTTCCAGTAGGTCTTTTATTGGAACTGAGTTTGAACATGATATTTTTCCTTTGTATAACTCCTGAAAATTACAATTTTTTTGTTCAAAAAAAAAAAAAAAAAAAGAAGAAGAAGAAGAAGAAGAAAGAAAAGAAAAAAAGAAAAAAAAAATTGATATAGAACAGCAATGTCAATCCATTATGGTTCAAGTTTACTGCTAAGAATCATTGTTACACAAAATTTAAATGATGCATTTGCAAGCAAATTTGAATTATAAGATGGTTACTTTACAAAGATTCACGTTCTTTTCCTGTGAAAGGATTTGGCTCTATTTGGATCTAGCATTTGAAGTGAATTTTTAAAGGAAAAGGAAAAAGGAAAAGAAAAAGTTTCATTCATTTTTCTCTTTTCTTTTCCATTCACAAATCACTCCTCCAATCCAACATCCAAAACACAATCACTTTGGATACATGAACTTGGAATTGGGTCACTGATATCAGAATTTTAGAATCAACGTATTTCTAATATTTACAGTCCATTTATATATTAAGCAAGTTTAAAAGATGGTAAATTACCATTCTATTTGTTTCGACAAGAAACATATTCATGGAAAAGGTTTTAATATTTTCGTGGATAAAGTTTTCATATATTAAGCAAGTTAAAAAAATGGTAAATTACCATTCTATTTGTTTCAACAAGAAGCATATTCGTGGAAAAGGTTTTCATATTTTCGTAGATAAAGTTTTCATATATTCGGTTGCAACTTTAAAAAGTAATGTGCTAGTGGTGGTGGTTGGGAGGGGTAGTGATGGTGGCATTGGGGTGGTGAAGGTGGTGGTGGCGACAGTGAAAGTGGAAGTGTGGTGGTATTAGTGAGGCTTTAGATCGAAACATGAAGTGTGGGGTAGTGATGGTGAAAAAATAAGTGGACTCTCTCATAATTTCTTACTAAGCCAAACATAAAAAGAATTCTCTTTCTCCAAAACAATGGCAAAGGAAAGTGAGAGGGTAATTTTTGGTGAAAATTGGGCCGAGCTGTGAAATGGACTTTATGGCCCAACGAAGGACTGGGTAAAAAGGCCGTAATGTTACTCCGGCCCAAAAGAGATAAAGTTACTCCGGCCTAAAGGATAAAGTTACTTCGGTCCAAAATGATGTAAAGTTACTCCGGTCCGGAGGTAACTTGGAGTTAGGCCGGTCTCAGAGTTAGTCCGGTCACGACATAGTATGGTTAGAACGGTCAAAACCTTGCTACTCGGTAGTTCGGTCTAAACACACCATGGTTGAACAGGAGAGAACCGAGATAAGGAGTGGAAGGAGAAAACCGAACTAAGGATGGTTCGGCCTACTCTGTGGCTCGGCATAGCCAGTATTATTTCGGTCATGTGGTAGTTCGGCCATAGTAAAAACCATCTCACTTGGGTTAAGCAGTGAGGGGGGTGTTGAAGGATAAGCATTATCTTTCAGGAGAATGAATCCTAGAAGGACTCTGCATGGAGGAATAAAAGTCCTACTAAGATTGTGCCACACGAAACTTATAAAAAGCTCACAAACATCACATTGGAGGAGGGAACACACAATTTTGCTTTCTGAATACACAGAGCTTTGTCTATTTGTCAAGTTTGCTGACTTAGGCATCGGAGGGGTTTCCGGCACACACCCGCCGGTTAGCTCACGTTTGCGTTTTCAGGTGATAAAGCGACGTCGTACGAAGGAGCACAGACTTAGTCAACAGGATTATACAAGAAGGTGTATTTCTTTCCCGTACAATTGGATTATACGAGAAGGTGTATTTCTTTCCCGTACAATTGGCGCCGTCTGTGGGAAAAACAGACAGAACAAAACCTCTTGACTAAGCTTCTCTTTTTCTCAATCAATGGCACACATTGAGGAATTGCCGCAGTCCGCCGTCGACGGGCTAACTCCAGATGGGGGCGCAAAGAGTGAATGATTACCCTCTGTCCCTCCCATGGCGGACTTGGAACCACAACGACATAACTCCAGAAGGGATGCTAGGGGAAGGTGGACTAACAGCCCCCGTCACTCTCGTTTGCAAAGTCCTGACAGACAAAGGAGGAGGATTGATCCTCAAGCCCTGGAAGACTGCGTGAAGGAGCAAGATGAATTGATAAGAAAGATGGCGGCGGACATGGAGGCCTTGAAACGCCAGATGAAGAAAAAAGAAGTGGCGACAGGAGAGGGGCGCAAAAACAAGACGCCCCCTCGTCACTCAGAAAATCGTGATAGGAATACCACACCCTCACAAGGAGAGAGCAGAAGCCTCAGGACAGGCGACACTCAATCCTGGTCTTCCAGAACTCATCACTCCAGGTCTGAGAGGACGAGATCTGAAAGATCGTACACTGAGGGAAGTACGTATTGGCCCTCGCATTCACACCAAACCAGATCTAGACAGACAGAGTTGCCCAGGTCATCCGACTTACGAACCGTGCTCGAAGAAAAAGCACGATGCAAGGAGGTGCTCGAAGAAAAAGCACGATGCAAGGAGGATGCCAGGGCGCGAGATCCACAGAGAATTTCTGCCTTACAGCGGTTGGCTCCTCGGACGTATGAAAGTGTCGAGGTTGGAATGCCAGTACCGCGCCCTGCCTATGAACCAACAGACAAAGCATTGGCAAGGCTACAGACTTCGCCGTTTGTTCCGGCGATTGAAAACGCACCCCTACCATCAGGCTTCCTTCAGCCCAAATTCACTACATATGAAGGGAAGACGGACCCGTATTCACACTTGAGCCACTTTCGCCAAGTCATGGCTGTGTACAGGCGAAACAAGGCCTTGATGTGTATACTCTTCCCATCAAGCCTTGGCGACCTAGGCTTGACTTGATTCGAAAAACTTCCAGAGGGTAGCATAGCCTCCTAGGCTCAATTGGCAGAAGCATTCGTAACAAGGTTCCGAACAAACACTAAAACACCTGTGGAGATCGACCAACTACTCTCCATCGACATGGGGGATAAAGAGACCCTTAGATCCTACAATAGTCGTTACTGGGAGACATTCAATCAGATTGGGGACTGCCCCACCAATCTCGCCATTGCACAGTACAAAAGAGGCCTTCCAGTCGGGAACAGACTAAGGGACTCGATCACCATGACGCCACCCCTCACCATGGAAACCCTGATGGAGAGAGTGCATCAACACATCAGGGTAGAAGAGGACGGCGCACGTGCCAAAGCAAAATCTAGTACGACCGCAGTATCAGAAAAGAACTAGAAAAGAAGACCTCAGCAAAGGTCAATACAGTAGATCGTCAGAATAGAAACGGACGTGGCAGACGAGATAACGGAGAAGACCTAGACAAAAGATGGTTGAGAATCCGCATTGCCATAACAACGGTGTTCAAAAAACCGATATATCGGATTCTGAGCGAAATAAGAGATGGCCCTTTCGTCAAGTGGCCAGCCAAGCTAGGAGAAGCTCAGAAAGACTACGACGACAGATCACGGTGCACCTTCCAGAAAGAAAAGGGGCACCGAACTAAGAATTGCACGCTGTTGAGACAGCACTTGGAAGAGTTGGTAGCAACAGGTCACTTGGACAAATACATTGAAGGAGGGACACAGCCGGCCCCCCAGGATCATAATAACCCCAATGGGATGCTGATCGACGCCTCACTACAAGGCATCATCAATGTAATACATGGAGTCTTTGAACCTGAGCGTGTATGCGAGCTCAGGGGATCAATCAAGAAGGCTGAGCACTTTAGGGAAGTGTTAAGTGCCCAACCTGCCATCAAGAAGGGGAAGACAGAGGCAACAAATGTTATGTCCTTTTCGGATAAGGACTTGGATCGAATATACTGTCCTCACAATCTGCCCTCACAATGATGCCCTAGTCGTCACTCTCCGAGTCAAGGATTTTGACATCAAGCGGATTCTGATTGACCAGGGTAGTTCATGTGATATCATGTACTATGAAACATTTAAACAACTGAAGCTGCAAGACAAAGACTTGGGGCCTGCCGTATCTCCCCTGATTGGATTCAACTCCATGCCAGAATGGCCCGTCGGCAAAATAATTCTCCCAATCAGAGCAGGAAGCGTGACGAAACAAGTGGAGTTCTGGGTATTGAAAGTCCCCTCCACTTACAACATCATTTTGGGCAGAACATGGCTGCATGCCATGCGATCGGTGGCGTCATCCTACCACCAAGTAATGCGGTTCCCCAATGACACCGGTATAATTGAAGAAGTCTATGGGGATCAGATCATGTCGAAACAATGCTTCGCCACGGTGAATGGCAGCTGCGCTGCCAAAGGATACGTTCATTCGGTAGAAGAACCAGAAAGTAATGAGCTATTCGCAGACGTCGGCAAAGCGGTGGATCAGAAAGCAGTGAAGGACTTGGTAGAGGTAAAAATAGATGAAAAGAACCCAGATAAGTTCTTTTTGCTTGGATCGTCGTTGTCCAGCACTGAGAGATTAGAGGTCTTGGAATTCTTAACCTCTAATATCGAAGTGTTTGCCTGGACACCTTACGACATGCCAGGCATTGATCCAAACTTCATCTGTCACCAACTCAATGTCCACCCTTCCGCCAGACCAGTCATTCAACGCACTCGCAGATCGGCACTTCACCATGCCGAAATAGTGGCAGAAGAAGTTGGTCACCTGCTGGAGGCAGGAGCAATTAGAGAGGTGCACTACCCAAAATGGATCTCCAACACGGTCGTAGTGCCAAAGAAGAATGGCAAATGGCGTGTCTGCGTCGATTACAAAACAGTCAACAAAGCGTGCCCGAAAGATAGCTTTCCTCTACTAAGGATAGATCAACTGGTAGACCTAACAGCGGGGCACAATCGACTTAGCTTTCTGGATGCATACAGAGGCTACCACCAAATCGCCATGCATGAACCAGACCAGGAGGTCACATCCTTTACAACACCAAAAGGACTATACTGCTACAAGGTCATGCCCTTTGGCCTAAAGAACGCAGGGGCGACATTCCAACGGATGGTCACCAAGATGTTTGAACCATTGTTAGGCAGAACAATGGAGGCATACATCGACGATATGGTGGTCAAAAGCAAGGATGAGAATGACCATCTCAAGGACTTAGGAGAGATGTTTGAAGTCTTGAAAAAGCACAAGTTGCGCCTCAATGCATCCAAGTGCACATTCGGTGTAGGATCTGGCAAATTCTTGGGCTTCCTTGTGACCAACTAGGGTATAGAAGCAGACCTTTCCCAGATCAAAGCAATCCAGGAGTTGGAGAGACCAAACTCAGTCAAAGAAGTGCAGCATCTCACCGGCATGGTGGCTGCGCTCAATCGGTTCATAAGCAGATCGTCAGACAGACTACGACCATTCTTTCAAGCTTTAAAGGCCAAGTTTGAGTGGGATGAAGAATGCGACCAAGCTCTGGAAAGCTTGAAGGAATATATGTCTTCCCCACCACTGCTTGTTACCCCAGTACCTGGTGAAGAACTCTTCTTGTACTTGGCAGTCTCTCAGCACGCAGTTAGCGCGGTGTTGGTTCGTGTAGAAGGAATCCAACACCTGCCCATCTTTTATGTCAGCAAGACATTGTTGGGAGCCGAAACAAGGTACTTGCCCTTGGAAAAATTAGCATTGGCTTTGATGATGGCCTCCAGGAAATTGGCACACTACTTTCATGCCCACACCATAGTCGTCCTCACAGCTTTTCCACTAAAAGCTTTGTTTGAAAGGGCGAACTTTTCTGGGCGAATCTTAAAGTGGGCAGTAGAGTTAGGACAATACGACATCAAGTTCTAACCCAGAACCGCAGTAAAAGCCCAATCTTTGGCAGACTTCGTCGCAGAGTTTACTCCTAGTAGTCATCATATCTGCCCAGTCGACCTAACTAACACAACCGAACTAGGGATAGAAGTTGACGCCGGAATAGCGCAACCCCTAGCAGAAAGCACTCAGTCAGACTCCAAGGTGGACCAAACTAAAAACAGCAAGGAAGAAACAGACCAAGACTCACCAACAGTCCAATCAGATGGCGAGGGGCAGACAGCAAGCATGGACCTTGAAGAAAACACCATTCTTGACCCCACGACATCATCTGACCCCTCCACTTGCTGGAAGTTGTTCGTTGGGGAGATGTGGAAGCTCTTTGTAGATGGAGCATCCAACCGGCATGGTGCAGGACTTGGCATAGTCCTCATCTCACCAGACGGCCTGGTTGTAGAGCAAGCAATCAACCTTGGCTTCCCGGCATCAAATAACGAAGCAGAGTATGAAGCGCTTCTCGCAGGACTCAAATCAGCATACTACATGAAGGCAACCGAACTAATGGTCTACAGCGACTCACAGTTGGTGGTAAACCAAATTTCTGGCGACTATGAAGCAAAGGATGATAGGATGGCCAAGTACAGTCAGAACAGAGATCAAGAAGTTTGACGTAGTAAGGATAGAACAAATTGTCAGGGAGGAAAACAGCCGAGCGGACGAACTAGCAGGCCTCGCCTCAATGGCAGATACCTCCATCCCTCATCCACTACTGATTGACTACCTACCTAGACCAAGCATAGAAGACCCCGAAGCAGAAGAGGTATGTTGCGCAGAACTAGGCCCCTCTTGGATGGATCCCATCATCCTGTTCTTAAAAGACGGCATCTTACCAGAAGAGAAAAAAGAAGCCAACAGAATAAGAGCAAAGTCACAGCGATTTTAGCTCTCGCCATCCTTGGTGTTATACAAGAAGTCGTTCTCAGGACCTTACTTAAAGTGTGTTCATCCCAGCAAAGTGGAAGCATTCTTGTTTGAAATACACGAGGGGGTTTGCGGAAGCCATCAAGGTGGAAGATCGCTAGCTTACAGGGCCATTTCACAAGGATATTGGTGGCCATACATGCAGGCAGACTCAGAGAAATATGTGAAGAAGTGTGAAAAATGTCAGAAATTCGCACACCAAATACATCAACCAGCTAGCGAACTCCTACCATTGACTAGCCCATGGCCATTCGCAATATGGGGCTTGGACATAGTAGGAGCACTTCCAACAGCACCCGACAACAGGAAGTTCTTTCTCGCAGCAACAGACTACTTCACAAAGTGGGTGGAAGCAGAAGCATTGGCATCAATCAAAGAAAAAGATGTGAAGAAGTTCGTTTGGCAGAATATCATCACTCGATTTGGCATACCAAAAGCCCTAATCTCAGACAATGGTACTCAGTTCGACGGCAGAATCTTCAAAAGCTTTTGTGAAGAGTACAAGATAGAGTTCTACAATTCTACACCGGCATATCCTCAAGCAAACGGGCAAGCAGAAGCATCAAATAAAGTCGTCTTGGATGGACTAAAGAAAAGGCTAGAGAAGGCAAAAGGCAAGTGGGCGGATGAACTTCCTCATGTTTTATGGGCTTACCGCACCACACCTCGGCGATCAACAGGAGAAACACCATTCTCCTTAGCCTACGGAATGGAAGCAATAATCCCACTAGAAGTTGGCCTCCCCACAATTCGAAGTGAAAATTTTGATCCAGACTTGAATAAAGAAGCCATAGCATTGGAACTCGACCTTGCAGAAGAAAGAAGAAAAAGAGCACTAGTTCACATCGCCTCATACCAACGAGAGTTAATCAGAAAGTACAACAAAACGGTGCATCCAAGACAATTCAAGATTGGGGATTGGGTACTGCGCAAACTAATGGGAAACACCTTGATACCAGGAGACGGCAAGTTAGGGCCAAACTGGGAAGGTCCTTACAAGGTGGTTGGGTTAGCAGGCAAAGGAGCATACCACCTAGAAGACAAGGACGGCAAAGCAATCCCTAGGCCATGGAACACGACCAATCTCAAGTTATTTTACTTTTAGCTTTTCTCTTTCAAACATATGTAATTTCTTCTTTTCTCAAATAAAACAAGCAATTCTTTTCAACATAAGTTGTTCTCTGTAAAAGTTAGCTTTAGTGAAGTTTAGGAACATTGCAAACATTATTCTAAGTTAGCAGGAAAAACTAACTTAGAGGTTGGCTGGATTAAACCAACACCCTTCCTAGGCCCAGGATAAGGATCCAGGCTGCAGGACGTCTGGTCGGAATAACCAAACATTATTCTAAGTTGGCTGGAAAAACTAACTTAGAGGTTGGCTGGAATAAACCAACTCTTTGTACTCTTCAGCCGAAGTAAGGGTATGGCTGAAGAGTGGTTGGCTGGAATAAACCAACTCTTTGTACTCTTCAGCCGAAGTAAGGGTATGACTGAAGAATGGTTGGCTGGAATAAACCAACTCTTGTTACTCTTCAGCCGAAGTAAAGGTATGGCTGAAGAGTCGTTGGCTGGATTAAACAAATTCTATGTACTCCTCAGCCGAAGTAAATATGTCGGCTACGGAGTGGTTGGCTGGTAAGCATAGTTTAACCAGCTAAAACCGAAATAGCAGTTGGAGTAATAGAAGACATTACAAGTGCAAGCATACGAATCAAAACCGGAATAAGAATTCAAGCAAAATTTTCATTCATTGAAAAGCCATTACAGAGGGGCATAGACCGGTTACAAAGACAAAAAGCAACAAAAAAGAGAAAAAGTAGAAAATCAAGAGAAAAGATCATCGATTTCGGCATCAAAAGCTGCATCAGCATCAGAATGAAGACCGGTCTTAGGAGGGAGCTCGCTCTCGGTTGCAAGGGTGGTTTCGGTTGGAACCACGGTTTCACCTGGTAGTTCAATAGTCAGGTCTTCCACCATGGGCTCCAACCGAACTGACGGGTCCGCACTGACAACCGGAGTATCCTCAGAAGTAGAGTCTTCGTCAGAATCTGAGTCTTCAAGGAACTGCTGCTATATGGCATTAGCATACTCCACAAGGGAGCTCGGTATGAAGTAGGCTGGAGGGTTGAAAACCTCGGTCTGTGGATCGTGACCGAGCTTCTCAATAGCCGCCCTCCAGCCGCACTTGAAGAATAGCTCCTTGGCAGCATCGCACTACTTGACATAAGCATCCTCTGCCTTCTTGTAGCCTTACTTTTCGGCTCCCTTTGCGCTCTCCTTCAGTTGGGTTATTTCGGTATCCTTTCTCTTTTCAAGCTTCACCAACTCGCGCAGATACTTGTCTTTCATAGCGATGGCGGCTTTCTGCTTTTCTACTTCGGCCGAACTAACCAGTCCGGCAAGTCGGCCGTTCTCAGCTTGTAGCTCGGCCATTTGCTTTCTGGCTTCTTCTAGCTCAGCCACCTTCACTTCGGCTTCCGCCACTGCTTGCCTTGTTGTTTTCCTGAGCTCTAGCACTTTTTTATAAGTGATGTTGTTTTTCTGTAAGGCCTGACGAAACAAAGATTTCCCTTCAGCCGAAATAAAAGTTGAAAAAATTAGACAGAAAAACAGACAGAGCTACTTACCAAAATCATGGACTTTGATGAAGACCGGATGGCCTTCAATTCGGTGTTTAGTTGCTTTTGGTGGTGCTCCATATCTTTGGGGAGGCACACACTCTTGGCCAGGCTAAAGGCCAATTGGTGATCTTTGTCGGCAACAACCAAATCAGAATCTTGGATATATCGGTCGTTGAAGGTTAGCTTCAGTGCCCAGCTGGTGGTAGTTCGGTTGGTAGGCTCGGGTTGGGGGCTCGGTGGCAGGCTTGGTGGAAGAGCAGCTTCGTCTTCATCAACCAAGCTTTGTTCAGTTTCGGCAGACCGGGCGCGTTTGGTTCGGCAGGATGAGGACGGTTGTTGAGTAGGAAGGGCCACCACCGCTTCTTGGGTCTGACTTGATGGTGGTACTTCGGCCCTGTTTGTCTCGGTTAGAAGCGCCCTTACTCTGTTCTTTTTAGCCATCTCCTCTTCAGCAGTTAGTGGAATTAGTCGGATTTGTGGTAAGGTTGGGTCCGGTTCTGGTGCGTCTTCAAGAAGGAAATCGGTCACTCTGGCTTTTCAGCGACCGCTATATCTGTAGGTCGGCTCAAAATTTAGAAGTTTAGCCCAACTCCTTTCTTTAAAACGTAATGCGGCTCGAAGTGTGTTCAGATTTGGGTAACTATACAGGGAAGCAAGATGAGCTGAGTCTGCAAAAAGGATACAACTGTTAGATCGGTTATGACATCTGAAACCAAAGTAAAAGAAAAACATGCATAAAACCGAAGTAACTATACCAGGTTCTCCTTTGTTCCAGTTTATACTTCGGCCTGGGATTTGGGCTTGCTGATCTTCAAAATTGCCCGATACCCAGAAAAAGTCATCATCATTTACATCCTTATCCGGCATATCTTTTATTATCTTTTCTCTACGACGGCGTATCCTAAGGTAATAAACCCAGCCATCGTCTTTGGAACCTATGGAGTACTGGTGGAAGATTTCGGCTAGACCGAGGTTCAGGCCTGCTTGGCGGTTTAGTTCGGCTATACCCATTATTATCCGGTATGTATTGGTGGATAGCTGGGTTGGGCATAGTCTGGTTTGCCTAAGAAACTCACAAATTAAAGGCTGGACTGGAAACCTTAGTCCGGTCTCTATTAGTGAAAGTAGGGTAAAAGGTACAAAGCTTGCTTCACCCCATGGTATGATATCCTGCCTGGCTAGGGTAAGGTGTACATCGTCTGGAATGCCATAATCCCTTCGGAATTCGGCCATGCCACCAGGGGTCTCTACCGAAAACCTATACTTACCCATTTGTTGTATAATTTATGAATAAGTTATATCGGTGCAAAAATTGTGCTCAGTAGCACGGTTGAGCGCACGAAGAAGTGCCTGGGCAACCTAAGTCTGCAAAGTAGAAAACAAAGGGGTTAAGCACAGATCATAGGACCGTGCTACAAATTAAAAGCAAGGTAGAAGAGCCCTACTTCGGTTTTGTGGACAGATTCTATCTTGGATCGGCAAAAATGCTTGATAGCTCGGTTTGAGCAGGGTTTTTTATTAGCCAGACCATGGCAAGCATCTCAGCATACTTGCTTTGGAAACGATTTTGTTAGACCGGTTCATCGTCTAGGGGCAGCTTTCTGAGTTCGGTCTAAAAAACTAGGAAAGCCGGCTTAGCCCCAAAGGCTTAAATCGGTTGAACTATGAGTTTTGTTACTTCGGTTGAGCCTCTAGGGGCAGCTTTCTGAGTTTGGTTTAGAAACTAAGAAAGCTGGCTTAGCCCCAAAGGCTTAGCTCGGTTGAAGACCGAGGTTCCTAGTTCAATGTGTTCAAACTTCGTTCAGTGATCTTATTTCGGCTAAAGTGAATCAGAAGTTGGTTATTTTTTGAAGCTGCTGTTATTTCTACAAGTTCTAGTTCGGTTATTTTCTGTATTGATCTACCTATATAGCACAAAACAATATCCTAGTTCGGTTGGGACAAGTTTTTGGATCAAAGATTAGTCTTCTACATGATATTACATACACGCACGAGTTCAGTAAAGTTTTTCCAGTAAAGTACAAAAGCAAAGCAGAAAATAGACTAATATGTTTCGCAAAAACATGGAAAGCAAAATACGAAAACAAACAAAGCAAGAAGGTTAGATTTGCTTACCAGAGTAAAAAGGAAGAAGCTAGAAGATGGAAGCAATAGCAGCAATGAAGGGCACGAACACAGCAAGCTCAAACTCAGGGCTCAGGAACAAGGGAGAGAAGAAGTAAGGAGTAGATTAAATGATTCAAAAATGAAAGGGTTGTTTTGTGTAAAGGATGAAAGGCAAAAAGGGGCGGGACTGTTCAAAAATTTCGCAGTACGAGGGCGGCGTGACAGCTGCCCCCAGCCCATCAGAGCCCGCCACGTGTCATTGGAAAAGGGAAGCGTTACAGTCGTGATTGAAGAGACGTTTTTGACCGAACAAAACGCAGCCCGGAGTAAAATTAGCTCGGCTGGATAGGCTAAAGGGTTTTTAGCTCGGCTGGACTAGGGGCAGCTTTCTAAGTTTGGTTCAGAAACTAGGAAGGCTGGCTTAGCCCCGAAGGCTTAGCTCGGTTGAAGACCGAGGTTCCTAGTTTAATATGTTCAAACTTCGTTCGGTGATCTTATTTCGGCTAAAGTGAATCGGAAGTTGGTTATTTTTTGAAGCTGCTGTTATTTCTACAAGTTCTAGTTCGGTTATTTTCTGTATTGATCTACCTATATAGCACAAAACAGAATCCTAGTTCGGTTGGGACAAGTTTTTGGATCAAAGATTAGTCTTCTACAGGATATTACATACACGCACGAGTTCAGTAAAGTTTTTCCAGTAAAGTACAGAAGCAAAGCAGAAAATAGACTAATATGTTTCGCAAAAACATGGAAAGCAAAATACGAAAACAAACAAAACAAGAAGGTTAGATTTGCTTACCAGAGTAAAAAGGAAGAAGCTAGAAGATGGAAGCAATGGTAGCAATGAAGGGCACGAACACAACAAGCTCAAACTCAGGGCTCAAGAACAAGGGAGAGAAGAAGTAAAGAGTAGAGTAAATGATTCAAAAATGAGAGGGTTGTTTTGTGTAAAGGATGAAAGGCAAAAAGGGCGGGACTATTCAAAAATTTGATACTACGAGGGCGGCGTAACAGCTGCCCCCAGCCTATCAGAGCCCGCCACGTGTCATTGGAAAGGGAAGCGTTACAGACGCTGTGATTGAAGAGACGTTTTGACCGGACAAACAGAGCCTGGAGTGAAAGTAGCTCGGCTGGAAGGCTTAAGAGTTTTTAGCTCGGCTGGAGAGGCTAAAGGGTTTTAGCTCGGTTGGAAAGGTTTAAAAACTTCAGCTCGGTTGGTAGACTGGTAATCCCAAATCATGCTGTGCAGATGGAATTAAGGGGCAATTGAGAGGGTAATTTTTGGTAAAAATTGGGCCGAGCTGTGAAATGGACTTTATGGCCCAACGAAGGGCTGGGTAAAAAGGCCGTAATGTTACTCCGACCCAAAAGAGATAAAGTTACTCCGGCCCAAGGGATAAAGTTACTTCGGTCCAAAATGATGTAAAGTTACTCCGGTCCGGAGGCAACTTGGAGTTAGGCCGGTCTCAGAGTTAGTCCGGTCACGACGTAGTATGGTTAGAACGATCAAAACCTTGCTACTCGATAGTTCGGTCTAAACACACCATGGTTGAACAGAAGAGAACCGAGATAAGGAGTGGAAGGAGAAAACCGAACTAAGGATAGTTCGGCCTACTCTGTGGCTCGGCATAGCCAGTATTATTTCGGTCATGTGGTAGTTCGGCCATAGTAAAAACCATCTCACTTGGGTTAAGCAGTGAGGGGGGTGTTGAAGGATAAACATTATCTTTCAGGTGAATGAATCCTAGAAGGACTCTGCATGGAGGAATAAAAGTCCTACTAGGATTGTGCCACACGAAACTTATAAAAAGCTCACAAACATCACATTAGAGGAGGGAACACACAATTTTGCTTTCTGAATACACAGAGCTTTGTCTATTTGTCAAGTTTGCTGACTTAGGCATCGGAGGGGTTTCTGGCACACCCGTCAGATAGCTCACGTTTGCGTTTTCAGGTGATAAAGCGACGTCGTACGGAGGAGCACAGACTTAGTCAACAGGATTACACGAGAAGGTGTATTTCTTTCCCGTACAGAAAGCAACATAACTGAATTGATAAAAACATAATATTTTGTAAAACAAAAGAAACCAATAAACATACATTAGCTTATATTTTACATCTATTTCACTCACATTTTTTTTTCTTTTACAAATCTTTATTCAAATCTTAGATCCAAAGACAATCTATGATTCTGTTTTAGGAACTGAAAGAAACGAGAGAGAGAGAGAGAGAGAGAGGGGGTACCTGAGGGGGAGCATCAAAAGCAGACAGTGAGATATGGAGGAAAGGGATGATAGTCTCTTTTATTGGAGTAGAGAAAGACTTTTGGAAGACCTAAAAAGTGTCAATGGTAGGTTCATCCTTCAGCTGGTTTTAAAACTAAGGGTCTGTTTGACAAGAAGGTTTGTATTGGGTTATTTTAGTTTTTAGTCTAATAAGATAAGATATTATATTTAAATTATAATTATTTTATTTTTTTTCTCATAAAAATTAAAAAGTTCATCCCAAACGAGACTTTTTAGTTTTAAATTAAAATAGTTAAAAGTTAAAAAACCAAAAAACTACTTACATCCCAAACGAAAGTTAAAGTAAAACTAAAAACAAAATAAAAGATTTATTATCCTTTCTATTATTAAATTATTTATTTAATTCTTAAATTATCGATTGAGTTTATTAAAATTTTAAAATATATTTAATTTTTAAACTGTTGATTGAATCTATTTAATTTCTAACATATTTAATTCAAATATATTTAATCTTTAAAAAGATTATAAAAATCAAATATAAACTCATAACTATTATAAATTAATAAAAAAAATCCTAATTAATTAAGATTTCATTTTCAAAAAAATCTTAATTTTTTGTTGTTTTTAAAAGGTATTTTATTTCGCTGTGTGTTTAGATTAGTATCAAAGACTGGTTTCTTAGTGTGAAATTTTATTTTTTTAAGGTATTAATATTTTAGAGAGAGGTATTGATAATTTATTATACTAGTTTAGTGATAAGATTTTTAGATGATAATTTAATTTTTTTTTCTTTATATGTATTTTATCTCTTTAATATCTATCTCATTGTTATGAATAATATTAGAGATACTAAATTTTCTATTAAATAAATAATGTAAGACCCACAATTTTATGAATCTTATACTCATATGAAACATTTAATCATTTATTAAAAAATTTAGAACCGATACCATTTTTCCAATGTTATTCATCTCTTTCTGGAAATAAATTTGATCATATTTCCTATCATTCTCCATCATTCTTTCGGTGGATAAAAAAAATAGATGTATATATATATTAAATTAAAACATGGCCGACAACTGCCAGGTCAGATATGACGGTTTTTTTTATTTAATATTTTAAAAAATAAATAATTTAGAAAATTGATTCACTTTTTAAATTATTTGAAAAATTAATTCATTTTTTGAAAATATAATTTTAAATTGAAATCACATTTTCAATATGTAATTTTAACATAAAATTACATGTTCAAAATGTAATTTTATAGTGACATGGACTGCTATAGTGACAAATTAAAATTATGTATTGTAAATGTGACACTTAAAGTCGTATATTCAAAATGTAATTTCATTTGAGATTCAACATGAGATTCAAATGAAATTACATTTTCAATATGCGATTTCATGACATCTCTCTAACTTACTCCAACAACTTTAAAGTACACTGTTTGAAAAGCTAACTTGTTGTTTTTCAATTGTTACCTATAACTTGTTTTATTGATTACAAAATACACTGTTTGCAATAGTTTTATGTGAAATTGAATCTTCATGCATGATAGTGATTTAACCTAATTCTACCTCAAACTCTGCAATCACATTCTTAACACATGATTTCATTGATAACATTGAATTCTTATCGATGTCAAATTGTGAGGGTTTTTATTTTTTTATTTAATTTCCTTGTAAAATAAATATAAAAATCTAAAAAAAAAAATATGTATGTGTAATTTTTATTTATATGATTTTTTTTTTATGTTAGTTTAAATCTCATTTTGAACATGCAAAATCATTGTTAAATTGGATTTTAAACTTGCAATTTCAATTCTCACCTGTGACTTACTACAACAATTTCAAATTACAGTATTTATCAATAGTTTTGCGTGAAACTAAATCTTTATAATACTCACCCTGACCTATTTTTTACTCAAATCTTCAAATTAGATTCTCAACATGTGAACAAATAGTACACACTATTTGTATTACGTGAAATGAAATTTTCGTGATAGCCATTTTACCTTAGTTCTAACTTAAATATTGAAATCAGATTCTTAACATGTGACTTCATTAGTAACATGCAATATTCTTGTCAATGTTAAATCACGAGGGTTTTTATTTTATTATTTAATTTCTCTGTAAAAGAAATATAAAAATGTAAAAAAAATTATATGTATATATATATGTGCAATTTTTATTTATATGAAATTTTTTATGTTAATTTAAATCTCATTTTGAACATGCAAGATCATTGTGAAATTAGATTTTGAACATGCAATTCAATTCTCACCCATGACTTACTACAACATTTTCAAATTACACTATTTATCAATAGTTTTACGTGAAATTGAATCATTATGGTTCTCACTTTGACCTATTTCTGACTCAAACCTTCAAATTAGATTCTCAGTATGTGAACAAATAGTACACACTATTTGTATTACGTAAAATTAAATTTTCGTGATAGCTATTCTATCCTAGTTTTGACTTAAATAATGAAATCAGATCTTCAAGATGTGACTTTGTCACGACCCGCTCCTCGTACTCAAGGGTTAAGTATCGTAATAGCCAGTAATTGAAGTTACCTCCGGCCAATTCTTAAACAAATTACCAAACACGAGTGGAAAAATATTTAACTGAGGGTACCAAAATAATCATTGGAGCTTCTATTTTTATAACAAAATTTATTGACCAAAAAGACTGATATTTATATATGAATAATAGAATTATAAATACTATAAAAGTGCTATGTGTGTCTATTTCGCAGCTCCGCATCTAAGATTCTCCGAAAGCTATTTCTGAATTACATTGTTTCTTGAAAAATGGTAAACAGCTATAAGCACATGCCAGAGTGAGAAACATTATACTAAAAGAATATAAGGGCATAAAATTCACCATGGATAATTATTGGCTAAACAAAGCTTGATATTAAAATACAGAGTATATAATACAGAGATCATTTGACATATAATACAGAAATCATATAAACAAAATGATCAAAACCATGGTACAAAATGGAACATAATAGATGTATAGACTCAAGAGGTGCCTCGTACGAACTCTAGAGGTGGCTCCCACCATAGTATAGTACTTAGCTCCGTACAACACTTTACTCCACACTAGAAATCATAACCATGGTACAGAACAAAACAAATGTATGGACTCAAGAGGTGGCTCGTACGAATAAAAGTGGCTCCCACAATGGTATGGCACTTAGCTCCGTACAACATTTTGCTCTATACCAGAAATCAGAGTGTCAGTAGATCCATGACAGACAGAGAGTCACAAAGTGACTAATCAGAGGGCCAATGGTTATTTAAGTCCCTCAAGGCATAGAACCTTCGTGGTGGTACTTATAAAATAATTACTCAAAACACTTTTTAATAAACAATTATATTCATAGGTTTTCCTTATTATATAAAATAAAGTTCACAAATTAAAAATACAAATATAATTTATAAAACACAAATTACGTAAAATAAATTATGATAACTCAAAATATATGCAAAATATATCATGATAATTCAAGATATAATATAACTCACATTTACGTTGATCTTTACTATTTTCTTCTTCAGCTGCCCGAGACGGTTCTCTTGCTCCTCTTTTTTTTTTTTTTCTTCTTCTTCCTTACTTACATCACACAGCCCCCCTATATATATATATATATATATATTTTCCTTCCAATTGATGACTCACCTCTCCCAGTGTTAGGCAGCACAGCTGGCTCGACTTTCCTTTCGCCAACAATTCGCACAATTAATTGTTGTGCTAACTTGGCCTTTTAAGTAAAATATACTCATCTTATTTTAATAAATCAAGGTCAAATTAAATAATATCTTTAGCACATATAGTTATGTAATGAGATATATTATTTCATATGTTTATATTATTTTATTATTATTAAATAATATTAATATAAATTTTGGGGGACAACTTAAATTTTCAAATTGTTATAGACTTCATTAGTAACATGAAATATTCTTATCAATGTCAAATTGTGAATATTTTTCTTTTATTGCTTATATAACTCCCCAAAATAATGGTGAACCAAAAACATGCTAAACTCAAACTCTTCAACTATTCAATCTTCTAGAATGTCAACATTTTCCTTTTACCAACACTATATTTCAACATTTCAAGAGACAAAGCTTTCAAAAATCTTTTTCATGAACATTACATAGGTAAAATATTCATTTAACGCAAAATCATTTATTTTATTTTTTGTTTTTTTTTTTTATGTTAGTTAAGATTTATATTCTTCAATAACGTTTTGTATTTGATGATTTTTTCCCAATTTCAATGGTAGGAAAACGATACAATCTTGTATCATACTATAATGGTGGAATAATTAATGATGGGTGTGGAATTGCATATGAGGGTTTTGATCCAAAATGGAAACGAGTTAATCAAAATATTTTGTTTATTGATCTCCGCAGTCGATTAATCAATACTACAGGGATAGACCACAATTGTGGGAATGTCCTGATTACATACAGATTTTCATCTAGAAGTTACCCTTATGCTGTCTAACAAGGCCAATGTTGAAATGCACGCCAGTGAAATTCACAGTGCTTATGCAAAACAGATACCCACCAAATGGGAGAAAAAGTCCAAGGGTCATTCGGTGCGGAGTTTCAATATGAATTTGGGTATTTTTTGACGTTCAAACTGCTATGAACCCCTTATATTCGAATCGGGATTTGCATCTTTACATGATCAACTTGATGGAAATTACATGTGACTATTAAAAATGGCAATATTATAAAATTTCATGTTCTCATGTCGCTGCAATATGTAAATTTGTCAGCATTGACAACCTGCAATATATTGATGAATATTACACACTGAAAGCACAAATGGCATGTTATCAACACTGATTCAACCCTGTAGTTGATGCTGTTTATTGGCGAGAGTCTAACTTTCCAAAACTCCATCCTAATCTGAACTTTGCTAGGACTCGTGGTTGTCACGACCCAAACCCACCCCTATAGGTTTAGCATCGTAACCGGCCAGTAATCCTTGGATTACCAAAGGCCTCTGATCTGAATATCATAAAATATAAGGGGCTGTGGAAGCAAATATATAAAATACATTGTCCATAAAGCTGTGCTGACGTACATGGGACATAAATTTAAAACTTGAATATATATATATGACGTCAAGGTTTCATAAGTCAAGTATTATCACACAGATATTAACAAAATGGGCTTAGCCCTGTGTACATATATCCAAAAATAAATAAAAACCAAAACATCTTTAACATAAGCCACAAAACTTGACTTCTTCCAACGAGAACCTCCTCGGGAGGCACAAAGGCTGGCTCACAAAACTCAACTCTAGGCCTTCAACTCAGGGCCTGGTCACATGCCTGATCACCAACATACATAATATAAATAGTGAGCGGAGACCTAGTGAATAATAACAGAGTAAAGGGTTAAATAAATGATGTCCCATATCAGATTCAGAAAACAAACTTCATATTAGAAATAGATTCGTAATCATATTCTTATTCAAATCTTATACAGAAATCACAGTTCATGCTTAATCATACATGGTACATCCATTATCGCTGACAGATCAAATACAGAGCATAAAGGGTCATGCTTGCCAGTTCCAATAAGGAACCCCCGATACTGGGAACAGATAACATACTTAAGCCATGGTATTGTTACCCCCAGGCGAGAGCCATGAGACCACGGTATTCTTACCCCCAGGCAAAGGATGCCATGAATACTTTTCAATATATGAATAATCATTCATTGGTTCAGAATTTAACATGTCAGAAAACAGAGCATTTCTTGTCATATCATATCATATAAGAAATTACTTAAACATAAACATAGCTTTACAAAGTTATTACTCACAGATAGCTCCAAAGCAAACAGGCAGAGCAGACAAATCAAATAACTTGCGGCACGTAACCTACACAGATACAAAATGAATACGTACTAAATTACACTCCCGGAATCATTAACTTAGTTCTTTCTTATCTTGGTGTGTTTCTACTTCTTAACCTCATTATTATGTCTTAACCATGGCCTAGGAATGCGTAGGATGCAATGTGGATGCCAAAATACACTTCGAAACAGTTAACAAAATTTGCTGAAAATAGGGCCTTCATTCGAGCGCAACTTGCTTCGCTCGAGCAGAGGCTCAAAAATGTGAGTGGTCGCTGGAGTACAACTTCGGTCGCTCTAGTGGTCTATAAACTCTATAAAAGTACTGGTTGCTTGATTTTTTCACTCGACGGTCGCTCGAGCGTAAGACTGAGGTTTTCACTCGAGCGTAACTCTTGTCGCTTAAGCGATTTGCAAAAATTGTAAACTTCTGGGAGCATGCATTTTACGCTCGAGCCAACTATTTGTCGCTCAAGCGGTAGTGTTAAAGAAAGAGTGGTTTCTTGAGCGTAGGTTATGTTGCTCAAGTAGAGAGCAGAATTCTAGAATTTTCAGATTGCACTCCCAAAATCAAAACTCGAATTCAAAGCTTTAAAATGCAACCCTTAGGCCCTAAAACTTAAGCAAACATGTCCAAACTTGTAAAACATAGAGAATTAAAGATCATTTCATGAAATCAAGGCCCCAAAGCATGTCATTTGCTCAAAATCAAACTTGAATTGTATGTTTGTAGAACATGCATGAGTTTTTATGAATTTGACCTTCCAAAACATGATCGAGTAAGATAAATTGGCATGAAACTTGATGAATTCTCAAAACAAAGGTAAGATGGACACATGTATGAGAGACTTCTTGAAATTAAACTCAAATTGTGATGAAATTGGACATATATGCATGGGATGCTCTTCTTTTCCACTTCCTTAGCTCAATTCTTGCTTAACTTAGCTTACTTCTCCAGAATTCATGTATTGAATAACTTAAACTCAAGCCTAAGGATTGAATGCTTACCTTAGATGTTCAATTATGCTCTAGAATGCTAATTCTTTGAGCTTGGAGGCCAAATATCCAAGGTTCCTTCCCAAATGTTAGTAATTCCCTTGCTTGATCTCAACTTTCTCTCATTTTCTTTCTTTCTCTCTCTCTCTCTCTCTCTCTCTCTCTCTCGTTTGTTTGTGTAGGTTCAAAGATGTGATGAAGAAAAATGGGATGAGTGATGACACATAAAGGAGCCTTATATAGGTTTGATTAGTGGTGATTAGTTAAGGCTAATTAAATGAACATTAATAATCCTAATTTAATCGTTCCAAATCGAATTTTAATTAAACTTACCATAAAATTCTAAAAATTTCAAATATCACATATACCAAGTCAATTTCATGATCAAATATCGATAAGGCCTTCAATTCACAGAACAAAGCAAAAACACAAACAGATAGCTCTGCGATGGATAGATAGAAACACAAATAATGCAACACAATGCAATTAATTCAGAATTTCATCTTAATTACTTGTTAGGCATAGTTAATCATGATTTATCGGCTAATCATAGGTCGGGGTTGTTCCAGTGGTCGTTCAAGGACAACACGACTTCAAAAAATATGGATTGGCGCGAATCTCAAACCAAACCAAACTAAACTGTGGATTCTGTGGGCAACAAGATCATAATCAAAGGAGATGTTCAAATAACAATGTAGCAGTCTCAAGTAGTGGGTCATATAACTAATGATTATCCAAATCGATTGTTCTATGTGTTGTATTTTAATATTGAATGTAATGTTATCAATCTTAAGTTATGTTGTATGTCGTATCATATTTCTTAATATAAAAATGTGTTATAACCTTTATATTTTTATGAGTAAAATGAAGTAAATGATAAATATTACAATTGACATAGTTGTAGTTTTATGTAGATAGTTGATTCAGAGAATTGTCAATTGACATAGTTTCCAACAACGATGTGAAATTTAAAAACAAATACATGAAATATTATATTTTTCTTATAATTACGCTAATTTTCCTTTTAGTAAAGTTAAATAGACCGAAACTAATGCATATATCATGTAAATACAAAATAAATAACGTAAAACATACAATTTTATTTAAAAAGGATGACAATATTATTTTTTCATCCATATAACTAAAAAAATTATTGATGAAAATTAAGTATTATATAAATTAAAATAAGGGAACTCAATGTAACTGTGTTAAAATTATAGCGTTTACTATATTACGTTAAGGGAGTCCTTATCTTTTCTCAAAATTCACTTTAATATATAGGAAGGGGGGGAAAAAAAAAAGACAAACAAGGAGTGATGATTTGACATGAATAAAAATTTATATGTTCTAAAATAATATAAATAGTTTGGCTATGTATGTTAAAAATTGTTGAAATGAAAGGACTTTCAATCTGCCAAGTAATTGCTGAATTTCAATTTCAAATGTCATTTTCAGAATGGATTATGTAATTGTGCAACTTAAAATCATATTTTCAAAATGCGAGTTTATGATGAAATTGCATGTTGAAAATGCAATTTCAACTTGCCATGTCAATACAACAGAAGTTATATCAACTTGAAATCGCATTTTTAACATGTGATTTCAACTTGCCACATCAGCACGTCGTAATCCATGTTGACCTTTCAAGTTGAAATTGCATTTTCAAAATGCGATTTTAAAAGTGAGTTAGTTTCCCAAATAATTTAAAAAGTAAATCAACTCTCTAAATTATTATTTTTAGAATATTCACCCCTCCCAAAAAAAAAAACTCCAAATACCACTCATGTGCTCCATTCTTTCTTTTTTTTCCTTTCTTTTCCTTTTTACCATTTTTTTCTTTTCTTTGCTTTTTCTTTCCCTTTCAATTATTCTAATTATTTATTTATTTTACTTCCTTTTGCAGACACACCAATGTGCCATTTATTTTTTTCTTTTCTTTTTCTATTCTTTTCAAACCAAACCGAACTCATACACATGGGTAATACTAGAAATATCAAATTTTCTATCAAATAAATGACCAAATGTCTCACATGGGTGTGGGGTCCGCAATTTTGTGAACCCCACACCCATGTGAGACATTTGGTTATTTATTTGGTAAAAAATTTGGGACCTATAGCATTTTTTCATACACATACCACATACTTTTACCTACTCCATTTCTCTTCTTCCTTTTTCTTAGGGTAAATTACATTTACCTTCCCTGAGATTTTTAATAAATACAAGGACATCTCTTGTGATTTCAATATTTAGAAAAACCTTCCCTACTTTAACTCACAATATTAAATTTTCTCAATCCGTTAATTTTGCACAAACGATGTTACTTTTCTATACAAAATGACCATATTACCCTTTTATTTAAGCACGAAAAGACGAAAATATCCCTTGATTCCTCTTTTTACATTATTCAACTTTTGTTTTTGTTTTTGTTTTTATTTTTGTGCTCTCTCATCTCATCGGATCAAAACGTCAGAGAGAGAGAAAGAGAGAGAGAGCGAGAGAAAACCCATCAATGGGCGATGGAGGTAGCAGAAGAGTCTGAGCTGCAGCGCTGGTGTGATGGAGGTAGATTGGGTGCTAAGGTGGGGTGATGGAGGGAATGATGGGCTGTTACGACACAATGGATGCAGAGAGGTGGTGCGACGACGATAAAGGTAGAAGAAGGCTGGACAACAACAATGGAACTGAAAGAGTTGGGTTTCTTAATTGCAAGTATTTCCAAACACCACTGGGTTCAAAATCTAAAGGCACCAACCCTCTCTCTCTATATATGTATATATTTGTATATTTGTGTTTTTTTTTTTTGCTAATTTAGTGTAAGAAAGTTGAAAATCTTGCTTTAGATCATTTGGGTTTAGATTCCAAACACTACTGGGTTCAAAATCCAAAGGCACCAATCCTCTCTCTCTATATGTATATTTTTGTGTATTTGTGTCTTTTTTTGCTAATTTAGTGTACGAAAGTTGAAAATTTTGCTTTAGATCATTTAGGTGTAGATTCCAAACACCACTGGGTTCAAAATCTAAAGGCACCAATCCTCTCTTTCTCTATATATATGTATATTTGTGTCTTTTTGCTAAATTAGTGTAAGAAAATTGAAAGTTTTGCTTTAGATTAGTTAGTGTAGGTCTAGAATGTGCTTTGTAATGTTTAATTTTTGATTTGTGTATATATGTTAATATATATTTGTGTATATGGGTTGTTGGAAAAATGTTTAAAGAGAAAATAATGAGTTATCAGGTTTGGAAATCTAAACAAGTTCTTATTCTTTGCTGGAAATCCAAACAATGAGTTATCACGTTGAAAATCCAAACAAGTTCCTATTCTTTGTTGGGTTTCTGTGGGTGCTATTTTCTTACCACACTGCCAAACAGGTACTCAGCTGGAGAACACCGGCAGAATAGATTGCGCCTGAACGACCTGCCACAGAAAGATAAGACTCCCGCGGTGGTTCTTCCACCCGGGGGCACTCCGACAATCAAGTCAGTACTCAATTATCTCTCAAAGATGGCAAATAGTGCTTAACTCACTTAGTTAGAATACAAAAAGCATACTTTAAACCCACGAAGGTGCCTTACTTTTATAGTCAGCACTAACCTGATCCCTATAGAAGCCTAGCTTCTTTTGGACTCTGGCCTAATGCTCATCTTGGACTCTCCAATAGATAAAGATAAACTCCCATAGAGCTTTATCCTTATCCAGGCTGAGGTCCTCCCTCATTCTAGGACTCTTATCCCTTTTCTGCTCATCACGGATTCCGGTATCTTCGCAGGCAACCTCGGCCTAGCCGAGATCACCTCGGCGCCAAAACCAGGACACGTGGCACCTCGACTGGCACTTCGATGCCACCTTGGCCACGTGTTGTTATCCAAAAAATATGTCCCCACAACTGCCCCCTAGGTTCTATTACCTCGGCATCCTGAGGTGATGGAACCTATATCATTTGAACCTATAGAACGTCGGTTAGGTTTGCTCTATCCTTTATTTCTGAGGTCATCATTCGTCAGCTCCATATGACCAAGACTTGTAGTATGTTTTCATCAATGCCTTAGAGCCAAGAGCCAAGTTTTTCAAGTTCCGTAACTGAGATCGTTCCCTTAGCTGGGGTCTTTGCTTCATTAAATCAAGAACTCCAAGAGTTTCTACACACGTATGAGCTGTCATGCACAGTAACTTAACCGTTTTCGCCACGCGTCTGTAGACACCCCATTTTGGCCGGCCCTAAGACTTGGGCGCTTTCTTTTGATTACCCGATGATGACAATTAGAATGTGTTTCTCACAGAATCCTCAGTAAGGAGATGAAATTTGAACTTTAATCCCAACCTTCACCACTATGGTCCAATTGCTTTAAACTACTAAATATTTTATTAGTTTAGTATTTTGTAATTTTGCATAATTTTATGTGTTTGTTCATATTTTTGGTACTTTTATATAAATTGGTATAAATTATATATAAAAAATAAAATAATAAAAAAAGTTATATTATTATATTATATGTTTAGTATTTTATATATAGTTATATTATTATATTATATGTTTAGGATTTTGGTATAAATTATATATTTTATATATTTATAAAAAAATAATAATAAAAAATCGTTTGATGTCGGTTAGCCCTCGGTTGTCGACATCAAACATCAAGCATATATATATATATATATTATTATTATTATTATATTATATGCATATAGATGAGGCACATATTATTATATTATATTTTACTTATATAAGGACAAAGAGGGAGAGGCAAAAAAAGAGGGAGGAGTCTGAAGAAAAAAAAAAGGGGAAAAAAATAGTCAAAGAGGGAGAGGCTAAGAAAGAGAAAAAGAAAAAGAAAAAAGAGAGAAAAAAGAAAGGGGAGGCCCAGCAAAAGGAAAATGAGGAAATCAGGGAGAGAAAAAAAAAGGGAAGTGGGGCGAGAGAGTTTGAGAAGAGAGAGAGGGAAAATAAAATATTTTCTTTGATATTTTTATTTCCATTTCATCAATACATCATTCAAAAACCAACCACTAAAGCTGTAATTTCAAAATTTGGACTGAGAATTAAGAACACATTCCACAGACTTGAGAGTAATAAAAAAAAATCTCGTGACTTAGAAAATTCATCATTTCCCCAAAAGGTGAGTTTTCGCAAATTTTCATTTAATTTAAAAATGTGATATAATTTGTTTAAATAATTCATTTACTTCTTTTCATAACTTTTTTTTTATCGCTTCAATGGGATGGCTGCACCACTCGCATATCTGCCGTAATTTAAATATTGTATATAAACTTTTGTAATTTATTACTTTAAATAATCTATCCCATTGAATGAATAGTAACCTCCGGCGGTGAATAGTAACCTCCGGCGGTGAATAGTACCTCTGGCTATTTAATTTTGCTCGCTTTCTATATCTTAATTTCAGCACTATTGTATGCTATTTAGGGGGCTGTTTAATTTATTTCAATAATTTACGTTTTAAATATCAAGCTTGTTTATACTAACCAATTAATCAACTTCGCATAATCATCTCTGCAACCTCCCTCCATTCTTTGCTTATTTCGATTAAAAAGTTGTGAAAAATTAAGATTGTGGTTCAAGTATAAGAAAGGAACTCTTTCATGATTAATGGTTTAATCTCTTTGCAGATTCACTACCAAAGGCATAAAACGTTTTATACTTAGGAGGTTCATAACCAAAGGTATAAAACGTTCTATGCTTAATGGTTTAATCTCTTTGGAGATTCACTACCAAAGGCATAAAATGTTTTATGCTTAAGAGGTTCATTACCAAAAGTATACAACGTTCTATGCTTACTGATTTAATCTCTTAGGGGATTTACTACCAAAAGCATAAAACGCTCTACACTTAACGGTTTAAATTCTTCGGAGGTTCACTACCACAAATGTATACATGTTCTTATACTAAAGCACAATCTTTTACTTTTCATTTCTCTTTATTCATCAATGTGTTAACTTTTAAGGGACTAATTGACCCTTGGAATCACCAAGGAATGTGTCATTATCACTTATTATCACGTTTGGATTTCAAGTCATTATCACTCAAGTTTGGGTTTTTCTACGTCATTATCACTCTTTTGAGTTTGACTAGTCTTTGTTGCACATCTTGAGTTTGACTTGGAATCCGTTATCGCGTGTAAATAAGTTTGACTCTTTTTTTGTAATTTCCCCCGAAGAAAATTTTCTCAGGTTAAGTTGATGCTTGTTTCTCTTTGTTGCATTTTGGACTTAGTGGATGTAAATATCACTTTTGTACAAACAGGAGAAAAAATAAAGAAATGGAAAGGTAATAGAAAAAGCTAATAAAATTGGTTAAAATTGGATTACAACCGACATAAAGAACCAATATGATTAATTGAATTCGGTCGGGCGTTATACCGAGTTTATTGAGTCAGGGCTTATTGTAATAAATTAGATAGCCACTTTCATTTATTATTCATTCGGTTTTGTAATAATTATTTATTCGGACATTTGGACATTCGGACCCTCCTTTGCGAGGACAAATATGTAATAAGTTGAATGTCTTCCAACCCCCATTCTTTCTCCCTTTTATTTCACTGCTTATGATGGTTAGGTTAGGGACATCATATTTTCAAATTAGCATTTCCATGACTTACATCCATTCGTTTTGCATGCATAAAAGTTCGGCTCATCATATTATTCAAATGTCAAATTCAAACTCTTTACTTGAATACATGCTCTATCACATGCCTTGAATTGACTCCCATGCCATGCTAGTAGCCGAGCTTATTACTTGCACGTTGTATGTGTTGCATTAGCCATATCGCATTAATTAGGATCATGCATTTTTTCTAACTATTTACTTTCTTTTGACTCGCCTTCGGACATAAGGTAAGTTTTTATGCTTTAGCATATTGCATAAGTGTGATTGCTGTCGTATCAAACATACTACCATGAGGCTAAATGCTTACTTGATATACTTGTTTGAATGCCTGTGGATGAAGGCTAATCACTTGAATTGGGATACTCTGATTCATGTATATATGAGATGACCATTTTCAGTGATACATATTCAAAACATTTTTTTCAAAACAAACATGGAATCAAACGTTCCAATTTTTCGTGAAACTAGTCTATACTTGTATGTTACATATAGAACAAGAGCATATACTGTACATAAAAACCACATCATGATTAGTAGAGGCCGATCTTTGATCGGGTGAGTGGGGTGTGCAATTATTGACCTTCCCCTCTCATACCTAAGTTCTCGAACCAAGACACTTTGGTAACGACGGACTAATGTCCTTTGGCACAAGTCATGGATTTCCTAAATTTTCCAAAATAAATATTTAGGTGGTGACTCTGATATCTAGCAAAGCAGTCCATTTTTTGGCATTTGATTCAAACATCGATTTTCCAAAAGAAATTGCCGGATTTGGACTCTTTTTGTGTTTTCACTGTTTCACATTGCACTTGTGAAATCAGAATCAGAACTAACACACAAGTGGAGTCCGAACTGTAAAGCTATTCATTCTTCCGAAAGGGAGCGCGAAAAGCCGAGCTACAGCGTCTCTTCCCTATTGAATCGTACCTGACACGTGCCATCAGGTCGCGTCGTTTCTACGTGCGCCGCCTGACAGTCACTAATTGTAATTTTGCCGCCTTTTCGTGTTTTGATCAAAATCATCTCTCTCTCCGTTTTTTCACTTTTGCACCACCGTTTTCGCTCAAGCTCTCTCTCTTTCTAACTTTCTCTTCCAAATCCTCAATTTCTGTCTTCTCGAAGCTTTCTGCAACTACTCCGTTCACCTCCTCGGTGAAGCTTTTGCTACTTTTCTCCCTTCACTGCCATCGTCTGACTCTGGCGTACTTCATACCGGCCTCATTTTCCTCCGTAAGTCATTGTTCCCCCATTTCTTCAGTTTTTGACTTATTTCAAAATTTGTTATGCTTATACACTTCTACTGTGATTCTATTCATGTTCTCGAATCTTCATCTGTGTTATAACTTTTGCCTTGCTTGCAATTTGTTTCTGGATATACACACGCACTCACATCTTGTTCATACACTTGATATTCTATGTAAATTGCCACTGTCTTCAATTTGTGCACGTTTACATTTTATGTAATGTTCTTGAACCGCTTCTGGTTTTCTTGAGTCTGAATTATTGTTCTTCTCTGTTTTCTTGTTGTGTTTTCCAGATTTCTGCCTTCAATTCTTGTTTTCATAGTCTTAGGTTTTGGTATTTGTTTTAGAACTCCAATCCTTAGGAAAAATTGAAACGAATTCCTCCTACATCTTGAAAACCCTTGCCCCAGCTTCTGTTTTGAGTTAAGCCGAGGTCCACTCAAACATAGACAAAACACTTCCTTCTGAAATCCAACACCCTACCCCTCTAGCTGACATCATGGGAATGTTTAGGTGGAGGGTAGACACTCCTACCAAACTAGAGTACTTTAGGTAGAAATTTTCCATCCCTACCGATGTCCACCTTAGGCTAGTAGGGGAGGAGGACTCCATCATGCCTGATGGGGACTCCATGCCTTTCCCTGTAGTAGCCTTTATAGAGTGTGGACTTAGGTTCCCTCTTGACATCCTCTTCCGAGAAGTCCTTCACTATTATAAGCTTAATCCAATGCAATTAGCCATTAACTCTTATCGAGTTATAAACGGTATAATTGCCTTAGCCAAAAAAGAGAACGCTAGGATTACTCTAGCCGACATCCAGTACTGTTACACCATGTGCGGCCTGAAGTCAGAAAAGGGCTACATCTATTACCATAAGCCGAGATCCACAGAATACAAACTTGTCGTCGACCTTCCAGACTCCAACAAGGGTGTTGGAGACAATTATTTCATCATCTCGAGCAACTGGGAGTTCCCACCAGATGATGACCTTCACCTCTACCCCTTAAGTCGAACAGTGTTCAGAGAGGGGAATGGTAAGAGCCAAGTGTCACTTTACTTGCTTTCAAGTCTTTATTATTTTTCTATTTTTGTATGTTCTAATCGTCTGTTTGTTTTTTACTTGTAGTCATTCCTCAACCACCAAAGGACTTCCGTAAAACATTTTATTCCAGCAAGGATTTCAAGAAATTGTTAGGTTTGCCAGTTGACCAGCGGAAAGGTCTCTGCTGCTCAACTACATCCCAACTTATAAATTTGTACTACCCAACGTGCCGAAAAAAAGCAAGTCTCCTCCTTCAGCAACAACTCCTCAAGCCGAGTCATCATCAAGGCCAGACCAGGGATCAACCTTTGACCCTGCAGAACAACCATCAACCTCTGCTCCACAACTGATTCCACCCTCTTAATACTAACGCCGACGTCGAGCTCCACTACTTGCACCAGCAAGCAGAACTCGTAGCCGAAGACGTCGAAGTGCTGAGACGTCCTTTTACGACCCATTCAACCCTCTAACTGCACTTCCAGCGATCCATTTTGGTACTAGAGTCACTGTAGTCGTTGCTACCGACTAGATGGGTCGCAAGAAGGTTGTTGCTGATGATCTTTTAGCCGACATCCCGAACGTTGTCACAGTCCAATCTTCACTTTCCCAGTCTCAACCCAAACCGAAGCCAAAGAGGCTGAAGAAAGCCCAAGCCAAGGCAACAGTGACTTAAATCGACTCTGAGGACACCTTGCCGATCTCAAAAATAGCTGAGGTAGAAAAAAAGTTCCTCTGCCGTCGAAAAGAGGCCCACCGAGGCCGAACCCTCTGAATCTACCAAGTCAAAGAAGCCGAGGTTGAGCTCAGCAGCCACCTCGGGTTCTCTTAAATCGAACGACCCCTGGGCCCCCTCCATCACAATTGAGGATAAGCTAGTCAGAGCCAGTGACAGCACCTCTGATATCGAGGTCGGCGTCGCCCTCTCTACTGCGCTGCTCCTTCCCAATGACCTCAACCGAATGGCCGAGGTCAGTGAATATGAAAATTTTGCTTTGATGGTGTAGCATTCTGTACAGGTAAATCCCTAACACTTGGCGCTCTTAAATCTCTGTTTTCATACTTAATGATTTTACTAACTTGTTCCTTGCATTTCTTCTAGGAAATCCAGCATGCCCACTCCTTTGCGATGCAAGTAGAGGTAATGAAGAAGGAGCTAGTCCACAAGACCAAGAAGGCTGCTGGTTTGCTCAAGACCATAAATAAAGCCGAGGCTAAGATGAAAACATTGATAGATCAGGCCAAGGCAGCCAAACAAGCCCAAGGCGAGGCCGAGGAAAGGGCGGAGGCTACTGACACTGTCGCTGAGGTCCTCAAGGCCGAGAAAAAAGAGGCTGAGGCAAAAATGATCAAAGCCCAAGTCAAACTCTGAGATGCCCTGGCCACAAAAGCTGCTAAGATCAAAGCGGCGGACGAGAAGGCCTATGCCGAGGGGGCAGCCAACGTCCGCAAGGACTACAAAAAACAAGTCAGAGAGGCATGCAACAAGGGTTTCTCCCTTGGTTAGATAGCTACTCTGAAGGAGTTGGCTGTTCCCGAGGACTCTCCTCACAGAGATACAGGCCGACTTGTGCTACCATTTCCTCCCGCTTCAAGCCAATCTGAGGCTAAGGCTGGGGAGGAAGAAGAAGAAGAAGAATGAGAGCAAGTTGAAGACGAAGAGGCCAAGGTGGCTGATGCTGGAGTTCTTACTGGGGCCAAGTCCCCAACTCTGAATGAGCAAGTCCTAGACTTGACTCAGGATGAGGAGGACCAGGTTTCAAAAGGTCCCTCCCCCCAGAAGACAACATCCGAGGTGCCAATCGCCGAGAAGAGCATTGATCAAACTCTACAAGAGATTGACGCCGAGCTCAAGGCTAAGAAGGCTGTCGAGAAAAGTTCACAGTTGTCTTCTGAGGCTGAGACACATCTTGCCGCTGACACCGAGTAGTCTAGATACCAGTTGTTACTTCTTTACTTTGTATTTTCTGTTTTTGGAGTTTATTGTAACTTTTTGGACAATGTTTTAACTTTAATTTGGCTGGCGTGCCCTTTTGTATTTGAACAACTTCCTTATCTGAGTGCAAGTCCTCCTTCTTGACTAAGTGTTGATACTTGTCTTTTCTTTTACTGTCTTGTATGATTCCATAATTAGAATAATTTGCATCTCTTCAAAGTACACCTTAACTGTGCAATTTCCTTGGAGTAAAATACTTCGGATATACCTGCTGACTGTTTATCTCGGCCATGGCTTAACACTTGAAAACATTTGTCAAAATATTTTCACAAGTGTTTATTTAAAACTTGCCACTTCACTTTCAATTATCAAGACTTCTGTCTTCAATTATCTCAAGGTTGGGAAATCTGGTCATCTTGGCAACCAGGAACGTACTTCTTTGCAATATTACCTCGGTGTATCTTTACCTTGTAAATTTTTCTAAAATTTCAACAAGTGTTTAGGCCAACTCTAGCTTGTAAAATGTTTGACAAGCCTTCCCAGGCTTTTAAACTTTCTTTATCATTCTCCAGCTCTCTGCCCCCTAATGTGAACTTAAATTTCACTTATGTTCACATTAAGCATGTACCTGTGATCTTGTCGCCGAGGTCAGATTCAAACAGGGACTGGCCGAGGTTATTAACCTTGGTTTCTCTATTAATCTAACTGACATGTGCTTAGTATCATTCAAAGTTTTAATTCTGTCGACACAACAAATCTAGGTTAATCCAACTTAGTTCAACTCCATTATATGCAAGTATAATTTCAACTCTGCCATATAATGAGTCGAAGTTATTCGTCATGTTTCAATCAGAAACATTTCCAACTTAGTTCAACTCTATTATATGCAAGTATAATTCAACTCTGCCATATAATAAGTCTAAGTTATTCATCATGTTTCAATCAGAAATATCACCAACTTAGTTCAACTCTATTATATGCAAGTATAATTCAACTCTGCCATATAATAAGTTTAAGTTATTCATCATGTTTCAATCAGAAACAGCGCCTAAGGACTAGTCATTCGTTTTTCACAAGTTTGAAAAAATCGAGTTAAAATTTTATTATTACTTCGGCTAATAACAAAAGACTTAAAAAAACAAAAGGAAATCTAATGATAGAAAAACTTCAGGTTGCAGGTATTCCAAGGTCTTGGCAACTCTTTGCCGTCAATGTCTTCAAGCCGATATGCTCCATTGCCCAAGACCGAGGTGATTCTATAAGGTCCCTCCCAATTTGGGCCAAGCTTGTCCTCTCTGGGATCCTTTTTGTTACCGACGACCTTTCTCGGGACAAGGTCCCCGACTTGAAACTCTCGTGGGTTGACCTTCTTATTATAAGCCCTAGCAAGCTGCCGTTGGTATGCCCCCAGCTGAATTTCTGCTTTCTTCCTTCTTTCTTCTAATAGATCCAGATCTCGGGCCAAAAATGCCTCATAGGTCCCATTTTCTACTCCCTGGGTTCTGATCCCCAGGATGCCGACCTCCAGTAGAATAACTGCTTCTATGCCATAAGCCATGGTGAATGGGGACTCCCAAGTTGATCTTCTCGGCGTAGTCCGATATGTCTAAAGTACACTGGACAACTCATCCACCCACTTTCCCTTTGCTGCTTACACTCTCTTCTTAATCCCATCCAAGATAATTTTGTTGGATACTTCTGCATGTCCATTGCTTTAAGGGCAGCTTGGAGTAGAGTAATAATTCTTGATTTTATACTTTACACAGAAGCTTTTGATCAGCTTGCTGTCAAACTGTGTTCCATTGTCTGCTATTATTGCCCTTGGGATCCCAAACTTGGTGACGATGTTCTTCCATATGAAGCTCTTCATATCAACATCTCTAATCTTTGCAAGGGGTTCAGCTTCCACCCACTTGGTGAAGTAATCTGCTGCCACTAACAGGAACTTTCATTGTCCAGTCGCTTGAGGCAGTTGCCCAACAAGATCCATGCCCCATTGGGCAAATGGCCAAGGGCTGGATACTGGGTTTAAATCTGCTGCTGGTTGGTGTATCAAAGGTGCAAACCTCTGACACTTCTCACACTTTCTGACATAAGCTTCAGCATCATTCTACATGTAGGGCAACCAGTATCCCTGAGTAATGGCCCTATGAGCAAGTGACCTGCCCCTAGTGTGGCTTCCACATACTCCTTCATGTATTTCATACAGGAAGTTTTCAACTTGCGAAGGATGCACACATCTCAAAAGGGGACCAGTAAAAGATCTTCTGTAGAGATGTCCTTCTGCTGTCAGACTGAATCTTGCCGACTTCAGTCTGATCTTGTATGCTTCTTTATGATTATCTGGTAGTTTCCCATCTCTAAGGAATACGATTATCGCATCCATCTAGCTTGGTCCCATCTCCACACACATTGCCTCATGCTCTGTGTTCAGTGGTTCTACACTTAGACCTGACAAGTAGTCAACCATTATTGTCCTTGTCTCTCCTAGTTTCATTGCACTAGCCAGGTTGGCCAAGGCATCAGCATGGTTGTTGTCATCTTGGCTAACTTGCTGTAGTCGGTAATTTTGGAATAATGCTATCAGTTTGCCCACCTTTTTTGCATAGGCCATCATTCTTTCATCTCGAGCTGCGTATTCGCCTGTTGCCTGGTTCACGATAAGCTAGGAGTCACAAAAGACCACCACCTCGTCGGCTTCCATTACTACTGCCAACTTCAACCCTGTGATTAGTGCTTCATACTCTGCTTCGTTGTTTGAGGCTTTAAACCCCAAACGAATGGATTGTTTCAGCATCTTCCCATCTGGCGATACAAGCACTACTCCTGCCCTCGCTCCTTGTCAGTTTGAACTTCCATCAACAAACAGGCGAAAGGAGTCGCCGACGTAAATACTGCAGGGCCTGAGTTTCTCTTCTTTCCTCTGTTCTGCTATCCCCATATAGGTTTTTCCTTGTTCACTTGGACATCGTATACCCCGACTTAACGGAGCCCGATGTATGATGGCTCCTGGTGTGAACTTAGCCACGAAATCGGCCAAAACTTGGCCTTTGATTGTTGTTCTAGGTCTGAATTCTAGGTCATATTGGCCCAATACCACTGCCCATCTGGCTATCTTGCCTATCAGATCTCCTTGCTGCAACAAGGACTTCAAAGGATGCTCAGTTAATACCACAATGTTGTGGGCTTAAAAGTAATGATTCAACTTCTTGGAGGCCATTACTAAAGCCAGTGTTAGTTTCTCCAAGGGTAAGTATCTGGTCTCTGCATCTGCTAGGGTTTTACTCACGTAGTAAACTGCCCTTTGTTCTCCATTTTCTTCTCTGATTACCACTACACTCACTGCATTCTCTGAAACTGCCAAATATGAGAATAACTTTTCTCCAGGTACTAGATTTAAGAGAACTGGAGCGGTGGTCAAATATTTCTTCAAGTCGGCCAAGGCGACTTCGCACTCTTCTGTCCATAAGAAGTCTGTGGCTTTCTTTACCAAACTAAACAAAGGTTTGCATTTGTCAAAACTTCTGCTTATGAACCTATTCAGGGCTGCAGCCCTTCCAGTTAACATCTGCACTTATTTTGCCGATGTTGGGCTCTTCAAGTCCAAGATGGCCTTGATCTGATCCGGGCTTGCCTCGAAGCCCTTTCTGGTAACCAAGTATCCCAGAAACTTTCCTGACCCAACTCCAAATGCACATTTAGAAGCATTGAGTCGCAGTCGAAATGTCTTTAGGATATCAAAGACTGTCTTCAGGTCGACCAGATGATCTTCAGGTTCCTTGGTCTTCACGACCATGTCATCAATGTATACCTTCACAGTTTTACCTATTAGATGTCTGAACATCTTATTTACCAATCTCTGGTAAGTTGCACCTGCATTTTTCAACCCAAAATGCATCACTCTGTAGCAATATAGCCCTTTTAGGGTGATAAATGCAGTCTTCTTCTCATCTTGGGGGTACATGGCTATCTGATGGTACCTCTTGTAAGCGTCCAAGAAGCTCATCCTTCCATGTCCTGAGGTGGCATCCACTAATTGGTCAATTTTGGAGAGTGGGAAACTGTCTTTGAGACAAGCTTTATTCAGGTTGGTGAAGTCCACACAGACCCTTCACTTCCCATTCTTTTTCTTCACAACTACCGTACTTGATAGCCATGTTGGGTAGTTTACCTCTCGAATGGCTCTGGCCTCCAAAAGTTTATCCACTTTCTCTTCTACTACCTCAACATGCACCAACATAGGCCTCGTTGCTCGCTGGATGACTGGTTTGGCCAACCTATCCATATTCAGTTTATGGCAAGTGACCTCGGGGTCAATGCCAGACATCTCGTACGGTGTCCAGGCAAACACCTCAAGGTTTGCTCTCAAGAACGCCTCTAATTCCTTTTCCTCTTTCTCAGCCAAGCCTGAGCCGAGAAGGAAGAAGCGTTCTTCGTTCCCTTGCTGGACTAAGATCTTCTTCAGGGCTTCCTCACTTTTCTTGGCTGGTTTTTTGCCGACGTCCTTAAGGACCTCCATGTCCTCATCCTCAATCTCTGTCGTTTCTACTTCTCAGATGTTGCAGGTGGACTTCATTGCTGCCATGGAGCAATTCTTTGCCTGCACCTGATCCCCTCTGACTTCCTCAATTCGATGTTCTATTGGGAACCGCAACAGCTGGTGCAATGTTGAAGGAACAGCCCCCATTACATGCAGCCATAGCCTTTCCAGGATAGCATTGTAAGGGGAGGAGGTATCAATTATTGTGAACTTCATTTTCACCTTCTTGGTGCCAGCCTATACCTCCAAACTTATTGCTCCCAGGGGCCACATTGGCATTCCGTTGAACCCAACCATTAGGCCATTGGATTATTCCAGATCATCTTGGTGAAGGCCAAGCTCCTTGTAACACCTGACATACATGATGTCACAAGAGCTACCCTGGTCAATTAGAATTCGCTTTACCTAGCACTCTCCAATCTTGAGGGATATTACCAAGGCATTGTTGTGTGGATGTTGCACCATCTCTAGGTCGTCTTCAGTAAAGGACACCATTGGTCCCTGGCACTCGTCTGCCCTAGGTCTTTTCTGTCGAACCTGGTACACATGCTGTAAGTGTTTTACCTTCTGAGTTTTCTCCCGTATCTCGTTCTCATTGACCTTCGAGTGAATCACATTGATCACTCGAGGTCCGCCTGCTTGCGGTTGTGGTGTTGGAGGAGGTGGTGTTGCCAGTGCCTGAGGTAGTCTCGCTTGCTCTTCCCTTGTGCTGGCCTCATCTACTAGGTCTCTTAGATGACCTTGTCTTACCAGGTCTTCCAGATGTGCTTTTAGGGCTCTGCACCCTTGAATTAGATGCACATCCTCATTGTGGTAGGCACAACGCTTCCCCAGACTTCTTTCCATAAATTCACCAGGAATCTTCTCTGGTGCTCTATAATAGGGCTGATTCCGGATTCTTTCCAAGATTTTGTAAATTGGAATTTGGAATACGATTGTGACTGCCTGTGCAGCCTTTAGTCCTGTTTCTTGCTTATTGTATCTACTATTACCTCGTCCTCGCTTCAGTGAGCCGTTTCTTTTCTCTTGTTTTGACACCTTTGTCCCCGACGTGTCTTCCTCTGCTCTCGTATATTTCTCTATCCAGGCCATAAGTTCCTCCATACTTTTTGACAATGTTTTTGCCGGTGATTTTCAAAGCAAACAATCATCGTTCGGGCTGTTCTTGAAAGACACGACCGCCACCTCTTGGTTGTATCATGGTATTCGGTTGAATACCTCATAATACCTCTTGGCATAAGCCTTGAGGCTTTCATCCTCGCCAATTCTTAGAGCCATCAGGGAGTCCACCCTCAATGGCTGTAGTTTGTTTGTTACAAACCTGGCAACGAACATCTCGGCCAGGCCTTCCCAGCTTTTCACAGTTCCTTTCGGCAACTTGTAAAACCAGTCTGATATGATTTTCCCAAAGGACGAGGGGAACACTTTGTAGAACAACGGCTCGTTCCCGATATACAGTGCCACTGAGTTCAGGTACAAGCTGACGTGAAAGTTAGGGTCAAACTTACCGTCGTATATTTGGAATCTCGGCATGTGAAACCTTTTCAGGGCCTTAAATTTGTCCAATTCTGTTGAAAACGGTGTTCTCGGCTTGACCAGAGAGGTTACTTCGGCATCTTGTCACTTCCTCTGGAGGTAATCCCTTAGATCCTCCTTGGTCCGTCCAGGAGCTCGGCTATCAACGGATTTGAGCCTCTTTGGCGCGTTACTCCCGGTGTCGTTATGAGTCCTCTTGGACTTCTCTCAATTAGTTGTGTCGAAACAGAGTTCCTTCCCTTGAACATGCCGATGTTCTTTGGTATCGACTTCTTTGGTGTGATGTGTCTTTCGAGACTCTCCTTCATTGACTCTCCTCACCTGACCTCCCGTGAAGGCCGATGAGAGTGTTCTTTGTTCCTGGTGTGCTGCGGGACTACAGGGATTGTTTTTTGCACCACTTTCTGGGCATCGTTCTTGGCCACTGGAATCGGCGTGTCTTGCAGCGAAAATGGTGGATGCATGACGTTGTTCTGTATCAGGAACTTGATGACCAATTGCAGGTCCACCAATTTGGTCGCCATTCCCTTCATCTCGCCGTCCCTCCGTTGGCATCTATCTTTCCATACCTGGAGGTCGTCCTCATTATAATACCCGCCTCAGTCTGCCTTCTTTGGTACGTCGCCCTCCTGGCCGACATCTTTCTCTTCGGGATTCTGATCCCGAGTTTTCTCGTTGCAATTATCCTCTTCTACGTTAGGGTCAATGTGTTTACCACTTCCAGTAGGGATGTCATCTCCAACCTTCTCTTTGTCCATCGTTGGCCATCTATTCTCCTTTCTTTCCCATAGACAGTGCCAAATTGTGGGTGTTGTTTTCTGACACCACAGCTAAACAGGTACTCAGCTGGAGAACACCGGCAGAATAGATTGCGCCCAAACGACCTGTCACAGAAAGATGAGACTCTGGCGGTGGTTCTTCCACCCGGGGGCACTCCAACGATCAAGTCAGTACTCAATTATCTCTCAAAGATAGCAAATAGTGCTTAACTCACTTAGTCAGAATACAAAAAGCGTACCTTAGACCCATGAGGGTGCCTTACTTTTATAGCCAACACTAACCTGATCCCTGTAGAAGCCTAACTTCTTTTGGACTTTGGCCTAATGCTCATCTTGGACTCTCCAATAGATAAAGATAAACTCCTTAAGAGCTCTATCTTTATCCAGGTTGAGGTCCTCCCTCATTCTAGGACTCTTATCTCTTATCCGCTCATCTCGGATTCCGGTATCTTCGCAGGCAACCTCGGCCTAGCCGAGATCACCTCGGCGCCGAGACCAGGACACGTGGCACCTCGGCTAGCACTTCAGTGCCACCTTGGCCACGTGTTGTTATCCAAAAAATATGTCCCTACAGTTTCTATTCTTTGTTGAAAATCCAAACAAGTGTATATATATATATATACAAATTTATAGACAAATATATGTATATATACAAATTATTCATATGTTTATATATTTGTATATATACATATATTTGTCTATAAATTTGTATATATATATATGTATCAATTAGAAGAAGAAAAATATTTGTTCCCATGTTTGAATGTGTGTACATATATACATATATCTATTAATCAAATTTAGAAATTAATTTAATTGGATTTTATTTTCTTTGTTAGAAATCAAAATATGTTTGCATGTTTATATATATATATATATATATCTTCGTATATATGAGATTTGAAAAATCAATTGAACTGGGTATTGCTTTGTTTGAATTTGGGTATTCTCAATAAGACACTTGAGGACATTATGGCATTTCAACATATATCTTTGATGACATCAGTAATTTCTGTTCGTTGTGTGAATAACAGTTAAAAAATGGGAGAATCTTGATATTGTTAGTTAAAATAGGGAAGATTTCTGTAACTATTGAACCCATGGAGAAGGCCCTTGTATTTGTTAGAAAACTTAAGGGAGGTAAGTGTAATTTACCCTTTTTTCTTATAAATTGAACAACTCATTCCCTTCTTCCTCATCTCTTGTTCGACTCTCTCTCTCTCTCTCTCTCTCT